>CM066031.1:53550800-53876668 GCA_033557465.1 Ichthyophis bannanicus
GTAGTAAACTTTGGAGGAAAGGTGGGAGAGAGGAGATATGACGAGAGATGTTTAAATATCTCCGTGGCATAAATGCTCAGTATGATAGCCTAATTTTCGATGGAAGGACGCTCTGCAATGAGGGGACAATTTATTTTATATATAGTATTTAACACATATTTTTATAACCGGCCTTCTTCAGTACAAATCCAGTGATGTGTACATTAAAATAAACATTACAGAGGAACTCAATGTGTAAGCTTAGGTAGGGGTGACATGCAGGGTTTCCTACAGAGGCAAAACAATACAATACATTGCAACATATCACGAGGGTTAGATAGTTGTGTTCGTCATTTTAGATAAGGGGGAAGAACTAGTTATTGTCTCTGAGCTGATCGGTGCAAGGAAGGTTCTGAGATGTTTTCTGAAATCCTTTAAGTCCTTGGTTGTCCTGAACCTTCTCTAGGAGGGAATCCAAGATGGCCCGTGCTGCTAATGAAAGAGCCCTCTTCGTTGGTGTACGAACTAGGAGTTGAAATGTTCCCTCTGGTGCTCTGGTCCCTCTTAGGTCTGCTGTTTAGTTTTGTGCATATTCATTTCCTGTATAATTCCAGTTGATGTGTTGTTCCTTATCTTGAAGACAGTCAATGCAGTTTTTGTATCTGGCACGTGAGGTAATTTGGTAGCCCGTCAAGCAGATATAAGAGCGGTTGTTAAGTCATTATGTTTGGCGGATACGTGATGATGCAGGCAGCCTTTTTCTGGGCTTATTTGCAAGGGATGTGTGGTTTGAGTTGGAAGACCCTTGAAAATGGGAGTTATAATACTCTAGCATAGGTATTATAACTGCCTGATAGACCATGCAGAACTGAACCAGACTGAAGGGTGAGGGGGTGTTTATGTCTTCGGATAATATAGAGCTTGTTGGAATTCATTCCTGGCGGTTTTCTGTTGACGTGGGCTTCTAAGTTTAGAGAGTGATCAAGGGTGATACCAAGGTAGCCATGCTTCCTATTTTACTGGGATTAGAGTGTCTGTGAGGGGGTGGTAACAGAAGAGTCCCGGATTATGAATAGTGCGCTCAATTTTTTTGAAGTTTACTTGAAGATTGTTGGAAGCCCACCAGGTTTCTCATCTCCTGTATGCATTTATTGATAGCTTCTTTAGTCTGGCATGGTCGAGATGGATAGGGGAATAGACCATTGATGTCATCTGCATAAATGGCCTAGTTAATTTTGTGCTTCTTTGAAGATGCTTGCAAACGGTTTGTAAGAAGGAAGAATAGGCAGGGAAGACCATGGCAGGTACTCCCTATGTTGTGTTGAATGGAGTGTAGTGTGTTTGAACCAACTTTGACCTTTTGTTGTTCTGTCAGTGATGTTAGGATTGGAACCAGTTGAATGTTGTGCTGTGAAGTCCAATGTAAGTTGGTTTAAGAAGATGCTGTGTGATACCATGTTGAAGGCCCAAAGAGATGTCAACACAGACGCGTAGGAATCCAGTTTTTATGGTGCCGAATTCCTCTTAGAAACATGTTGAACAGAGGTATGAGGAGAGTCTCAACAACTATGATTAGGACGAAATTCATGTTGGTGTGGATCCAGAGAAGCCTAACAGGTACAGGTCAATATGGTCTTGCCGTTGTTTTCTGCACCACCTGTTTTCAATTAATGTTGATAGCAAGGTCAGGCTGGAAATAGTATGGAAAGTTGTCGGATCAGAGCTTCTTGTTGAGTTGTTTGTTTTTTGGGGATATGGATGTTAACTTGTTTGTAGAGCAGGGATTAGCTTATGGTGTTGTGTATTACAGTTGACAACTTGGTCCTTGACTGATCTGATCCACATAACCGGGCAGGGGTCAGCGATGGTTGTGGAATATTTGCTCCGTAGATCATAAACATTTGTGGTTTGACTTTAGGATCGGCAGTTGAGGTGTTGGAGGTTTTTAGCAGTGAAGTTCTTAAGGGTGGTTTGTTCTTGTTGATGAGGAAATCTGCAAAGATCTGGGGATGTATAGGGTCTTTCTTGTGAGATGGATTCCTTCTCATGTGTGTGTGTACAATTTTAAATCGTTTTCGAGGCTTTTTTGCTGACTTTTACGATAAGGTTTTGGTGGTATTCTCGATTGTGCTTGTTGAGCAGATCATTGTAGTTTTCTGTGTTTTCTGGTATTGAAAAAAGGGTGGCTTGTGACCAGCCATGTTTCCATTTAATGCTCTAGCTGGTGAAGTTTTTGTTTCTTTTCTCTTATGTTGTCAGAATACCCACTGGGCAGATTTGGATCTTTATTACCTATTTCCCCAAGATTTGGGTGCTCAGGAGGCTTCACTGCTGCATTGATGGTGGCGTTCCATGTTTTAATTGCCTCATCTGGTATCTGAAAAGTCCTGGGGGAGGCGGGGAAGGGGATAATCCTTTGAGGAATTGGTCTTTGGTTGTATCCTTTAAATCCTTCTTTCCGAGTTGGGTATTCTCTGGTGATTTTTCCGGGTTTGGGGTAGTTCATCCTTGAAGTGTATAGCATGGTGATCGGACCAGGGTATTGGTAGGGCAAGAGGGGTCATTATGCTGTCCTGTGAGTGAAGGTTTCTTTGGCGGGACAACCAGACATCATGTCCAGAGTAGAGCCTTTATGGTGAGAGGGTACCTTGAGGATTTGGCAGAAGTTACGTGATTCCATTGCTTTGTGAAAGTAGCTTCTCCTCTCCTAATGTGGCAAAAGCTCAAGTTTAGGGGGAATGTCGACTAGTAGTATAAGCGGCTTATGAGGAGAAACTAGTCAAACATATTGGCTTTCAAGTATTGTTGGATTGTCTCATGCCGGCGGAGCCGTTTGGGGGCTCTGTAGGTAAGACAAATGGCTAGATGTCTGCTTTCTATTCATCAGGATTAAGTCGACAGTGTTTTGTGGCTTACCGATCGGATGTTTTTTAAATTTAAGGTCCGTTCGACCAAGATAAGTACCCTACCACCGTCTCTGCTGTGGGTGTGCGGCGCAGTTTGAAGGCAGTAAATGGGGATCGTGGAGTGATCTGAGATAGAATGACCTGGTCAGTGCTTTTTTAGCCAAGATTTGGTGATGCATAGGATGTCACTTTGGGTGATATTGAATATAGTCTATGATGCAAGCCTGCTCATAGGGTTGGGAGCTAATTAAAATTACCTTGCAGCCCATCCACAAGTACCGCATCAAACTCCTAGTCTTCATAGCTCCAGAGACTCCACACAGCTAAGTTCTCTCAGCCTTTCTATCTATTTGTCTGTTTTTTGTTTGCTAACATAGAATTTCAACTGTTGGATATACATTCCTGTTCATAACTGAAGTTCAATATTCAATTCATAACTATTGGATATACAACTATCTGTATCATAACACTGAATTCATATTCAATTCATAATTGTTTGGATAGTACTTAAGACTGCTGCTATTTACAGAACATTTCAAGGACCCTCACATAAAGGGCTCTCGAGTTTCTTTCTACCTTCAAGACATTACGGATCTCAATCCTAGTACGCCTCTCAAACAGCCCCATTATTGTATATATGGACATAGCTCATTATGTAAATAGGTCACCGATATAATCTAACCCACGGCTCCAACACAAACCACTCTTCTCAGTTCTCCCACTGCATGCTACAGACCACACATGATTATTGATTTTGATTGATGTTCCAAACCGCCTTGATTTAATGATAAGGCGGTATACTAAATCCTTCTAAATAAAAGAAAAATAAATAACTATACTATCCCCCTACTGCCCTGCTAATGCTTTCCTCTGCCTTGGTTAATGAGGAGGCTCAATCCATGGCAACGTGAAGGGCCCTTAAATGAGCCAGGGCAATGCCCCATCTACTGATAAAGCCCTCAAATGTGAAGAAAAAATCACAAAAAAACAGAAAACTAACCACTACTTGGAGAGTCCATCATCAGAGGCACCAACTTGGGAAACACGAGTTCAAAGGAGAGAAATAGTCAAATGCCCTCCCAGGGCTCTTCAGCCAGCAGGAATACAAACCCAATTGTTGGGGTAAATAGCGCAGAAAGTGGGCACTCCAAAATTGATGTTGTCATCCACTTGTGTACAAATTACCTGTCCTATAGAACAGTGCCTCTTGCAGATTTCAAGGACTTCCTCCGCCTCGTGAAGAAACTCAAGCCATTGCTAATCCCCTGTAGCATTCTCCCAAGTTCTTATCTACCTGTTTCTTGGTAAGGGGCAGAAAGGCTGCGATCACATAAACAACTTTAATTGTTTAATGGTGCAAACAGAAGGATTCAGATTTATAGGCCAACTGGGTGGAAAATCAGATGGACCAACACAGAGACTATACTGTTCTGAATGGACTTACATACTCTGTCCGTCAGGAAAAAGAATCCTAAGTGAAAATTCAGGCAGTCGATGTGAGACTACTGTATTTAAACTAGAGAAGACGGTGATGGACGGAGAAGGACCAAGTTCAGACATCACTCCATCAAAAGCAGAGCAACATCAGAAACACGCCACAACTTTTAAACCACACATCAACGACAAGGGTACAGAGGTGGGTAGAACAAAATCAATGGCAACCTACAGTGCAAGCCAGTTAATGCCTGGCAAGCAATGATCACCGATGCGCCGAAGCTTAGCCAACAAAGTTTCCTGACCTGGAAGCCCTAATGGTTGAAATGGACTTGGACATTGTTGCTATTACAGAAACAACCATGGTTTAATGAATTCGCCATCAATGGGACTTATCCATAGCTGGCTATAATCTTTGTCAGAAGAGACAGACGAAAGACTAGGGGACATGCAATGACGTCTACAGGGTCCACTATTTAAGACCTAATACGTAGAAAATCTTTTTTTTTTTCACACAACGTATAATCAACTCTGGAATTTTGTTACCAAAGGATGTGGTAAACGCTGTTAGTGTAGCTGGGTTTAAAATAGGTTTGAAGACACGTTCCTAGAGGAAAAGTCCATACACCATTATTAAAAGGACACCCAGGATATCACTGTGCTTAACCCAACCCCAAGCATTGTGGAAAAGCTGTGTCCTTTTGGGGATACTGCTAGGGTACGTAATGACCTAGATTGGCCACTGTTGGAAACAGGATTACCTGGGCTTGATGGACCTTTGGTCTGACCCAGTATGTGCATATCTTAATTTTTCTTAGCCTAATATGTCACAAGTAATATTAAAGGTACTGAAATGCAGGGTACAGTGGGGAAAGATAAGCAACTCTCTGGCCTTGTGTTGGAAAGAGGAGATGGCACTGTCATCCATACCCGGTGTAGTCTACATAACTCCGAAAAACCCCCCCCTTTCAAATCAAATAAATAGATAATGAATTGATTTTAGTATATTGCAAGATAGCCTCGCAAACGTGGAAGTTGAATCCTATTGGGTGACTTTAATTCTAACCAATGTGGAATTGCAACTACTCATTTCTTGCAAACTCTGGAAAGAAGTAAAATAAATTGTAGATGCTTTCCAGGATGTGTTTACCTTAGACCAATGGTTGTGAACCCAACCAGGGAAAGCTCAAATGCGTATGGAGTAGTGCTCACAAATGGAGATAGCGTGTCCGAATGGTCCGGGTGGGTACCCCTTGAGCACAGTGATCATCAACACGTGTGGGGGGTTTGAGATAAAAGCGCAAGGTGCAGTCCAGTCATAGCAAGTTCAAAGTCCTAAACTTCAAAACACTGAATTCAGTAAAAGTGGCCAAGTACCTGGAAGTAGGAGTTGGTCATGGTGGGAGGGCGAAATAGGGAAGTAGAATTGTAATGGGGCTAAACTACATGTGACAATAAAAGGGGCACCTGACAAATATGTAGGAAAGTAAATAAAGACAACAGGAGCAGGCCAACATTTTTGGTTCTCCAAAGAAGTGTCTGCTCAAATAAAGGCAAAAACCACAGCTTTCAAAAAATTCAAAGCTCGCAAAATAGAGGAACACATAAAAAGGAATACAGGATCAACTAAAAGAGACAAAAAGAGACATACGGATAGCAAAGCAAAGGCAGAGGAAAAGATTGCTAAAGATTTTTAAGTGTGGCGACAAAAAGCACTTTTCTTCGAGATTATATTTGGGAATGGACGAAAATCAGAGGTGGAATTGCAGGACTCAGAAGTTGCTGGAACGGACTCGTGGAAAGGTGACATTTAAAAAGGGAGAATTGCTAAACAAATACTACTGCTCTAGTTTTTTCTAGAAGGGAAAATCCTGGAGAAGGACCACCTGTTGACTGACTAATATATAAATGGGAATGAAGTATATACCACACCATTCACATCAGATGATGTGTTAGAACAACTTGCAAAACTGAAAGTGGACAAGGCCATGGGACCGGATGGGATACATCCCAGGATACTGAAAGAGCTCAAAGAGGTTTTTATAGGGCTGTTAAAGGATGTTTTCAACAGATCCTTGGAGACAGGAGAAGATCCACAGGACTAGAGACGGGCTGATGTGGTACCTCTCCACAAAAGTGTTGAAAGGGAAGAAGTGCACAAACTAAAGTCCGGTGAGCCTTACCTCGGTGGCGGGGCAAGTAATGGAGTGCTCCTGAAAGAGTGAATAGTGGAGTTCCTCGAAACCAAGAGGTTGCATGATCCAAGGCAATATGGATTTAACAAAGGGAGAACTTGCCAACAAATCTGATTGAATTCTTTGACTGGGTGACCAGAGAACTAGATCATGGGCATGCGATGGATGTCATCTACCTGGATTTCAGCAAAAACCATTGATACTGTTCCTAATAGGATCCTTACCAATAAACTCAATAGTCGTGGGGATGGATCCCAATATGGTGAAATGGATCAGAACATGGTTGACTGACAGATGACAGAAGGTGATTGATGAAAGGAGGGTGATTTGTGGGGTGCCCCAGGGTTTGGTCTGGGTCCGGCACTGTTCAATATATTTGTAAGTGATATTGCTGAAAGACTGCATGGAAAAGTCTGTCTTTTTGCAGATGACACAAAAATTTGCAACAGAATGGACTCCCCTGACGCAGTGGATAACATGATGAAAAATCTACAAAAGCTGGAAGAATGGTCTAATGCTTGGAAGCTAAGATTTAATGTGAAGAAGTGCAGTTCTCATGCACTTGGAAAGCAGAAGTCCAAGGGAAATGAACTGATAGAGGGTGATTAGGTTGGTGTGCACGGATCAGAAGGACCTTGCTGTAATTATTTTTGAGGATCTCAAGGTGGCAAAACAGTGTGACAAGGCAGTAGCCAAAAGCCAGGAGGATGTTGAGTTGCATACAAAGAGGAATTACCAGCAGAAAGGAAGAGGTACTAATACCACTGTACAAATCGCTGGTGAGGCCTCACTTGGAATACTGTGTTCAGTTTGGAGACCATATCTCACAAAGGATGTAAAAAGACTGGAAACGGTCCAGAGGAAGGCGACCTAAATGATTTGGAGGCTACATCAGAAGTCTTATGAGAAGATACTTGCAGTCCTAAATATCTACACTCTGGAGGAGAGGAGGGATAGGGGAGCTAGATTCAGACCTTTAAATACTTAAAGAGAATTAATGAACAAACAAGCCTCTTCCAAAGATGGTGAAACTGTAAAACTAGAAGGCATAACATGAAGCTGCAAGGGGGTAAACTGAAAGGCAATGTCAGGAAAGACTTTTTCACTGAAAGGGTGGTGGATGCTTGGAATGCCCTCCGGATGGAAGTGGTGGGGGCAAAATACAGTGACAGAATTCAAAATGGCATGGGACAGACTCAGTGGATCCCATTATAGAAACAGGGTAAAATCAAAAATAAACTTGACTATCTAATTTCTCATCAAACAGGGGTGGCCTACACGGAGCAGTGGGTTCCCCCTTAAACAAAGACATGAGAAAGGGTGACCTGCATGGAGCAGAGGTGCACCTACTCTTGCCATATGACTGGGCAGACTAGATGGACCATAATGGTCTTTCTCTGTCGTCATTACTATGTTTACTATGGTGTTTGTCTTGTTTCTGATGGACCTAGCATTGATTAGCCCAATGCTAATTGGAGAGATTACTGTGTGTAGGGTATGGTAGCCAGTTGTGTGAGTGTTGGTTTGAATTCTTATTAATCTGGGGTTCATCTGTTTGGCATCCTTATGGGGATTCTTCCATATGTGTGGGTGGCCAGGTATGTGTAGTAGGGGAGGTGGTAGGACTGGTGCGGGTATGTTTATGGTATAGGTAGCTGTTGATGAGTGGCAGAGTAGAATCCAGATGAGAAGAAGGACATACAACACTAGGTTGGCTGGCAACATGGATTCCGTGGCATTATAGCAGTTTTATGCTTTTTGGTAGAATCATAGGAGGGTGGAGGTGGGGCTGTTTCAGCAGTGAGTTCCATTTCTGATGAGTGGTACTTACAGTTTGTCATTTTCTTGATGAAAGTGTGTCCTGATATAATCTGAAGTGTCTCAGAGATGTGTGGGGCGAGCGTTGTTCTGCTTGTGAGTAGACCTGATAGGGGTAAGGTCAGCAGCGAGGTCTTTGAGGTTGTTGAGGTTTTTCAAGGTTGTTGGGCTTAGTGTTGGCAGCTTTTTATTTGGGTTGAGCTGATTTTTGCGTACCTGCCTGCGTTCCCTGCCTAAGGCCATGCCAAAGGGCTCTCTGGCACAGGCCCCACCAGGCCACGGGCGCGGCTGATAGCACTTCTTTTTTAAAATTGCTTGTGGTGGGCCCTGATTGGCCTTGAGATGCAGCGCGGGAGGGGTTTCAGCCTCCCGCTCTCTTTCCTGATGCCAATTGGGGATCTAGATCCAAGGGTGCAGTCCTGCAGCGCCTGATGGATGAGGGTGAAAGGAGCTAGACTCAGGAGTAATATGCGGAAATATTTCTTTACGGAAAAGAGTGGTAGAACATGGAATAAACTCACACGTGGACGTAGTAGAGATGAGGACAGCACCTGAATTCAAGAAATCAGGGGGCAAACACAGATGTGCTGCTGAGAAAAAATACATGAGCGCAACAGGAAGCAATGTAGAATGAGACTGACTGAAGATATGATGGACTATTTTATTTTTTAAGTAATGTACTAGGATATTCCTCAAGGGATGAAGTTATAGGAACCATCTATATATGTATGGGGTAAGGTAGGACGATTCCTGTGGGAGCCTTGAACCCAATACCCCAGGGTTCGCCGGACTCATCTCCCACTCCGCTCTGCAGATTGTGTATCTAGAGTAGGGTTGCCAACTGGCTCCATATGTGCCTGATAGGTTCGATCCAGTCCTGGGTTTACCTCATTGCATGCAGGGATATGTAGTTCTGATTTCTCCATTGCTCTCCATAAGAAAAGGAAAACTACAAGTAACTGCATGCAATGGGGTAAACTCAGGACTAGAGCAAGCCTGTCGGGCGCATCTGGAGCCAGTTGGCAACCTTAATCTAGAGTTTAATATATATTGATTATTTATAAAATACTGCTTATTGTACATAGTGTGTACTGGGTGTAAATATGTCTGGAAATTGCTATGTGAGCACATTTCCTGGACGTGTCCTATGTCTGGAACTGGAACAAGGGTTGATACAGTATAGTAGATCAGCCCCACCCTCTGCTAGAAATGCAGATACAGTCATACAGTCCTTACCTAGGGAGATCAGAGTCTCATAAGTCTCATTCATCACCTCCCTGTAAAGCTCCTTCTGCCCTTCATCTAAATACTCCCACTCCTCCTTGGAGAAAGAGGACAGTGATGTCCTCAAATGTCACCCGCATCTGAAACACAAACCAGAAACACACTCAGGGGACACGTGGAGGTGCTCAAAGTACATTAGATGTCGGCTGGCTTTATTCTCCTCCCCTGAAAATCCAAGGGAGCTCTACATTTAAAACTTGTAGAAACAGACCTAGAAGCTATTACTGGTCTCCAGAGCATTGGGGGTGGAAGCACATTGAGTGGATCTCTCTGGCTAAGTTTTTATTATTTTTCTTTTGCATGCTTTGAATAGTTAGAAACATAGAAACATAGAAATATGATGACAGAAAAAGACCACATGGCCTATCTAGTCTGTCCTTCCATATCAACAACTACAACAGTCCCCTTTTTACCTTTAGAGATCCTATGTTACCTTTAGAGATCCTCTGTTGTAGTTGTAGCAGTCTGTACCTCATCTGTCTTTGGGAATTACTATAATTGCACTTCTTTACTTACTGCCTGCGTTTAACATAGTAACATAGCATATGACAGCAGATAACGACCAGTATGGTTCATCTAGTCTGCCCAGCAAAACAGCAAGAGTCGAGTGCACCTGCCACTCCGTGTAGGTCACCCCTCCCCATGCCTTTGTTTAGGGGTGTACCTAACTGCTCCATGTAAGTAACCCCTATTTGTTGAGATGTTAAGAGATAGTTATGTTTATTTTGATTTTATCCTGTTGCTATAAAGGGAACCCACTGTGTCTGTCCCATGCCTTTTTGATTCTGTCTTTATCTTTATTAAAATACTTGATATACCGCCCAGGCCGAAGCATCAGGGCGGTGTACAATCATAAAATTAACTGCTAATAAAAGAAAGAAAGGAACGCCATAAAATAATAGGACAGAGGGAAAAACAGTAAAACAAATAAAACAAATAGCAGACAGCCAGGGTGCAGGAGGGGTAAGAGGCAGAGGAAGGAAGAGGGGAGGAAGATAAAGGGAGAAGGGGAGGAGGAGACGCTGTATTTGCCTCCACCAATTCCATCGGGAGGGCGTTTCAAGCATCCACTATGTAGATTTCTTTAGCCTTTGAGAAAATAGTGGATGCAATATAGGAATTACCTAGCTTTAATAAAAAAAAATAATAAAAAAGAGGTCAAATTTTCAGCCTGTTGTAGAAAAGTAGCTTTAAAAGAATATGCTTGGCCTGCATTGCAGGGTCTCTGGCTTAGAAAGTCAAACTCGTAGCCTACTGCCACTTATGTCTCACCCTCCCTCCCCTCCCCCCCTCCCCCCCAGGGCTGGATGTTCTTAGTCACCCCAAGATACACAGTCACTTGTCATAACTTTAGTTGAAAGCACTTTTCTGTTGCTTGTTCATCTGGAAATGCCCCATATTTGACACACTAATCAAAGTTATTTTCAATCAGTGCAATAGCTGTGGTTGTTTTAATCCTCAGGAAAATAATTTGGAGTCTTTGAGTTTGTCCTATCCATCTTAAGGTATCAGCTATGGAAAAGTAAGTGATTCAATTGTGGGAAGACTTAGCTGCAATGAAACAGACCTCCCCCATGATACAGCTTGCAAACAATCTATGCAACTCCCTCAAAAAATCCAGCAAATGCAAGATAAATGCATGACAGTGGTTCTGACCAGTTATGATGCATTACACAGAGACACCAACTCCACTTGGAGATACCCTTGCAGAATACTTCTCTGTCTTGGTAGGTAAGGATTCTCCATTAATGGAAACTGAGGTGGCCTTAGACCAGAAAGTCAACATCAGTTTACAGACATCTAAACTATAATAGACAAAGAGATGGGCTTAGCTCAATGATCATCTCTATCAGCCCTTTTATTTACATTTATCTCCAGCCCCATCTGTAGTATCTTCTATAAGTTTATAGTGGTATATCACATCTATGGGGACGATATATGATTAGATCTCCCTTTTTATATTGCAAGCCCTAACCTACTTCTGATTATGTCCTTCTTCAGTGACTTCTCTGTTGCTTAACTACCTTAATCTGCAGATTATTTTTAAAGAAAACTGATATACTTTAGGTAGCCAGGAACCATGACTTTAAACCTCCTTCCAGCTTTACATCTAAAAGAAGCTGTTTTACAGCTAAAGAAGGAGGTGAATTCCTTGGGATTACTCTAGAGCAATCCCTTAGGATGACTAACCCATATAAAATTTACCCCAGGTAAGATCTATTACAAACTAAAGATGATTCAGCAATTGAGACCCACTGTTATCAAGCTATGACTTTCAGTCTGTCGTTCAGGCAATAATCACTCCACACTTATTGCCACAGCATTTTCCAGGGCCTCTCCAAACAGGCAATAAGTCAGTTATAGATGGCCCAACATGTGGCTGCCCGAATTATTTGGAAAGTTAATAGAACTGAATATATCACACCTATATTATTATAAATTACACTGGCTGCCAATTTATAGCCATATAAAATACAAATTTCTCATGATCACATCCAAACTTCTAAAGGAATATAGGTCCATCATACCTCAACTCTCTACACCCTCGTAGTCCCCAAATGACTTCCGCAAGGCTAACTGCTTGATGAGCAACACAGCCTTTACATACGCTGCACCTGTGAAACTTGAACTCCCTCCCTGATAAGCTCAGAACCAGTAATGATCTCTCCGCATTTCGTAAAGGCCCTTAAAACCTAACTCTTCACTGAGCACTTTGCAATCCACACAATCAAGTCAAGGTCTACCCAACCTAGCCTTCCATCCATGCATTCCTTTAGAGAAAGTGGAAAAGGAGGAGGAGTAGCCTTATATGTCAAAAGCAATATAAAAGATACTGAAATGCAGGGGGCATGGGGAAAAGAAAACAGCGCTCTGGATTGTGTTGGAAAGAGGAGATGGCACTGTCATCCATACTGGTGTAGTCTATAGACCTCCGACTCAAATCGAAGAAATAGATAATGACTTAATTTTCCAAGATAGCCACAAAGGGGGAAGTGATCATATTAGGTGTCCTATAATCTACCCAATGTGGATTGGATTACTCCTTCTGCAAATCTGGAAAGAAGCAAAAAAAATTATGGACGCTTTCCAAGATGCATTACTTAGACAAATGGTGATGGAAATAACCAGGGAAAGCTCAATGCTGGATTTAATGCTCATCAACAGAGATCGCATATCGAATGTCTGGGTGGGTGCCCCTGTGAGCAGCAGCAATCATCACACGGTGTGGTTGAGATAAAAGCCAAGGTGAAGTTCAATCATAGCAAGCTCATCCTAGATTTCAAAACCACTGACTTCAGTAAAATGGCCAAGTACCTGAAGGAGGAGTTAGCAGGGTGGGAGGGGATAAGGGAAGTGGAATTACATTGGGCTAAACTAAAGGTGGCAATAAAAAGGACAACAGATAAATATGTAAGGAAAGTAATTAAAAACAAGAGGAGAAGGGAAACCTGTTTGGTTCTCTAAAGAAGTGGCTGCTCAAAGGCAAAAAACACAGCTTTCGCAAAATTCAAAAGCTCGCAAACAGAGGAACACAGAAAGGAATACAGGATCAAACTAAAGAGACAAAAAGAGAAATAAGGATAGCAAAAGCAAAGGCAGAGGAAAAGATGGCTAAAGATGTGAAGTGTGGCGACAAAACTTTCTTCAGGTATATTCGAGAGAGTAGGAAAATTAGAGGTGGAATTGTAGGACTCAGAAGTGCTGGGAACGGATTTGTGGAAAGTGACAATGAAAAAGTGAAATTGCTAAACAAATACTTCTGCTCTGTTTTTAACTAAAGACAATCCTGGAGAAGGACCATGTGTGACTCCCAAATAGAAAAATGGGAATAAAGTAGATACCCACCATTCACAGAAGATGATGTGTTAGAACAACTTGCAAAACTGAAAGTGGACAAGGCCATGGAACTGGATGGGATACATCCCATGATATTGAAAGAGCTCAGAGAGGTTCTTGCAGGGACCGTTAAAGGATGTTTTCAACAGATCCTTGGAAACGGGAGCAGTTCCTCAGGACTGGAGAAGGGCGGATGTGGTACTCTTCACAAAAGTGGTGACAGGGAAGAAGTGACAAACTACAGGCTGGTCAGCCTTACCTCGGTGGCAGGGAAAGTAATGGAGGCATACCTGAAAGAGCGAAGAGTGGACTTCTCAAAACCAACAGGTTGCATGATCCGAGGCAACATGGTTTTATGAAAGGACGATCTTGCCAAACAAATCTGATTGAGTTCTTTTGACTGGGTGACTAGAGAACTAGATCAGGGACATGCGATGGATGTCATCTACCTGGATTTCAGCAAAGCCTTTGATACTGTTCCTCATATAGGCTTATCAATAAACTCAGTAATTTGGGGATGGGTCCCAACGTGGTGAACTGGATCAGAAATTGGTTGAGAGACAGATGACAGAAGGTGATGGTAAATGGAGCTCCCTCGGATGAAAGGAGGGTGATTAGCAGGGTGCCCCAGGGTTTGGTCCTGGGCCCGGCAGTGTGTTCTATGTATTTGTGAGTGATATTTCTGAAGAACTGAATGGAATAGTCTGACTTTTTGCAAATGACACAAAAATTTGCAACAGAGCGTAACCCCCTGTATGAGTGGATAACATGAGGAAAGATCTACAAAAGCTGGAAGAATGGCCTAATGCTTGGCAGTTAAGATTTAATGCGAAGAAGAGCAGTATCATGCACTTGGGAAGCAGAAATCCAAGGGAAATGTTCAGGATAGGGGTGAGATGTAGGTGTGCACGGACCAGGAAAAGGACCTTGGTGTGATTATATCTGAGGATCTCAAGGTGGCAAAACAGTGTGACAAGGAAGTGGAAAAAACCAGGAGGATGTTGGGTTGCATACAAAGAGGAATTACCTACAGAAAGGAAGAGGTACTAATGCCACTATATAAGTCACTGGTGAGGCCTCACTTGGAATACTGTGTTCAGTTTTAGAGACCATATCTCACAAAGGATGTAAAAAGACTGGAAACTGTTCAGAGGAAGGCGACTAAAATTATTTGGAGCCTGCATCAGAACCTTATGAGAAGAGAATTGAAGACCTAAATATGTACACTCTGGAAGAGAGGAGGGAAAGGGGAGATATGATTCAGACCTTTAAATACTTAAAGAGAAATAACGAACGAAACAAACAAACCTCTTCCAAAGCCGGGAGAAGATGTAAAACTAGAGGGCATAACATAAATCTGCAAGGGGGTAAATTGAAAGGCAATGTCAGGAAATACTTTTCACTGAAAGGGTGGTGGATGCTTGGAATTCCCTCCTGATGGAAGTGGTGGGGGGCAAATACAGTGACAGAATTCAAAACAGCATGGGACAGACACAGTGGATCCCTTTACAGCAACAGGATAAAATCAAAATAAAACCTAATTATCTAATTTCTCAACAAACAGGGGTGTCCTACACGGAGCAGTGAGTTCACCCTAAACAAAGACATGGGGAGGGGTGACCTGCACGGAGTGGCAAGTGCACCTACTCTTGCCATCTTACTGGACAGACTAGATGGAACATACTGGTCTTTATCTACCACCATTTACTATGTTACTATGTAAGTTGACAACCCTTGAGCTTAGTAAATATGTTGGGAATGGAATTATCTTTGTAAATATGTTATTTAAATATGCCACTGTAATTGAATTAGATAAAAAATCTGTATATAATGTCAGGTGTGTTGCAGGAAGGAGTAGCCTAGTGGTTGGGGCAAGTTACCTCAGGCCGGAAGGCAGGGGGTTCAAATCCCACTAGAGGACAGCAAACCTGGGCAGGAAGGACTGGGGTTTCTAGTCCCACAGGTGCTCCTTGTAGTCTTGGGCAAGCCACTTAACCCTTCAATGCCCATGTTCCCTGTAAAATAGTTATCTCCAAGCTATAATGCCCTGTCCAATTTAATTCCAGTTTGTTCAATGTAAACCACCTTGATATCATGAAAGGCAGTATATAAGAAATGTTTAAATAAATATAATTCTTCCATCTCACTCTGTAATAATTATGTTCAATGTAAGAAGTTTTGTTGTCTGGAATCCGCTTTGATTACTGGAAAAGGTGGTATAAAAAACCTTTAAATAAAATAAAATGAATAAATAATAATAAAAAAATCCAGCAATTCAAGAATAAATGGCTCACAGTGGATTCTGGCAGGTTACGACCCATTACATGGAGACACCCACTCCACCTCGAGATATTCCAAATTTAGTGGAGTGGAGGAGTGGCCTAGAGGTTGGGGCAAGGTACTTCAGGCTGGAAGGTCAGGGGTTCAAATCCCACTAGAGGACAGCAAACCTTGGGCTGGAAGGAATGGGGTTTCTAGTCCCACAGGTGCTCCTTGTGGTCTTGGACAAGCCACTTAACCCTCCATAGCCCATGTTCCCTGTAAAATAGTTATCTCCAAGTTATAATGCCCTGTTCAATGTAATTTCAGTTTGTTCAATGTAAACCGCACTGATGCAGAATAGCATGGTATATAAGAGAATATAAATAAAATAAATATATCCTTTCAAAATACCTTCTCTGCCTTGTTAAATGAGGATTCTCCATAAATGGAGTTGTGGTCTTAGACAAGAAGATTGACATTCAGTGTAAGAGAAATGCCCTGGGTGTTGTCAAGGTATTTCAAAACAGAAAACTGGTAGTACTAGGTGATTCTATTATTAGAGGCATTAATTTCAGGAACTCCATTCCAGGGTCAGAAGGTGAGAAAATGCCTTCCAGAGTTTTCAGCCAGTAAGAATAAGAACCAGCTTGCTAGGGAAGTCCCAAAAGGAAGGTAAGGGGTTTAAAACTGATGTTGTAATCCATCTTGGAACACATGATATGTCCAGAACAGTATCTCTACAATGCAAAGATACTTCCAATTTAGCAAAAATAATAAAAAAAGGCAGTACAATTACAGCTACAGGACTTCATAACACTTCCGCCCCCTTGGACATGCAAACAACATGAGTTTAGACCAAATTGCAATGTGCAAACACTGCTCACCTCACTCGTAAACACTTTGGGGATCATTCTGTCCCGTGAATAGCAGGAATGTCTATCCCTGCTATTCGCTCCCCTGCCGTCCCCTACAAACCCATTTCCGTATGAACAACGTGTTTTACATGGAGGCTTAGATGTGGGTGTGAAGGTGCATCTCTGAGGCGGAGCAAGGGCAGGCAGTGTGTGGTCCGCAACCCTTAATATCAGCTGACAGAAATAGGAATATACAGCACCCCCCTCTCCGGTTTCCAGTTTTACTTAACAGCATGCATGCAGCAAGTTAGCATAAGGGACAAAACGTCCAAACTGATCAAACATCTAAGTGACATACCCCTGTACATACAACATATTTGAAAGCTCAATCAGAGCCACAAAATAAATTACCACTTATACACCAATGACCTAATGCTATAGAACTCAACAACAAGAACTCAGAATATTCACCTATAAAATCATGTCGGAAGGCAGTCGTAGGTGGGTTAAAAGACCTGATAATCAACTGCGACAAGATCAAGATCCTGATCATCACCAGAGAGACATTCTACTCACCCCCAGAAACTTTCAAGGTAAATGACATCACCCTCCCTGTTAAAACAGGAAATGAAATACCTTGAAGTCACATTAGACTCCAAGGTAGAGATGAGGACATTAGACTCCAAGGTAGAGATGAGGACAGTAACTGAATTCAAAAAAGCATGGGACCAACACAGAGGATCTCTAAAGATAAAAAGTGGACTGTTGTAGTTGTTGTTATGGAAGGACAGACTAGATAGGCCATGTGGTCTTTTTTCTGTCATCATGTTTCTATGTTTCTAGACTAGCGACTGAATCCGCAAGTGCACATTAAGAAAATGACAACCACTGCAAACTACAAAATGAAGATCCTGCACAACCTCCATCCACTACTGGACCACAACCACTTCAGGACAGTATGCCAAGCCGTTATCACCTCACTCTTGGATTACTGCAATTCGATCTTTACAAGGGATCCACCAGAACACACACTGAAAGAATGAAGGGAGAAAAAAGAAGAGAACCAAAGAGAACACAGAGACCTTAAAAGCAAGCAAAGACAAGGTATCAAGGAGAAGGTTGTGGTCAATAGTTTCAAAAGTGAGCAGAAAGGTCAAGAAGGATGACGAATGAGTAAATGTCCTTGGATTTTGCCAGGAACAGGTCACTGGAGACTTTGGCAAGAGCCGTTTCAGTAGAATGTGCAGTAAAGGACGAAAGCCAGATTGTAGAGGATACGGAAGGGCTTGAGAGAAAATTGAGGTGATGATGGTGAACTGCACATTCAATCAGCTTAGAAATGAAGGGAAGGAGGGAGATTGGTCGATAGAAGGACAGGTAGATCTAGAGAGAGTTTCTTGAGGAGAGGAGTGACCACAGCATACTTGAAGGCTACAGAGAAAGTTGCAGTAGAGAGGATAGGTTGAGAATACAAGAGATGAAAGGGACTATAGTGGAGAAGATGGAGCTGTGAAGATGCGTGGGAATAGGATCAGAGGAGCAGGTAGTGAGTTTGGGTGAGGAGAGAAGGCGAGTGGTTTCCTCCTCAGATGTCATAGAAAAGGAAGAAAGGGTAGCAGAGGTAGGGTGGAAAGTTGCGAGTGAAGAAGGGGAGGAGGGGAAGTAGCTGACCTCCTGGGGAATTGGAGTGTGATCTTGAGGATTATGGAAGACATCAGCCAGGGATAAAGCCAGGGATTGTGCAGAAAAAGAGGAAGGGGTCAGAGGTGGAGGCACCTTCAGGAGAGAGTTGAGAGTTTTAAAGAGTCGGCAAGGATCAGAGGTAAGAAAGTTAGTCAGATGGACATAATAGCCTTGTTTGGCGAGTGCTATGGCTGAAAGCAAAAGACAAGCCTAAATTTTAAGTTTAGAAAGTCCACAAGGGTTCAGAATTTCAGCCAAGCCCGCTCAGCTGAGGTGAGCGCAATAACGTAGGTAGCGGGTAGTGGAAGACAGCCAAGGGTGGGATACAGTACTCTTCACAGGACTTGCATGGGTGGAGCAAGAGCATCCAGAGTAGAGGAGAGTGCAGTGTTATAGAAAGCTATGACTCAGTTGACATAGTGGAGGAAAGAGGCGATGATGGCGTAGAGGAGAGGTCCAACAGGTCAATAGCATATAGATCTTTAAAGAAGTTGGAGGAGACAGGGCGAGGTTGAGGTGGCAGGTGATGAAGAGTGAAACTTAGCAGGTGATGGTCTGACAAGGAAGAAGTGAGGTACAGAGGTTTGAGGGCAAGCAATTCTAGAACAATAGAAGGTCAAGGCAGTGACCTTGCTGAGCAGTGGGGGCAGTACAGCAAAGCTGGAGGTTGAAGGGAAAGGAGCTTTAAAGCATAAGGGTCAGAGGGGTGATCAACATGAATGTTAAGATCCCCAAGAATAAGGGAGGGGGGAGATGAATCCAGAAAGCAGGAAAGTCATGAATTAAAATCAGAGAGAAATGTAGAGGTGGACCTATCAGAGGGTCAATAAATAACAGCTAACCGGAGAGGTAGTGGAGTAAAAAGCCAGAGGGAGCGGACCTCAGAGGAGGGAAAGTGGCAAGACTGAGGCAGGAGGAGGGGTTGGAATTAACCGGAAGGCGAAAGTAGAAGCCCAACACCACAACCATGGCCAGTGGGACGAGATGTGTGGGAAAACTGATATCCGCCATGACAGAGAGCAGCACATAAAGCCCTGTCTTCTGGGAGAAGCCAGGTCTCAGTTAGAGCAAGGAGACAGAGAGCATTAGAGATAAACATTATGAGTGAAGGCAAGTTTATTTGAGATGGAGTGTGCATTCCAAAAGGCACATGAGAAAGGGAGATAGGTGGGGAGAGGAGAGGGATTTGAATAAGATTTGTGAGAGTGCAAACAATGTGACAGTGCAAATGCGTGAAAACAAGAACAAGTCACTTATGTGCAACAGAGTGCAAAGTCAGTGCAGTAGATCCTGTAATACTGTGGCTAGGACCGCCTGACCAAAATCAGAGTCCTGGGCAGAGTCCATGTCCAGACAGTAATGTCTCTGAAAGGTGTGGATCGAGGACCAAGTAGCAGCTTTCAGATTTCGGCTACTGACACCACGCACAGGTTCGCAATGGAGGTGGACAGTGCTCTGAGGTGGTGAGCGTTGACCCTCAGGGTTTTCTGCCCTCCTGCCTTTTGCAGGCTGAGATCCACAGGGAAAGTGTCCTTTTGCTGACTGGTTGGCCAGGTTTGTTGCGGTTGTAAGAGACAAACAGTTGAGAGCCTTTCCGCAGTCACTGTGCATTGGAGGAAGGAGCGCAGCGCCCTTACGCAGTCAAGGGTGTGAAAGTGTTCCTCTCTCTCAGGTCGGAAAGAGGGGAGTTTGATGACCTGGCTGATGTGGAAGGTGGATACCACTTTGGGAATGAACCTTGGGTGCGTCCTTAGAGAAGCACAGTCCTGCGAGAGTACCGAGTATGGTGGGTGTGCCACCAGAGCTTGGAGCTCGCTTATCCTTCTGGCTGAGGTGATAGCTATTAGGAATAGTGGCTTCCAGGAAACATACTTGAGTTCTGCAGTGTGTAAGGGTTCAAACGGTGGATGCATGAGTTCATTCAGGACCGTGTTGAGGTGCCAGTGGGGTACAGGGGCCCGGGTGGGTGGGCAAATGTTGTTTAGCCCTCTCATGAACTTTGCGACCAGTGGGAGCTTGGCAATGGTGTCTTCCTGTTCGTAGGCATGGAAGGCAGCAATAGCTGATAGGTGCACCCTAATGGATTGAGTCTTCAGGCTGCTGTGAAGGAGTGAGGTGAGGTATTGCAGGATCCTTGTGACTGGGCAGGAGAAAGGATCGAGATGCTGGGCTGAGCACCACAAGGTGAAGCGCTTCCATTTCAATCCAGATGATTTCCGAGTGGATGGCCGCCGGGAAATGAGGATCACCTCTTCGACCTCTGGGAGGAGATCAAATGAGAATAGCGGTACCCTTTCAGCTTCCAGGCAGTGAGCACTAGAGTCCAAAGGCACTGGAGAGATGCAGGTTCCCCTCCTCTGGAGAGGAGGTCTTCGCGCAGGTGAAGTTACACTGGCGCATCGAGGGACAGGTGTTGGAGGTACGGGAGCCACATCTGGCATGGCCAGTAGGGTACAATGAGAATGGCTTGTGCCTTGTCCAATATGATCCATTGGATGGTCATTGGGATGAGAGGCAGGGGTGGGAATGCATGCACTGGTGACCACTCACCACACGACACAGCGAAGGCATCCAAGGCGACGCTCAGGCTGGATAGACGTTTGGAGCAGAAGTGGTCTCATTTTGTGTTACTCTCTGAAGCAAATAGGTCAATTTGTGGTTGTCCCCACCTCTTGAAGAGTGACCTCATGATGCGGTGGTTGAGGGACCATTCTTCTAGGTCTGTTTGTCGGCTGAGTTTTTCTGCCAACTGATTCTGTGTTCCCGGGAGGTAGGAGGCCTGAGGGAGACAGTGTCTGGCCTGTGCAAATTTCCAGAGCTGTAGGGCTTCCTTGCACAGTTTACTGGAGCCGGTCCCTCCTTGTTTGTTTATGTAGTACATGGCCACTTGATTGTCTGTCTGTAAGAGGACTGTCTTTCCCCAGATCAGGGTTTGGAAGTTCCTGAGGGCGAGACTTAACGCTCTGAGTTCCAGTAGGTCGATGTGCAGACTGCTCCCCCTGGCTCTGGGTTCCTTCAGCACAGAGCTGACCACAGTGGGGACCCCCACCGTAATAGGGAGGCATCTGAGGTGATGATTATCTGATGTGGGGATAGTAGTAGTGGCTGGCCACCCATGAGGTTCAGTAGGTTGGACCACCAGGCTAGGGATTTTTGCACAGCTGCATCCAGGGGAATTACCGCTGACAGCGATTGTGAGTGTTGGTTCCAGTGGACACGCAGGTGCCATTGTATCCTGCGCATGTGTAATCTCTCCAGAGGGATTACCTGCATGTTCACCGCCATATGACCCAGGAGGCAGAGAAGGGTTCTTGCTCATGTCGATTCGAGTGACAAAATGTGTTGAGAGAGGTAGATGATAGTTTCCCTCCGGGGTGGGGGAAGGAAGGCTTTCACCACAGTCGTGTTTATTGATGCCCCGATGAACTCCAGCTGCTGAGAGGGGTGAAAGTTTGACTTCTGGAGGTTTACTTGGCACCCCAGTAGTGAGAGCGTGTGGATGGTCTGTTGTATGGCGGCTTCTGTGTCTTGAGGGGACTGGCCGTAAATCAGCCAGTCATCCAGGTACAGAAAAACACAGATGTCCTGCTTCCTCAGGTGTGCAGCAATGACAGCCATGCATTTTGTGAAGACCAGTGGGGCAGAGGAAAGTCCAAATGGCAGTACCCTGTACTGGTAATGCTTGTGAGACACACAGATGGGAATGTGAGTGTAAGCGTCAAGCAGGTCCAGGGACGTGAGCCATTCTCCTGGCTGGATGAGGGGGAGGATGGAACCCAGGGAGTACATTCTGAATTTCTCTTTGAGGATGAGTTTGTTGAGACACTGGAGGACCAGAATGGGGCGTAACCCACCCAAATTCTTGGGAACTAGAAAACATCTGGAGTAGAAACCCGTAAAGTACTCCTGGGAGGATACTTTTCTATAGCTCTGGCTGCTAGCAAGGAGTGTATGGCCTTGTTGAAATCGAGGAGCGAAGCCACTGAGAAGTTGTTCCATGGCAGCTTGTGTTGGAAGGAGGTCGAAGTGAACCTTAAGCTGTAGCCTTCCTTGATGATGTGTAGGATACATCTGTCCGTGGTGATGGATTCCCATGCCTTTCTGAAGGTGGATATGCATCCTTCAGTGGGTGATGGAGAAGGTGAACTAGCATCAAAAGGAGGGGTTTGTCTTCCCTGTGCCTGTCGGGGTAGACTTAAGTTGTTTCTGATCTCGCTGGCGAGGCTTGTTGCAGTATGGATTTTGATGGGTCTGTTTTTTGTACCGAGGCGCTTGTCACTTTCGGTAGGAGCTGTAGGAAGGGTAGCGCTTAGCTGTTGAGTAGGATTTATGGTAAGATCCTTTTCGGTTGGTAGTCAAGGAACATTCGAGGCCCTGGCATCTTTCACTTTATCACTAAACAAGGAGTCTCCCAGACAGGGTGCATCCACGATGCGATTGTGGGTATTGACCCAGAGGCCGGAGGTGCGCAGCCATGCTAATCAACGAGCTAACTGTCCCTGCTGTGTGTGTAACGGTGTTGAAGGAGTCGAAGGCTGCTCTGATCTGATGTTTAGTGCATTCAAGCAGGTCTGTCAGGGCTTTGGTCCCAGATATTTGCATCTCTTCCGAGAGGGATGATGTTATAGATTTGAGGACCTGTATGATGATATCTTGATAGAGGGCGTGATGAAGCTGATGTGTTACTACCTTTGCGGAAAGCATTGTTCCCTGGAAGACTTTTTTTCCGACCTCATCCAGGAGTTTGAGGTCCTTTCCTGGTGAGCAGTTGGGGTGATTGTGAGCAGATTTGACCCGCTTGAGTGCGGACTCCATGATGAGTGAGTTGTGGGGTAGTTGAGGCTTTTCAAACCCTGGGGATGGCTGGATCAGGTATTTGGTGTCCACCTTCCACAAAGAAGTGGCCCCGATGGCTGGGTTCTGCCATATTTTAAGGAGGTTCTCCTTCATTAAAGGGTGCAGTGGCAGGATTGCGGAGATTTTGGGAGTTTCAAGGAACTTTAGGGCTGCTTGAGTTTCCGGACGTTGATCTGTTATGTCATGGGCTGGAACCCCTAGAGTTGAGGAGATCTTCTGCAGGAACTTGGGGTATGTTAAGTTCTTAGGGTTTTAGTTACTGTCCAGGTTGGGTCCAGTAGACAGCGTCTCGAGAGGAGGAGGCAGCTCATCCTTGCTGAGGGAGGTTCCCGTGGACGGGGCCTCCCCATCCCCACTGGGAGAATCAGAGGTAGTCCGGGGGGAGAGGACTGCTCTGGAGTCCATAGAGGAGGTAGATGTGGGGGAGACAAACTGGTCAGGAGGGTTAATGTGACTTGCTGGGCTTTGAGCCGAGGGTAGCTGTGCTTCTGTAGGAGCAGGAGTCTGCGAGGAAGACCAGTGCTGGAAGAAATCTGAAAATAGCTGGAAAAGCTGTGTAGGCCCTAGGTGGCCCGAAGCACGTAGCTGAGCAGGAGAAGGAGCGTGGAGAACATGGGCTATGTCTGGTTCTGGAGCCCAGGGGTTGAGGTACCAGGGTCTCAGGATGAGCAGAAGTGCCGTGAGAAGGCTCAGGGTTTCTGTGTCCCGAGAAGAAGGAGGCCGGAGAGGAGAGGGAACTGAAGGAGTACCTGACTCTTTTGTCCTGTGGTGAAAGTTGTTTCCTTCTGCCTCCATGCTTCCCCTTACGTGTCTGTCCGCTATGCTCCCATCTGCTCCGGTGGTGCCTGCATTGTCCCGAGGTGCTCCGGCTTTGTATGCGATGCTCCAATGATCTTTCAGAGCAGCAGTGCCATGTTCGGCTGGCTCCCGGGCTGTCAGGTGATCGTCTGCGCCGAGGAGAGAGGGATCCCCTGCATTCTTGGGGTTGGTCCAATTGCTGCTGGGAGCTTTGAGGATATCCAATAGCAGAGCAGGGGGTGGCAGCCTGCAACACCACTTGTTCAGAGGCAAGATGTCTGCCCCCAGAGTCCCCCCGTGTTGAAGAGATCTCCGGAGCATCGGGGAAGGAAGACTGTGCGGGGGAGTAGCCAGAGATGGAGGCCCTCTGAGGCGCGTCTTAGGTCGCCGCTAGGGAGAAAGCAGATGCTGCCGACCTGTTCTTGTGCCGGTTGGTCGCCGCGGGAGCGGGCTTAGAGGCAGAGGTCTTCTTTTTGGTGCCATTCCTGACGCGTGGATCCGGCGTGTCTGAACCGCGAGTAGAAGAGAGAAAATCCTCCAAGGCATAGCTGCAAGCTCTTCTGGCCCTCGGCGACATGCGGGCACAGTCAGCACAGTCCTGAACCGGGGGTCCTTACCGAGGCAGCAGATGCATTCACGGTGGTTGTCCGAGTTGCTTATATTTCTGGAGCAGGATGCACACTTCTTAAAAGCAGATATGGTGAGTGATGCTTGTTCTATTTTCCTTTCTTCTTCTTATCTTCTTTGTATATTCCTTTTTTTTTTGTTTAAGTAGACTGGAAGTAAGGAGGAGAGAAGAAATCCGTCTTGTGGGCAAGGTGGAAGAAGTAAAACTGGCCAGCTAGGGGCGGGATCGGAGGGTTGGGCTAGTGACTCATGCTCAGAAGGGAAAAGCCCTTCTAGACTATTAGAGAGCTATCCGTCTGGGCGCTGTCTGATGTCGTCAACAGGTGTGACTGACTCATCCTGCTTGTCCTAGGACAGGGGTCGGCAACCCGCGGCTCCGGAGCCGCATGCGGCTCTTTCTCACCTTTGCCGTGGCTCCGGAGCACACTGCCCGCCCGGTATTTATGGCGTTATGGGCTCCCTCCCTTCTTCTGCAGCCGCGGTTCCCTGCCTCTTAGGGAACCGCGGCTGTGCTTTTAAAATCATCTCGGAGCCCTT
Organism: Ichthyophis bannanicus; assembly: GCA_033557465.1. Lineage (NCBI taxonomy): Eukaryota > Metazoa > Chordata > Amphibia > Gymnophiona > Ichthyophiidae > Ichthyophis > Ichthyophis bannanicus. Next base: position 53,575,872 of record CM066031.1, read on the forward strand.
CCTGTCTTGACGGGCTCCGTGCAGCATTGTCCCGCCTCTAAAGGAAGTTGTTTACCACTTCCTTTGGAGGCGGGACACTGCTGCACAGAGCCCGTCAAGACCGGACGCGCTCCGAGATGCTTTCAAAAGCCCAGCCGCGGTTCCCTAAGAGGCAGAGAGCCGCGGCTGCAGAAGAAGGGAGGGAGCTGACAGGGAGGGAGCTGATATGGATGGAGGGAGGGGGGCTGACATGGAGGGAGGGAGCTGATATGGATGGATGGAGGGAGGGAGGGGGCTGACATGGAGGGAGGGAGCAGATATGGATGGCTGGCGGGGGGGGGGCTGACATGGAGGGAGGGAGCAGATATGGATGGATGGAGGGAGGGGGGCTGACATGGAGGGAGGGAGCAGATATGGATGGATGGAGGGAGGGGGGCTGACATGGAGGGATGGAGGGGGCTGACATGGAGGGAGGGAGCTGATATGGATGGATGGAGGGAGGGGGGCTGACATGGAGGGAGGGAGCTGATATGGATGGAGGGAGGGGGGCTGACATGGAGGGAGGGAGCAGATATGGATGGATGGAGGGAGGGGGGCTGACATGGAGGGAGGGCGCAGATATGGATGGAGGGAGGGCGGGGGGCTGCCATGGCGGGCTGGAGGGGGCTGACATGGAGGGAGGGAGCTGATATGGATGGATGGAGGGAGGGGGGCTGACATGGAGGGAGGGAGCTGATATGGATGGAGGGAGGGGGGCTGACATGGAGGGAGGGAGCAGATATGGATGGATGGAGGGAGGGGGGCTGACATGGAGGGAGGGAGCAGATATGGATGGAGGGAGGGGGGCTGACATGGAGGGAGGGGGGCTGACATGGAGGGAGGGAGCAGATATGGATGGATGGAGGGAGGGGGGCTGACATGGAGGGAGGCACCCGATATGGATGGAGGGAGGGGCTGACATGGAGGGAGGGAGCAGATATGGATGGAGGGAAGGAGGGGGGCTGACATGGAGGGAGGGAGCAGATATGGAGGGAGGGAGCTGATATGGATGGAGGGAGGGGGGCTGACTGGGAGGGATGGAGGGGGCTGACATGGAGGGAGGGGGGCTGACATGGAGGGAGGGAGCTGATATGGATGGATGGAGGGAGGGGGGCTGACATGGAGGGAGGGAGCTGATATGGATGGAGGGAGGGGGGCTGACATGGAGGGATGGAGGGGGCTGACATGGAGGGAGGGAGCTGATATGGATGGAGGGAGGGGGCTGACATGGAGGGATGGAGGGGGCTGACATGGAGGGAGGGAGCTGATATGGATGGAGGGAGGGAGGGGGCTGACATGGAAGGATGGAGCACTGGTAATGGGGTTGAGGGGACGAGCACTGGAAATGAGCTGATTAGGGGAGGCTAGGACTGGTAATGAGCTGATGGGGGGGTAGGACTGGTATTGGGCTGATTAGGGGAGGCTAGCACTGGTAATGGGGTTGAGGGGGGATTAGCACTGGAAGGTACTGGGAGTGAGGACTGGAAAGGGGCTGATATTGGGGAGGGTTACTGGGACTGGAAATAGGCTGATGGAAAGAAGTGAAGAAAACGAAAGAAGAGATAAGAAATGGCAGATGGACCATAGACCACAGAAAGAGAGCTAAGAGAAGACAGGAAAGCAGAAGCCTCAGATCGGGACCAGCATGATCAAAGAATAAATTGGTCAGACAACAAAGGTAGAAAAAATAATTTTATTTCATATTAGTGATTTGACTACAAAATCATCATAATTTTGAAATCAAATATTGTTACTTGTTGTTGTGATATTTTCTGGCGTTTTTTTTTTTGGTGTGTGAAGGAAGAGGGGTAGTCTTATACGGCGAGTATAGGCCAAACACCTATATTTTAACAGGAAAAGTAGGGGGTCGTATATAGCATTAAGGTAAGAAACAATATATGCAGTGTTAGATTTGTTTTAAATGTCGCAATGGTTTTGCGGCTCCCAGTTTTTTTTTTCCCTTCGGAAACGGGTCCAAGTGGCTCTTTACGTCTTAAAGGTTGCAGACCCCTGTCCTAGGAGAACTAAAGAGTGGATAAATGTCTTAGTAGTGTGTGTAGAAAGGAAGATACAAATTTTGCCAATGTTATAGAGAAAGAAGAGGCAGGATTTAGCTGTCTGTTGGATGTGTGCAGAGAATGAAGTGTAAAGGTCTGAATGTCCACCTGTGTGCATGTGTATCTGGGTCTTATTTTCTGCAAAATGACACAAAATAAATTGTGCAAAAGAAAGAGCAAGACAGGAAAAGAGAATCCAAAGACATTGCAGGAAACAGAAACTGAGAGTATCATGGGAGGTGAATGAGGAGGAAGAGCCTCAGAGGCTTGCCAGGAATAAAGAGCAGAAGTATCTTTCCTGGACTGAGCAGTGGCAGCCTCATTTCCCCTTCTGCTTGCCCCATGCAGCGTATGTGTCTCTCCGAGGCTGGATCTTGGCACTGCCTCCCCTGCTGCCCGCCTCCTGCCAGTCTCCTACCTGCTTAGCAGAAAACCCTTCGGCCATTCTCCTGCCCTTCTCTGGAACACGCCTTGATTCCCTCTTTGCAAAGCTTGTGGTGTGAATTTTGCTGGTGCTTGTAAGAAGCTTCTTTCCTGGTGGCTTCAGTGGGAGGAAGTGTGAACAGAGACAAAGGGAGGGAGGCTAGAGACTGAGTGCCCTCCCCCAGCCCTGGGAAACCTGTCAAAGGGGCTGTACTAATGCTGGGTCATCTCAGATATCCACTTCCTGAGATATTCAGGCAGATAAAAGCAGGGAAGGAGTAGGGTTGCCAACTGGCTCCAGATGCGCCCGACAGGCTTGATCCAGTCCTGGGTTTACCACATTGCATGCAGGGACATTTAGATCTACTTTCTCCATTGCACTCCATAGGAAATGAAAAACTACAAGTCCCTGTATGCAATGGGGTAAACCCAGGACTGGATCAAGCCTGTCGGGCGCATCTGGAGCCAGTTGGCAACCCTAGGAAGAAGAGAGGAGTTACTAACAACCGAATGCCCTGGAGGATTTCACGTGTCTGATCTATAGAAACAAAGACATCATATGCACAGAAGAAGTTCCAGCCACAAAGCCCTATAAATAAACTACAGTTTTTCGATGGGAGTATCACAGTGCACTCTGGGAGCTGTAGTCCTTCTTAGGAGGGATTACTGTGTGGGTGTGTCACAGAACACTGGGAGCTGCAGTCCTTCTTAGGAGAGATTACTTAGTGCAAGTGTAACAGTGCACTCTGGGAGCTGTAGTCCTTCCTAGGGGATATTATTGTGTGGGAGTGTCACAGTGCACTCTGGGAGCTGTAGTCCTTCCTAGGGAGTATTACTGTGTGGGAGTGTCACAGTGCACTCTCAGTGTTGTAGACATTTCTAGCAGGTATTTATTTTTGGGACTGTTACTGTTACAGCTTGGAGGATTGCAGATCCAGCCTTTGTTCAGCTTCTGGGCATCTCCTTGCACTTTTGGAATCAGCCCAGGGTAGGGGGGAAGGAGAGGAGAAAGCATGGTGAGCCTTTATTACTGAAGCGTGTGCTTTGTTGAAAGTTCATCGGTTGTGTGATGCACTGAGGGAAAAAGAAACCTTGTAAGATAGTGAGAGCAGATAATGACCTGCACAGGCCTTCTCGTCTGCTCAATGAGATGGCTGGGATTGTTCCGGCATCTCCAATTTATGACATATCCCCATTTACTCCATGTCATTAGGCACCAGTGATCCGGCTGTGGGTCCTTCTCTATCAAGATTTTATTTATTTATTATGTTATTATTTATTATTAATAAATTATTAATTTTATTATTTATTAATTTATTGATTTGTTTAGCTGTTCTTTCATACCACACTGTACATTTAATGATGGCTACAAAGTTGTTACAAGAAACAATGAGAACTTATGTACTGCAACAAAATGTATACACATTCTACATGAGATAAATTATAATACAGTGGAACACCTTGTGTGTACAGCAAACAGCAGCAGAATGGATGTGTGTGGAGGAGTGGCCTAGTGGTTGGGGCAAGGTACTTCAGGCTGGAAGGTCGGGGGTTCAAATCCCACTAGAGGACAACAACCTTGGGCTGGAAGGACTGGGGTTTCTAGTCCCATAGGTGCTCCTTGTGGTCTTGGGCAAGCCACTTAACCCTGCATAGCCCATGTTCCCTGTAAAATAGTTATCTCCAAGTTATAATGCCCTGTTCAATGTAATTTCAGTTTGTTCAATGTATACCGCACTGATGCAGAATAGCATGGTATATAAGAAAATGTAAATAAATGTGCAGATATCTGAGTGAGGGATAGGTCTGGGTTGGGTGGTTGGGATGTTAAGGGGGAAGGGAGAGAGGAAGACTTCATGTGGTGGGTCCGAAGTGCTCTGTGAATAGGATGGTCTTGAGGTTTCTCCAGGAACAAGCAAGAAGTAAGTCCTCACACTGGGGTGAAGTCGGGTCCAGGGAGCCCACATGGAGCACTTCCCCAGCTTTCAAAGAAAGCCTTTGGGAATGCTACTGTGCATGCATGGTCCCCTTCCCGTCCAAGGGTGCCATCTTGCTTAGTCTCCTTTTTTCCACAGAGCCCAATGGACGTCTGTTCCGTCTTCCCTGGAAAAACTCCTTTAAAATTACTTCTAACTGTTGATTTTTCCCCGTTTGCATATGTTAGAGGAATATCATGTATATCACAAGTGACTATAAGTACAGAATAAAATCAGCTTGCTGTTAGTGTATGTGACAGGATGCAGACGTAGGGTCACTTGCAAAACTTGCAAAAAAGCTCTAGCTTAACTTTGCAAAGAATGTGCAACACACTGTATGGGGAAATAGACGAGAAAGAACAAGTGTGGTAAGACAGGCTAGTTCCCCTTTTCTGGGAGCTCTACAAATGTAACATTCCAGCTCTGCTAATGTATCTTTCCATGACGTATATTGTACGTCTTTTATGCTATAGACAAGGAGTGACAAAAAAAATAAGACTGTCCCATAAATGTTTTATTACAAAATCTACAGAGAAATTACGCATTGTCCCCTTCAAAGTAATCCCCCCCCCCCCCCAAGTTAATGCACTTCTGCATTCACTTCTGCCACGTATTGCAGCATTCGGTAAGGTCCTCCTCCTTGAGGTCCCGCAGCTCCCTCGTCACAGTGGCCTTGATCTCTTCTACAGAGGCGAAATGCTGGACAACAGTAGGGGTGGGGGGGGGGGAAGGAAGACAAATGCTTGACAGAGGTTGGGGAACAGAAAGACAAATGCACGGTGATCACCTCTTTCAGGGGTGGATCAAGGCAATCGGCTGCCTGAGGCGAAGTATGAAAAAGCCCCCCCCCCCCACCTTAGAGGGGGCGGTGCTTTTTCAGAAATCCAATCAGAGACTGAACCAAACCAAAAAGCTGATTAGATTATATGGAGGAAATGCAAGATGTTTGCACACAGGGCTGTATCGAGCTGCAATCACACCCTGTGAGACTTGCAGCTCGGGTGCACACCCCCCTCCCCCCATACCTCCGTCCAGCGCTGTCTGCTCTTTCGCTGCTGCTGCTGCCGCTGCCCTCTGTTTTTTTCACGGAGGTGCCAGCAGCAGGGTAAGAGCAGGCAGCGCTGGATGGAGGTATGGGGAGGAGAAGGGGGGCATGCGCCCGATCTGAAAGGCGCCGGCATTTTAAGCAGATCTGTCCCTCCTTGACATCGAGTGGGAGGGACCAGACCTGCTTAAAGAGGCTTGGGGAGTGCATTTCGGCTGCCTGCTATTGTCCTTCCAGCGGCGGCAGGACAACAGCAGACAGCCAAAATACGCCTCCCAAGCCTTTCCGCCCTGTACGGCTGCATCGCTTGCACAGGGCTAGGTACGGTTCCATTTGTATACCAAGGAACTAAAAGACAGCAAGAACCAACAGCACAGTTTATAAAAACTAAATTATAACTCATTTTTATTTTGTTGTTATAAACTGTGTTATGGTTCTTGCCTTTTCTTTTTTCAACATATATTTTGCATCCACAGTAGGTGCAGAGCAGAACCAGGACATTCACCCACAGAACTCAATGTTTAAAAAACAACAACAACCACCACTATTCTCCAGTACCAGGCATACTGTGAACTAATACAAAACCCTACAACAAAGAACAAACCTACCATACCATATCAACACAAACTTACAAACTCACATAAGGAGCCCATCCAAAAAAAGCATCACTGTAAATGCTACAGTGTGCCCTGGAACATCCATACACCTATTTGAAAAGCTGAACAAGTCAAATTACTACAGTACAGTATAGATCTTTATATACAAACTGCATGTTAACAGAACACCTGAACTCAGTCACACACTCGCAACATCGACCCTCAGCAAGTACAGAATAATTAACCACAATCTAAAGTAAAAATAATATGTAGACTAAATTTAAATTGAAACCCCAAGAAGCCAGAGTCCACATGCAGTGCAACATTAGATAATAGATAAATAAGAGATGCAGTTCCCCAATACTGTGTAAAATATAAAAATAGCACAAAGTCCAATCACTAAAATTAAATAAAATTATTTTTTCTACCTTTGTTGTCTGACCATTTTATTCTCTGATCATGCTGGTCCCGATCTGAAGCTTCTGCTTTCCTGTCATCTCTTAGCTCTCTTTCTGTGGTCTATGATCCATCTGCCATTTCTTATCTCTTCTTTTGTTTTCTTCACTTCCTTCCAACAGCCCATTTCCAGTTCCAGTAACCCTCCCCAGTATCAGCTCCCTTTCCAGTCCTTCCCTCCCAGTACCTTCTAATGTCAACTGCCTTGCATTCCCATGACAGCAACTGGTGTCCATTCCCTTCCAGTCCCCCTCCTTCCCCACTGTCCAGCCCCTTCTAGTCCAAATACCATCCCAGATATTAGCTCAGTCCACTCTCAGTGCCACCCTCCAGGTCAGCTCTCTTCTAGTCACCCTACCCTCTGTCCATCCCCCTTGCATATCAGCTCCCTTCCAGCCTTCTCCCCATTACCTAACCACCTACCACTTCCATCCCCAAGTGTCAGCTCCCTTCCAATCCCCCTTCAGTACATCCCAGGTGTCAGCTCCTTTCCAGCCCCCTCTTTCCCTCTTGTCAGCTCCCTTTGTGCCCCCTCCTTCCCCTGGCAGAACCTCCCATTATCTGCTCCCTTCCAGTCCATTCTACCATTCTCCCGCATCAGTCCATTTGTAGCCCTAGCCCCTAGTTTTCTTCCAGGGCCAGCAGCACTCTCCTCCCCACCCCCAATAGCCCATTTCAAGTCCCAGCCCATTTCCAGTCCTATCCCCCCCATCAGCCCACCTCCAGTCCTAGCCCCCCATAGCCATTATAAGTCCTAACTCCCCCCATCAGCCCATTACAATCCCTTGCCATCAGCCCATTTCCAGTCCTAACCCCTCCCCCATCAGTCCATTTCCAGTCCTAGCCCCCCCATAAGCCCATTTCAAGTCCTAGCCCCCCATAGCCCATTACCAGTCCTACCCCCCATCAGCAAATTTCCAGTCCTAGCCCCCACATAGCCCCTTACCAGTCATAACCCCCCATAGCCCATTACCAGTCCTAACCCCCCATCAGCCCATTTCCAGTCCTAGCCCCTTACCAGTCATAACCCCCCTCCATCAGCCCATTTCCAGTCCTAGCCCCCCATAGACCATTACCAGTCCTAACCCCCCATCAGCCCATTTCCAGTCCTAGCCCCCCATAGCCCCTTACCAGTCATACCCCCCATAGCCCATTACCCGTCATAACCCCCATCAGCCCATTTCCAGTCCTCTCCTCCCCATAGCCCCTTACCAGTCATAAACCCCACCATAAGCCCATTTCCAGTCCTAGCCCCCCATAGACCACAACCAGTACTAACCCCCCATCAGCCCATTTCCAGTTCTACCCCCCCATCAGCCCAGTTCCAGTCCTAGACCCCCCCCCCCAACCCAGGGAAATTGAAAGAAAAAAAAACTCGGGGCCCGGCGAAGGCAGCAGCGGCAGAATGAGGTGCTCCGTGGCTGGCCGCCTGCCCCCCCCGGAGAGCCTCCCGGTTTCCCTGGCTCTGCTTTGTAGAGTCGCGGCGAAGGGACAGTGTTTCCCTTTCGCGTGGCTCTGTTAAAGCTGAGCCCGAGGTGCTGATGGGAAACCGGATTTCCGATTTCCCATCAGTGCCGTGGGCTCAGCTTTAACAGAGCCGTAGTTAAGGTAAGCACTGTCCCTTTGCCACAGCTCTACAAAGCGGAGCCAGGGAAACCAGGAGGCTCTCCGGGGGGGGGGGGGGGCGGGCGGCGGGCCGCGGGGCACCTCATTCTGCCGCTACTGGAGCAGCAGCAGCAGCTGCTTCCTTCGCCGGGCCCTGGAGGTTTTTTTTTTTTTTGAAGGCCAAGTGAGGCGGTCTTTTTGGGGGCAATTTTTCCGCCCCCAAAAAGCGGCCGCCTGAGGCCACCGCCTCACTTGGCCTCATTATAGAGCCGCCCCTGACCTCTTTGAAGCCTTCGGAAGGGGCAGGAACAGCAGAACACAAGTGTGTGCTTTACAGAGTGCCGCAGTTTCAAAGAGGTGAGAGGTTGAATGTCAGGGGTGGTGCGGCAATGGCACGTGGTGCAATGGGGCTGGCACATCATTATCTCATGAGTGCTGAGGATGGTTATAAGGTTTTTGCATGCACACTGCCTCTCGACATCTCCCAAACAAACTCACCCTTTCACTTCTGACTGCTCCTCACACATATGGCAGAGCTAGCAAACATCCCAGTGCATTATTTGGCAGTTGGATTGGTGCCAGCAGGAGAGCTGTCAAGATTCTCCGGTCAGTATAATTGTAGGTTCCTACCAAAGCCACAAAAAGATACTTCATCCAATAATCTAATTGGCTTTACTTAATTAACCATATTGCAGTATACTTTCATTTAGCAATAGCAAGGTGGAAACCAGACCTCAGAAAACTCAGCTGAACCCCCGGTAGTCTCCTACCAATAAACTGGGATAGAGCTCTGAGTAAAATACATCAGTGGTCTGCAATTACCTAAACCACCTTCCATCAACAGAGTTCAATAGCCACACTACATTTTACAAACAATTTTTTACAATCTTTATATATATTTCATAAATGGCACATGACCTCCGTCCTAGACCATCATGGATATGATTGAGCTAGAGGAGAGATGATGCATGTTATTCAGCTTTGAGCTTTTTGATGAGATTTGATGTGTTTTTGACCGAGCTGGTTTGTTTTATCCCCTTGAAACAGCTGATGCGAAACGCAAGAAAAAGATGTCTGAGTGGGCGTCGGGGATTTTTTAATCTGCTGCTCTAGGACGGAGGTCATGTGCCATTTATGAAATATATATAAAGATTGTAAAAAATTGTTTGTAAAATGTATTGTGGCTATTGAACTCTGTTGATGGAAGGTGGTTTAGGTAATTCCAGACCGTTGATGTATTTTACTCAATGCTCTATCCCAGTTTATTGGTAGGAGACTACCGGGGGTTCAGCTGAGTTTTCTGAGGTCTGGTTTCCACCTTGCTATTGCTAAATGAAAGTATACTGCAATATGGTTAATTAAGTAAAGCCAATTAGTTTATTGGATGAAGATTCTCCGGTCAGCAATGATCCAGGCTTCAAATCATCTTGAATGATAAAGCGCTACTTCTGGAATGGTGGTGGTGGAAAAGGGGATGGGCAAGGATAGCCCTTGAAAGAGCGAATGGGGTACAGTCATATCTCTGGCTCTCAACTCCCTCCACACACACACACACCTCTGCTACCATTTCTTCCTTTTCTATGATCTCTGAGGAGGAAACCACTCACCTTCTTCCCTCATCCAAACTCACTACCTGCTCCTCTGATCCTATTCCCACCTGTCTCCTTAGCTCCACCTGCTCCACTGTAGTCCTTCCTTCTCTCATATTCTCAACCTATCCCTCTCCACTGCAACTTTCCCTGCAGCCTTCAAGCATGCTGTGGTCACTCCTCTCCTCAAGAAACTCTCACTAGATCCTACCTGTTCTTCTTGCTAATGACCCATCTCCCTCCCCCTATTCATTTCTAAATTATTTGAATGTACATTTCACCACCATTTACCTCGACTTTCTCTCATCTCAAGCCTTTTTGGATCCTCTATAATCTGGCTTTCATCCTTTACATTCTACTAAAACAGTTATTGCCAAAGTCTCCAGTGACCTATTCCTGGCAAAATCCAAGGGCCTTTATTCAATCCTCATCCTTCTTGACCTTTCTGCTGCTTCTGACACTATTGACCACAACCTTCTCCTCAATACCTTGTTCTCGCTTGGTTTTAAGAGCTCTCTGCTTTCCTGGTTCTCTTCCTATCTCTCCCATTGCTCGTTCAGTGTTTGTTCTGGTGGATCATCCTCTGCTGCTATCCCACTCTCAGTTGGTGTATCCCAAGGATCTATTTTGGGTCCACTCCTTTTCTCTCTCTATACTCATTCCCTTGGTGCATTCATCTCTTCCCAAGGCTTTCAGTACCATCTTTACACTGATAACTCCCAGATCTACTTCTCTATACCTGAAATCTCTCCAGCAATCCAGGCCAGGATCTCTTCCTGCCTTTATGACATTGCTGTTTAGAAGTCTCACCACTGCTTGAAATTGAACATGGCCAAAACTGAGCTTCATATTAACTCTCTACTCCTTCCTGTCTCCTCAGCTCACAGTCTTGGGTCGTCTTTGACTCCTCTTTTTCCACACACATTCAACTGATAGCTAAAACCTGCCATTTCTTTCTCTATAACATCAACCAAATTTGCCCATTCTTTTCTGAACACACTATTAAGACATTTATCCACTCTGGTCACCTCCTGTCTAGACTATTGTAACCTACTCCTTGCTTCATTGGCTTCCTATCCATTTCCGCATCCAGTTCAAACTTCTCCTGCTGACCTATAAGTGTATTCACTCTACATCTCCTCACTACCTTTCCTTTCTTATCTCTCCCTACAACCCTCTTCAGGAACTCTGCTCTTCTGGAAAATCACTTCTATCTGTGCCCTTCTCTTCTGTTACTGGCTCCAGACTTCGCCCCTTTCACCTTGCTGCTCCTTATGCCTGGAACAAACTACCTAAGTCTGTAAGTCAAGCGCCTTCTCTGACCCTTTTCAAACCAGGCTGAAAATTCGCTTCTTCCCTGCACTTTCAGATTTTGAATCATCTGATCTCCTTTGTGTTTCCTTACCATTCCCCTAGATGTCTATAGCTACTGTGTTGTCTGTCTTGACTAGATTATGAGCTCTGATGAGCAGGGACAGTCTTTTACATGTGTCTGTGCAGTGCTGCATTATCCTGTAGCACTATACAAATGTTCAGTAGTAGGAAACTTGAGAGGAAATGGCGCGACTCCAGGCTCCCTCAGGATCGTGATACTTACATGCACTGCAAGAGCACCGCATTAGTATCACCCAGAGAAGGAAAGAATACCACACCAACATTCTGATGCACACCCTAAACAGGCCTCGTGACCTCTTCCGTCTAATTCAATCTCTCATAAAAGATACATCTTGTAAACAAACTGAGAATTTTATGCATCCTCAGGACCTAGCTACTCATTTTTACAACAAAACCAACACTCTCTCCTACAATACTGGAAATACATGCTCTATTAGGCCTGATAGCGATAACACCAATATCCCTGAATTAGTCTCCTTCCACCCATTCTCAGCTGAACAGTTTGAAAACGTAATCAAAGGACTCAACTCAACCACCTCACCTGCTGATCCATGCCCTTCTCACTGGATTAAATCAACATGTTCCGAATTAAGTCCTCATATATCAAAAATTGCACACTTCTCCTTCTCTAAGGGCCTGGTTCCATCTCCACTGAAGACTGCCACCATCAGACCCCTCCTAAAGAATCAGAAACTGGATCCTCAAGACCCAAATTCCTACTGCCCCATAGCTAGTCTACCTTTCTTGGCCAAGATATTGGAGAAGTCAATCTAACAGCAGATCCAAGACCACATCAATTCCTACTCTCCTCTGGTTCAACATCAGCATAGGTTCCGTCAACAACACGGTGTTGAAACATTGCTCACCTCACTTATGAACAACCTGGTAAAAGGCACTTCAAAAAAACAAGGCTTCATTTTGATCTTCCTAGATATCGCTTCAGCCTTTGACACAGTCTGTCACAGCCTCCTACTTGATCAACTTCAGCTTAAGGGCATCAAGAATCTTACACTGGAATGGTGTCACTCCTATCTGATGGACCGCCAACAACAAGTTTGCTTAGGTACCCAAACATCCTCAAAATACCAGCAAACCCAAGGAGTACCACAAGGCTCCTCCTTATCCACGTTATTCTTCAATTTATATATTCAACCTATCTGCATGATCATCCAAACCTTTGGCATACTATACCATATCTATGCTGATGATGTGCTACTCTAATCCCCATTCTTTACAAGCTCCCCTAATTACACAAAAATAACAGAGTGTTTCAACGCAGTTACGGAATGGTTAAATTCACACAACCTTAAATTTAACTGCAAAAAGACTGAGGTACTATTCTTCTCTAATGACTCAGCCTTCATTCCACCAGCTACAATAAAGGCTACCAGCACCTGAATTTGGACTCATACATAAACTGATATGATACTGACCCAGCTCTCATAAACCAATTAATACCTTCCAACTTTTCCATCCACACTTGCCACAGGACTAACCGAAAAGGCGGTGGAGTATTTATCCTTTCAAAAACACCTAGAATTTCGACTTCTCACATCCAAGAGCTCCTCCCATGCGGACATAATCACCATTGCCAATAAGGACATCACCATAAACCTCATTTACAGATCCCCCTCTTCTCCTCCTGAGGTCATCTCTACATTTATTGACTTAGCCTGCAACCCAGCCAACCCGCACAGCTCCAATTGGCTGCTTGGAGACTTTAACTTACCCTCCCTGCAATCCAACCAAGCAGATGCCTTCCTAGAAGCCATGCAAATACTTGGTTTTGATCAACTTGTGAACACGTCCACCCACAATAAAGGAAACCTACTGGACCTAATCTTCGCTCCCCACGCTGCGTTCAGCCAAAACACCAGCCTTAATACCACTATCACCTCCATCCCCTGGTCGGATCATAAACTAATCATGTTCCAGATGCCCACTCTTCACTCTAAACATCCACCTAACAACCCCAATACAGAATCCAAACCTACCTCTCAATTCAAATCATTGGACAAAGAAGAATTCATTAAGCACGCCTTACCACTACTCAACTCAATGCCTTCTAACCTCGGAGAAGCAATCACCAACTGGAACACCACATTAAAGTCTATCGCACAGCTACCAGCCTCAAACAAAAGCAACAGGACCAAACAAAACAAAAGACAACCATCACCATGGTTCACAGCAGATCTCCGTTCATCCCTCCTCTCCCTCAGGAAATTTGAAAGGACATGGAGAAGATCTCGCTCCGAAACTGACAAAGTAACATACTTGAACCACCTCAAACTCCACCGTGAAACTATATACCTCAGAATGAGTGAATACCATGCCAATCTTCTCCTCCGCTCACTAAATAAACCCAGAGACCTTTTCAACATAGCAAAATCCCTCATTAAAGAACCATCACCTACTCAACTAGTTCCTATCCCCCCCCCAGTCCTACGCCGACTATCTTCAATCCAAGACCTCCATAACTGACACAATCCCAGTTACAGCATTATCCTACTCTCACACCTCATTTCCTCCAATCACAATGTTCACAACACCCTCTGAGAAAAACATTCAAGATCTCATCACCTCCATCAACACTACTACAGCTCCAAGTGACCCTTGCCCAGCATACTGGGTCAGATCGCTGCGTGCCGAATTGAGCCCAATCCTAGTCAACATCATTGGTCTATCCTTTGCAACAGGCTCGTTCCCATCTTTCCTCAAACAAACCTCTATAAGACCACTCCTGAAGAACCCTAGACTTGACCCACTAAAGCCTGACTCCTACCGCCCAATCTCGAGCATACCTCTTGTCACCAGCAGAGGCTAAACTAGAGTTATTTAGCTTAGTTCACTACTGGCCCTGACCTTTCTATAGAAAGAAAGTGTAGTTGCAAGTCGAGGGTCAGGTTTAAACAAGGATTTATTCCCCTCCCGGGGTTTTGCTGGACTTTCAAAAATAATACACCTCCAAACTCAAAAGATAACCATACTTCTGGTATAAACAAATGGATAAAGAAAAGTAGCTTCTTGCTTCACAAATTAAATGACAAAACAAAATATATCATCAAGGTAAACACCTGGGCAGTTTCCACTGTGCAGACCTGTCTCTCTAGCAGGCTTATTAGCTCTCAGCGCAGAGAGGTCTCTTCAGTCATCACTAGAGAACAGTCCATCTTTTCCTCATAAGATAAACCTTCATTCTGGTCAGTACACATGGGCTCCTCAAGTGACTCGTCTTCCCTCGGGCAGAGAGTTTGTAACCTCCTCCAGTCAGTGACTGGTCTCTCTTCAAAACTCTCTTCCTGGTTAGGGAGATAATTATCTGAGCCTTGATAAAACTGCTTTTCAGCTTTTCTGTTACACCTTGCTCTTGTCAGTTTGCTGCCAGGCTTCTCATACAAACATTCAGGCTCTGCTCTCATACAAATATCCTGAAGCAGTTCACTATCTCTATTATAAGGATGTGAATACCTTAAAAGCTTCTGGCTTTCATTAGCAAAGGGTTTTCTGTGGTTAAACTCACTGTTGGAGAATGACTGCCTGTTATGTCTCCCAGCCCTTCTTGGCTTCTTATTCCAGGCCTCAGAATACACAGGGTTAGGCTGACAATACTCTGACCTTTTGTTGAAGGGTTTTAGGTTCTCTCTAACCTGCCAGGTGTCACAAACGCTTGCAGCTTCTGTGTCATCAAAACCTTCGTCAGTAATCATACAGGAATCACATTCAGCCTCTCTTCCTGGATTCTCTCTCTCCTGGACTCGAGCATAATAGGGATTCTCCTTTCTGGCCTGCTCCCAAGCTGTGGCCCGTTCCTGAACTCGAACTAACTCTGCTTGCCTGCCTGCTTTCTTATGCAGAGTTGTGGGCGTTTTCCTGCACATGTGCAGAGTGTTTCCCTCAGTGTTTGGGGAGTGTCTGTTGGCTGGGCGTGCCCTCAGGTCTCGTGCCTCAGCCTGCTCTGGTTGCCTATAGCAACTAGGAAGCTTTTTCTCTCCCTTTCTGTCAGTGTCTGTGCCGTACTCTTCAGCTTTTTGTGTCTTAAAGTTACAGGGCACATTTTCGGTGTTACACATCCCCCTTCTTAAGACATTACGAGCTGCTGACGTCCCCGTCGGACAGCGCGTAATTCTATCCGAGCGGAACCTTTCGCTCACTACCTGCACTAGTCTTACATCTGCTGACCTCTCCCTCCAAGGCTTCAGCAGGTTTAAATGGTATGTCTGGTGGCGCCCATTTTCATGCTCCACCCTGTAGGACACAGGACCTACCTGATCAATTATTTTGGCCGGGCCTTTCCATCTGGCCTCGAACTTTGGACCAGCGTTCGCTACCTGGATTACAACTCTATCCCCTATGGATAACTTCCTGGCTCTAGTTCCCCGGTCATAGTATTTCTTCTGCCGGCGTTGGCTGGCCTGCAGATTGTCCATAGACACTCGGGAAGTCCGTTCTAAACGGTTCCTGAGGTCTTTTAAAAATTGTGGTACCCCAATTTCTGTCTCCTCCGGTGCAACCCACTGCTCCCGAAGGATATCTAAAATACCTCTCGGGGTCCTACCAAATAGGAGTTCGTAGGGTGATGCACCCAACGATGTCTGCACGCGTTCCCTACAGGCGTACAGGACGAATGGGAGGACATTGTCCCATTCCACCATATTACCTCCTAAGCTCCGCCTTAACATTTGCTTTAGGGACTGGTTCATGCGTTCCACCAACCCGTTAGACTGGGGGTGGTACGCCGACGTGCGGATATGTTTTATCCCGAAGGCGTCCCAAAGCATAGCTAAATGTCTTGAGGTGAAATTGGTTCCTTGATCTGTTAGGATCTCCTGAGGAAAGCCAATTTCACAAAAGAGCTTTATGAGCTCTATGGAGATTGTCCGTGCTGAAATATTTCGCAGGGGTATTGCCCACGGAAACCTGGTCGCGTGATCCATGATCACCAGGATATATTGGAAGCCCCTTGGGGTTCGTATTAACGGGCCCACAATATCCATGGCTAACTTCCTCACTGGGGTTGCAATGGTGGGTGGTGTAACCATTGGTACTGGCTTTGGCCTGGCAGCTGCCACTCGTTGGCATGCTGGACAGGACTCGCAATACCGGGTTGTTTCCTTAAACACCCCCGGCCAGTAAAAGCGAGCCAGCACCTGGTCCAATGTCCCTTGGACACCTTTATGGCTGCCGATAGGGTGGTCGTGCGCCAACCTTAACACTACTGATTTAAAAGTAGTTGGTACCACCAATTGCTTGCGCACCGTCCCCGTCCTGGGATCTGCGCTTTCCCTATATAGTAGTTCGCTTTCTAAAAAGAACCTGGGCAAAATTGTCCTGGCCTCCCGAGCATATTCGAATGCCCTTTTCAATGCGGGATCCCCCTGCTGTTCTTTGGGGAAGGAAGGGAATTTCCTTACCAGCTCTGCTGGCACCCAAGGTAAACCCTCCCCGGCCTCCAGGTCTGTTCTTCCCTGCGACCTTTGTCTTCTCTCCTGCCTTCGTCTTGCCCTATCCTTCCTAACCTTTTTGGGAAGGTCAATTAACTCTTCATTATAGGGGAGTATATTCTGGGGTTCCTCCTCTTGGTCGGGCTCTGGCTCTGGGATTACGTCCTTATCTCGGGGCTCTTCCTCTGGCTCCGCTATGGGACCTGTCCCTGCCTCTGAGACCTTACGTTGGGACCTAGTAGAAACTAGACCTACCCTTTCATCTAACTTTTCCTTAAGAGCTTTTTGAAAGGAGGGCCAATCCCTGCCTAGCACCACTTCCCTGGGAAGGTTCGGGATCACCACTACAGGCATCTTTTCTTTTCTACCTAGTCCTTCTACTACCACATCATACAAGGAATAATAGGAGGGGATTCCATCCATACCTTTCATACGCACAGAAGGGGGTACTTGGCATAGTACCAAAGGATTATTAGTCAACATGGCCTGCCACATCTTGGAGGAGACCATACTTTGGTCGGCTCCTGTATCCAGGAGTGCGACTGCCTTTACACCCTCTACTCGGACGTCCATAAGAAATCCTCCCCCAGGGTCCTTCTCTCCCGCTACAATTAGGGCAACACGTTCTTTGCAGTCCCTACGCACATGACCATTTTTTCCACAGTGAAAACATCTGATCACATTATTATAGCTTTTTACATTTTCTTTTGGAACCGTAGAAGCATAAGCTTTCCTTATACCAGGCATCTTTTCCATGCCTGTTACCCTCATCCTACTATCTCTAGAAGCTCCGGCCAATTCGGCTTCAAAATAGCATTCGGTCATTTCCGCTGCTTCTCTAGTGGATTGACATTTTTGTAACAGCAGGAAAGCTTTTACTTCGG
Source organism: Ichthyophis bannanicus (assembly GCA_033557465.1). Classification (NCBI taxonomy): domain Eukaryota; kingdom Metazoa; phylum Chordata; class Amphibia; order Gymnophiona; family Ichthyophiidae; genus Ichthyophis; species Ichthyophis bannanicus. The sequence continues at coordinate 53,593,357 of CM066031.1, forward strand.
CGGGTACAGCTTCAAAATACTGCTCTAGCAGCACCGCATCCATTAACGTTTCTATCGTGGCCCTTTCTGGAGCCAACCACTTCGCTGCTAAACCTTTCAACCTCTGCATTAAAGCTTTAGGTGTCTCCTGGGGCAAGAGCCTTGCCTCCCTAAAAAGTCGGCGATAATGTGTAGGTGTTAAACCTAGCCTATCTTGAACTGCCAATTTTACATCTGGATAACTGGTCACTAGGCCAGCGGGCATCGCCTTATAGGCCGCCAATGCCTCTCCAGTTAACGACATGGCGAATCGGACTGCCCATTGGTCTAGGGGCCACTTAGCCGCCTGAGCGATTCGCTCGAATGCGTCCGAATAATCATCAAAGTTATCACTTTTTTGTAAAGGTCCTAGTGCCAATGCACCATAGTGTTGTACTCCTACCGCCGCTGGTACTGGTACATTTTCCTCCGCAGCTGTAGTAGTGGATGTCCGCTGTAGTAGCGTGGTCACCAAGTCCAACAGGGGCTTTTGTTGCGCAGCCAGTGCTGCCATAGTCCTGTCCTGGGCCTGTCGTGCCAGCTCACTTTGGGCCTTCCACTGCTCTTCCATCCATTTCATCATTTCTTTCGGATCCATCTTGGCGCTTGCGGTATACCTGTATAGGCGAGAAAAAACAGAGGGCCCACCAAGTGCGGCACACAATAAAGTTCTTTCTCCCTATCTGCTTTTATCCAGATATCTCTCTCCCCCTTTCTCCACAATCCTTACCACCCGTGCCCAGCCACTTGTACCTTAGCACGGTGAAGGATCTTATTTTGAGAAAGGTTCTCTGCACCTCCGTCCGGTCAGCTTGTGGATGTCCTTTCAGTATCAGGATTTTCTTCCTCTCAGGATTTCCTTTGCTGCTGTGAGTTTTTTTCTTTTTTTTTTCTTCTTCCAATCTGTTTCTCTTTTGAAAAAACTTTGGATAGTAGTATTGCTTTTTTTTTTTTTTTCAAAAATCCAACGTGCTACGCCATTTTATATGTCACCAGCAGAGGCTAAACTAGAGTTATTTAGCTTAGTTCACTACTGGCCCTGACCTTTCTATAGAAAGAAAGTGTAGTTGCAAGTCGAGGGTCAGGTTTAAACAAGGATTTATTCCCCTCCCGGGGTTTTGCTGGACTTTCAAAAATAATACACCTCCAAACTCAAAAGATAACCATACTTCTGGTATAAACAAATGGATAAAGAAAAGTAGCTTCTTGCTTCACAAATTAAATGACAAAACAAAATATATCATCAAGGTAAACACCTGGGCAGTTTCCACTGTGCAGACCTGTCTCTCTAGCAGGCTTATTAGCTCTCAGCGCAGAGAGGTCTCTTCAGTCATCACTAGAGAACAGTCCATCTTTTCCTCATAAGATAAACCTTCATTCTGGTCAGTACACATGGGCTCCTCAAGTGACTCGTCTTCCCTCGGGCAGAGAGTTTGTAACCTCCTCCAGTCAGTGACTGGTCTCTCTTCAAAACTCTCTTCCTGGTTAGGGAGATAATTATCTGAGCCTTGATAAAACTGCTTTTCAGCTTTTCTGTTACACCTTGCTCTTGTCAGTTTGCTGCCAGGCTTCTCATACAAACATTCAGGCTCTGCTCTCATACAAATATCCTGAAGCAGTTCACTATCTCTATTATAAGGATGTGAATACCTTAAAAGCTTCTGGCTTTCATTAGCAAAGGGTTTTCTGTGGTTAAACTCACTGTTGGAGAATGACTGCCTGTTATGTCTCCCAGCCCTTCTTGGCTTCTTATTCCAGGCCTCAGAATACACAGGGTTAGGCTGACAATACTCTGACCTTTTGTTGAAGGGTTTTAGGTTCTCTCTAACCTGCCAGGTGTCACAAACGCTTGCAGCTTCTGTGTCATCAAAACCTTCGTCAGTAATCATACAGGAATCACATTCAGCCTCTCTTCCTGGATTCTCTCTCTCCTGGACTCGAGCATAATAGGGATTCTCCTTTCTGGCCTGCTCCCAAGCTGTGGCCCGTTCCTGAACTCGAACTAACTCTGCTTGCCTGCCTGCTTTCTTATGCAGAGTTGTGGGCGTTTTCCTGCACATGTGCAGAGTGTTTCCCTCAGTGTTTGGGGAGTGTCTGTTGGCTGGGCGTGCCCTCAGGTCTCGTGCCTCAGCCTGCTCTGGTTGCCTATAGCAACTAGGAAGCTTTTTCTCTCCCTTTCTGTCAGTGTCTGTGCCGTACTCTTCAGCTTTTTGTGTCTTAAAGTTACAGGGCACATTTTCGGTGTTACACTCTATTAGCCAAAATAATAGAGAAGGTTGTTCAGAGACAGATACAACATCACATCGATTCAGCCTCACCGCTCGATCCCTGTCAACATGGCTTCAGGGAATCACACGGTGTAGAAACTCTCCTTACCACCCTAACTAATACATTGAATAGAGGTCTTGATAAGGCTGAAAACGGCTTTGCTCTAATATTCCTAGATATATCCGCTGCCTTCGATTCCGTTAATCATAATCAACTTCTTGCCCAACTCCTTGAGAAGGGAATCTGTGGTCTCGCCTGGGAATGGTGTAGGTCATACCTGTCGGAGCGATGGCAGCATGTCAGAGTCGGTTCCACCACATCCACACCTTTCCGCCAACATCAAGGTGTTCCGCAAGGATCTTCCTTATCTGCGCTTCTGTTTAATGTATACTTACAGCCGATATGTGACATCATACGCACCTTCGATATCTCCTCATTAATCTATGCCGACGACGTTCTACTGTTTACTCCATTTAAAGTCAATCAACCAGACTTAACCAACCTTATTCACTGCTTCAACGCTATTACAGATTGGTTAGCATCTCAAAACCTCCGTATAAACTTCAAGAAGACCGAAGTTCTGTTCATTTCAAGAAACAAAGAATTCTCCCCCCCCAGCCTCTCTAAAAGTAAGAGATGCGGATCTCCCTAGTAAATTATCTATTCGCTACCTAGGGATTACTCTGGATCAGCATTTTGAATTTAAGGAACACATTCGGAACATTACCAAGTCTGTCTACAATAAAATCAGAACGCTAAGGCACCTCAGACCTATGCTACCTCACAACAACTTCCGGACCATATTCCAGGCCCTCACACTACCTCATTTTGATTATGCAAATGTTGTCTTATACGGTCTCCCCAAGAACATCATTAATCCACTACAACTTGCGATGAACGCGGCTGCTAGGGTGCTCTGTGGTCTAGCAAGATCAGACCATATCACCCCGACCCTCATGGAACTCCACTGGCTTCCAATTCATTGCAGGTTAACCTATAAAATCCTCATCATCACTTTCAAGATCATCAACAACCTTGCCCCCACATCTCTCAATGATCTCATCTCCCTCACCCCAAAAAACAGAACGAGAAGGATAACAACGGACAACACCCTGATTATCCCCAAGGATTCCATCAAATGTACCCAATCAACCAAGAAAAGGACCTTCGCCTTCTATGCACCTAAATGCTGGAATGACCTCACACCTGAAATAAGAGCAATTAAAGACCTCACCCAATTTCGCAAGGCGATCAAGCACCACCTTTTCCTCCTCCATTTTGCACAAGCACCCAATCCACATCTGTTAATCAGTACTCCTAAACCTACAAACTCCCTCTCTTCACTCCCATTTCCCTCATAAGTAATTCTGCTTCAAGTTCTCTTATGTCCTGCCTTAGTCTGGCCTTAGTCTTCCTGCGAATACTAAAGAATCCAATATGTTTGTACATAGTTAGTTTTTTACCCTGTTGTTCCAAGTTTAAGTTTCCTGTTATAATGTAAGCACACCAGTGTCTTCTGAATGTGCAGCTTCTGTTACTTGTAAACCGCACTGAAAACAAATAGCGCGGTATATAAAAGATGTTAAATAAATAAAATAAATAAATAAACAATATCACCAATATCATCTATCTTAAAATCCGCTCCCTCCATCAGCTTAAGCCACTACTTGAACCTTCTGACTTCCGATCTGTCTTCCAAGCCCTCATTATGCCTCACTTGGACTATGCTAACATCATTTTACACGGCCTTCCCACTCACACACTCCATCCACTACAAATGGCCATGAATACGGCTGCACAAACCATCTACGGGGTCTCCAAATACGAGCATGTGACACCTTTACTAATGCAGCTTCACTGGCTTCCCATAGCCAGGCGCCTCAAGTCTAAAACCCTCCTGATTACTTTCAAAACCCTCCACCAGCTCTCTGCAACTGCCTTAGAAGACTGGACACCAGACAGCAGAATCAGGAGAACAAACATGACAAATACCCTCGTCATTCCCACCTTGGCCAGTAAAACCTCACAATATATCCGGCATAGAGCCTTCACTTTATTTGCCCCTCAGCTCTGGAACTCCCTGCCTGCTCCAATTCGACTTATCACTGACTTATCCACCTTTAGAAAGGCAATAAAAACATACCTCTTCCAGCTATACTTCGACCATGTCACATAACCCACTTCTGCCTCACCTCTATCGAGTGCTGATTCCTTTCCCCCACTACAGTCTGTATATAGCTTGTGTTTGTAATTGCTAAACTGTGTTCATTATGTTATGCTGTTGTATTCGGTTTCAGTTAACTGTTAATCCTCTTAGCTACTGTAAGCTTTGTTACCTGTTATTTGTTCAATGCAAACATGTTCTATGTATCAAGTTGTTATATTATAAACCGCACTGACTCTAAATAGTGCGGTATATAAAATCAAATAAATAAATAAATAGTATTTGTACTTATGTTCTTATTATCTTTCAGTTGGATTCATTTACTTATTTAGCTGTCAAGATGGTTTACATGTTAACAATTTGAAACGCTAACATACATGGAACTCTGAAATAAAATTCAGAAGATTAACAGGACATAAGCTTGGGGTAGCTAGATGAACATATATTGTTAGGACGTCTAGGCGTGAGTACAGCACTTAACCTTCGTTACCATCCACTAACCCCAGATTCAGTGCCATGGTCATATGTGGTCCTGGCATTGAATATCCAGGGTCACCACACAAGCCCAGAAGCTACAGAGGCTAACTCGGTAGCAGCGATATTGCACCGATGCACGATTAGCTTCTAAGGGTAAAGATAGACCAGCTTTTGCTTCCCGGTTAGCCTCTGTTGCCACCCATGACACGCCCCTGAATGCCCACAACACACCCTGTGTAAGCGAGCATGCCGCTATGAGAGAAGGAGGAAATTGCTTGGTGGGGGGAGAAGGGATGTGTATGGAGAAGGAGAGGGAGGAATCAAAGATAACCCCAAAGCTGCCAGCTGAGGAAATGGGGAGGAGTAGAGTGTTATCCACGGAAACAGAGAAAGGAGAAATGGGGGAGTTTGGATAATGGGGAAAGATAAGCAGCTCAGTTTTGGCCATGTTCAATTTCAGATGGCAATGAGAAATCCAGACACTAATGTCAGATAAGCAGGCAGAGATCTGGACCTTGATTCTTGGAGAGATTTCAGGTGCAGAGAGGTAGATCTATGAGTCATCAGTGTAGAGATGGTACTGAAAACCAAGGGAGGTGATGAGTGCATAAAGGAATTGAGTGCGGAGAAAGAAAAAGAGAGATTCTAAGACCTATGTCCATTGTTTTACCTCTGAGTAAACCAACAGAAAGTGGGATAACCTTAGAGGAGAATCCACCAGAGCATTCACAAAAAATGCAGCAGGATAGTTAACAACAAAGCTCCTAAATCCAAGTAAAGACAGGGTATCGAGGAGAAGGTAGTGGTCAACAATGTCAAAAGCAACAGAAAAGTCAAGAACTGTGCAACAGACAATACCCCAGATCAACCACCCTCCCCTTGCGACACAATTATAGTACTGAAGTAAAGTCCTGATGTACATAGTATTGTAAATAACACACATTGTAAATAGCTCACCAAGAATCAACAACCATCTACACACACACACACTCACTGCTCAATGCATGCGCACACTAGACACAGTATCTTGTTGATTGTTTGCTGTGTAGACTGCCTTAATTGTAGGAAAAGGCGGTATAGAAATCTGTTTAAATAAATAAAAGAAGGATGATGGCAAAGGCCCTTGAATTTATAGAGGAACAAGTCACTAAAGACTTTGTTAAGAGCCATCTCAGTCGAATGTAGAGGGCGAAAGTCAGATTGCAATGGATCCAGGAGTGATTGAGAGGAGAGAACATCAAGACAGCAGTGGTGAACTGCATAATCAAGTAATTTAGAAATAATGGGGAGGATGGAAATGAGTCAATAATTAGAAGAACAGGTAGGATCAATGGATAGTTTCTTGAGAAGACTTATAAAGATAGTATCTTTGAAAGCTGCAGGAAGAAATACATTTGGAAGCAATAGGTTGAGGATGACAGATGGAAGGGCTAATAGTGGAGGAGATGGAGTTTTGTAGATTGGTGGGAATGAGATCAGAGGAGTAAGTAGTAAGTTTAGAAGAGGAGAGAAGATATACGGTTTCTTTCTCAGAAAAGGAAGAAAGGGTGATGGAGATTGAGTAAGAGATGACCCCATGGGGAACTCAAAAGTAATCTTGTACACTTTGTTATGGACATTGTCGGCCAAAGTCTGGACAGAAAAGGAAGGAGGGGTCAGAAGTGGAAGCCCTTTGTGGAGAGAGTTGAGAGTTGTAAAAAGACAGCAAGGGTGAGAGGCAAGAGTTAGTCAGATGGGTATAGTATTCCTGCTTGGCGACTGCTATGGCTCACTGGAAAGAGGCTAGCATAAATCTGCAAGGGTGCGGGATTTGAGTCAAAGGCACTCAGCTGAGCGGCACAAGAATGTAAGTAGTGTGTCTTAGAGGACAATCAGGACTGAGATATGATACATTGCACAGGAGAGAAATGAGAGGAGGAAGAGCATCTAATGATAGAGCTGATCAAATTGGTGGAGGGGTTGCTCTCTATGTTAGAGAGGGCATTGAGTCAGAAAGGATTAAAGTTTTGCAGGAAACAAAATCTGCTGTAGAATCTATATGGATTGAAATTCCATGTAAAAGGGGGAAGGCAATGGCAGTAGGGGTGTACTATCGAGCGCCTGGCCAGAATGACCAAATGGATGATGAAATGCTCAAAGAAATCAAGGAAGCTAACAAAAGTTACAGCACAGTAATAATAATGGGTGATTTCAACTACCCCGGTATCGACTGGGTCAGTGTCACGTCAGGACATGCTAGGGAGATAAAATACCTAGATGAAATAAATGACTGCTTCTTGGAGCAGCTGGTTCATGAACCGACCAGAGGGGAAGCCATATTAGACCTAATCCTTAGTGGAACACCAGATCTAGTGCAAGAGATAAGGTTGTTGGGGCCACTTGGCAATAGCGATCATAGCATGATCGCCTTTGATTTAATTAGTGGAGGAGGGATAGTAAGGAAATCCACGGTACTACCTTTTAACTTTCGAAAGGGAGACTATGATAAAATGAGGAAAACAGTCAAGAAAAATCTAAAAGGAGCAGTTGCAAAGGTTAAAGACGTACATCAGGCTTGGCTATTGTTGAAAAATACTATCTTGGAAGCCCAGACCAGCTGTATTCCACGCTTTAAGAAAAGTGGAAAGAAGTCCAAAAAACTGCCAGCATGGTTTAAAGTTGAGGTCAGAGAGGCTGTTGTTGCCAAAAAAGCATCTTTCAGGAAATGGAAAAAAGAGCCAGACGACGAAACCTGGAAACAGCACAAGCACTGGCAAGTCAAATGCAAGGCATTGATAAGGCAGGCAAAGGGAGAATTTGAGAAGAAGCTTGCTGCAGAAGCAAAAACGCGAAGTAAAGACCTTTTCAAGTACATTCGTAGCAAAAAACCTGTGAGAGAGTCAGTTGGTCCATTAGATGATAAAGGGGTTAAAGGAGCACTAAGAGGCGACAAGGCGATAGCAGAGAGACTGAACGAATTCTTTGCTTCAGTCTTTACTGAGGAAGATGTAGGGATGTTACCCATGACTGAAGTGGTATTTAAAGGTGCAGAAGAATTGAAGGAAATATCGATACATCGAGAAGATGTATTACAACTATTAGATAAGCTGAAGAGTAGCAAATCACCTGGGCCGGATGGTATACATCCAAGGGTATTGAAAGAACTGAAATATGAGATTGCAGACCTGCTATTAGTAATCTGTGAACTATCATTAAAATCATCTCTAATACCTGAAGATTGGAGGATCGCCAATGTAACACCAATTTTTAAAAAGGGTTCCAGGGGTGATCCGGGAAACTACAGACCGGTGAGCCTGACGTCAATACCGGGAAAAATGATAGAAACCATCATAAAGAATAAAATTACTCAGCATGTAGTGTCAGACGGCTGCCTAGGGTGAGAACTTACACATTCTTGACGATGCATATATTCATATGATTCTTGCAAGGTATTGTGGGTATTGTAGTTCATTCACTCCCAAACACAGCTGATGACAATAATTTGAGTTGTGAAACCAAGTGGTAAGATCAATAAAATACTTCTTTTATTGATGGGGTTTAATTCACCCAGCACATGTATGCTTGATAGCACTATAAATGAGGTTACTTGCTTGCAGTGTTTAAATGGATAACAAAAAGTCACAAAGTAAACCAGAAAACAACCTTCAGCTTGTCAGGCAATTAGCTAATGTTTTCTTAGCAAATAATTACCAAATACAAAGGCACAACGAAAAGAATAAACTTTGCTGGTTAGGTTAACTTCTGCTTATTTTCCACGCTGATCTCAGCAGTGATTCTCCCTTGCTCACACACACAATCAGGTGCAGCCCTAATTACTATCCATGGACCAGCTGAAAGCCTTTAGCTGGCTGGCTGCTACTGTGTGAGCCCAAATCCTGCTTTAAGAGCTGTTTGCAGTGGAAATAAAGAACAAAGTTAGGTTTCTTTGTGATGGCTGATGTGTTTGCTCATAGAAAACTAGCAATAGCATTTAGATAAAGAACAGTCCATGTAAATAGTTTCATCTGCTGTATTTCCCCCTGCATCAACAATCATAGGGTCAATATCATACATTGGCACAGATGAGTCTTTCATTAAGGCACTATCATGAGAATGCTTATTCCCTTGCTGCCATTCTCTATTATAGATAGGGTCTGGATCAGTGTTCATACCTGAGCCTCTCCTGCTATCATTATTCCTCTCTGTATAGCCTGGCCAATATGTAATCCAATTCTGATGTCCAGCCTTCCAATCTTGATCCCTGGACACTGGATCTTCTCTCACATACCTTCTGGCCTTGGTCTGAAAGTCCCTTCCACATGCAGTCTTCTCTCTTCCAGGTAGCCACTGGTGATTCCTATCTCTGCCACTCCATTCCTCTGGCTGAATCCAGTCCAATGGACTCTGCTGGCTTTTGGAATACCTCCCAGTATGAGTACTGCCTTGGAATCTCCCAGACCTTCCAATGGCCTTTCTTCTCTTCCTTCCAGAGAGTTTCCTTCTCTCTCTATCTGCTTGGCTTGGCTTCTGTTTCTCCAGGTGATACTGGTGCTTGTAGCCGTTGCTGAAGCTCTCCCCTCTGTATCTCTTCCTGAAGCTGTTCTTGAAACTGTTGCTGAAAACTCTTTCCTGAAGAATAAGCTCTACTCTTATCCTGTTCTAATGTGTGCTGCTCCCTAACACAGCGCAGCTGTGTTGAATCAGGCCCTGCCCTTTGAGATGAGTGCTTAGGGATTACCTCATAGCTCTCTTGATTGCACACACATTCTCTCACTTCAGCCCCTCTCATGGCTGCTGGAAACCTGGTGCATTCTGGGACTGGTAGTCTTTTATGTGAAAACTCTGTTTTCTTGCTTCTACCAGAACTGACAGGTTGCTTGTTCAGAGTCACATCATCTTTTCTATAGCTCCTACCTGAGCTATGATAAGCTTCCTTATCACAGTAGATAGTCATGAACTAATGAGAGACAGCCAACATGGCTTTAGACAAGGAAGATCTTGTCTTACTAATCTGTTATGTTTTTTTGAAGGAGTGAATAACCAGGTGGACGAAGGTGAGTCGGTTGATATTGTGTATCTGGACTTTCAGAAAGCCTTTGACAAGGTCCCTCATGAGAGACTTTTTGCAAAACTAAAGAGTCATGGGATAGGAGGCAGTGTACTATTGTGGATCAGGAACTGGTTAAAAGATAGAAAGCAGAGGGTAGGGCTAAATGGCCAATTTTCCCAATGGAGAAAGGTGAATAGTGGTGTACCCCAGGGATCTGTGCTGGGTCCGCTGCTTTTTGACATATTCATAAATGACCTGGAAAGTGGAATAACGAGTGAGGTTATCAAATTTGCAGATGACACAAAACTATTTAAAGTTGTTAAAACCCAAGAGTATTGTGGAAAATTGCAAGAGGATCTTGATAAATTGGAAGACTGGGCATCAAAATGGCAGATGAAATTTAATGTGGACAAGTGCAAGGTTATGCACCTAGGGAAGAACAACCCAAACTATGGTTACACGATGCAAGGTTCCACATTAGGAACCACCACCCAGGAAAAAGATTTAGGCGTCATTGTGGATACCATGTTAAAACCCTCAGCCCAGTGTGCAGCGGCGGCCAAGAGAGCAAATAGAATGCTAGGTATGATAAGGAAAGGAATGGAAAATAAAACAAAGGATATTATAATGCCTCTATATTGTTCCATGGTGAGACCGCACCTTGAATATTGTGTGCAATTCTGGTCGCCGTATCTTAAAAAGGATATAGAGTTATTAGAAAAGGTTCAGAGAAGAGCCACCAAAATGGTAAAGGGGATGGAAGGATACTCCTATGAAGAAAGGCTAGAAAGGTTAGGGCTCTTTAACCTGGAAAGAGACGGCTGAGGGGAGATATGATAGAAGTCTATAAATTAATGAGCGGAGTGGAACGGGTAAACGTAGATCGATTGTTTACCTTATCAGAATATAGAAAGACTAGGGGACATGCAATGAAGCTACAGGGTAAACTATTTAAGACTAATAAGAGAAAATATTTTTTCACTCAACGTGTAATCAAACTCTGGAATTTGTTACCGGAGGATGTAGTAAAGGCTGTTAGTGTAGCTGGGTTTAAAAAAGGTTTGGACAAGTTCCTGGAGGAAAGGTCCATAAGCCATTATTAAGAAGGGACCCAGGATATCAATGCTTGAACCAATACAAGCATTGTGGAACCTGTGTCCCTTGGGGAAACTGCTAGGTACATATGACCTAGATTGGCCACTGTTGGAAACAGAATACTGGGCTTGATGGACCTTGGTCTGACCCAGTATGGCATATCTTATGTTCTTATGAGGGCAGAGGAGAGGACAGTATTGAAGAAACTTCATCATCAAGTGACTTAGATGGCATTGAGGAAGAAAGAGGTGATGAGAGAGCACTGGAGAGAGCTAACTAATTTCTTTGACTGGGTGACCAGGGAGTTGGACCAAGGGAGAGCTCTGGATGTGGTGGACCTAGACTTCAATAAAGCCTTTGACACCTTTCCGCAAAGGTGTTTTATAAGCAAATTGAGAACTCTAGGGACTGACACTAAAGAGACTGACTGGGTTAGAAATTGGTTGAGTGAGAGGAGACAAAGGGTACAGGGTACATCTTCCACATGACATGACATGCATGTTTCGGACCCAAATGGGGCCTGTGTCAAGTGATACCCAACTCAACAGTTCGATGTGTGGAATATATTAATCGCCTTTACAATGAGATAAGTGTATGCTTCACTACTTCATAAGAGTTTGGTGCGCTGTAGCCCACTTGAATAAAAGGGTTCTCCCGACGGTGAGAGGTAGGCTATCTTCCCTCCCTCTCATGTCGATTGACCTCGACAAAAAAAGGAATTTTGGTATTGTGCCATTTTTCAGGATAGTGCCAGTGGTAGCTACTGGCTTGGATTTTCAATGACTTTTTTGGAACTCTTGATGTTTATGTAGTCATTGATTTTGGAGGTTTCATTGTTTGGTTTACAATATAGTCAAGACAGACAACACAGAAACTGTAGACAGGGATAAAACAAGGGGGAAAGGTAAAGAAACAAGAAGATTAGGTGAGTCAAGATCCAAAAGCAGCAGTGAAGAGGTGAATTTTCATCCTGGGTTTGAAAAGGGTCAGAAAAGGCACCTGATGTACAGACTCAGGTAGTTTGTTCCAGGAGTAAAGTGCAGCAAGGTGAAGGAGTGAAGTCTGGAGTTAGCAATAGAAGAGAAGGGCACAGATAGAAGCAGTTTGCCAGAAGAGCAGAGTTCCTGAGTGTGGGGGGGGAGGGGGGGGTGATCTATGGAGAGATAAGAGAGGAAAGGTAGTGAGGAGCTGCAGAGTGAATGAATTTATAAGTCAGCAGGAGAAATTTGAAGTGGATGTGGAAATGGATAGGGAGCCAAGGAAGAGGTGTAATATGGGTATGATGAGGCTGGCAGAAGATTAGCTGTGCAGCAGAGTGTTGAACAAATTGAAGGGGAGAGAGATAATTCAAAGGGAGACCAGCAAGGAGTAGGTTACAGTAGTCAAGAAGGAAGGTGATTAAGGAGTGGATAAGTGTCTTAGTAGTGTGTTCAGAAAGGAATGGGAGGATTTTCTTGATGATATAGAGAAAGAAAAGGCAGATCTTAGCTATCAGATGGATGTGTGTGGAGAAAGAGAGAGAGAGAGGAGTTAAAGACAAACCCAAGGCTGTGAGCCCAGGAATCAGGAAGGAGTAGAGAGTTATCCACAGAGACTGAGAAAGGAGGAAGAGGAAAGGAGGTTTTAGGGGGATAGATAAGAAGCTCAGTCTTGGCCATGTTCAATTTCAAGTGGCAGTGAGACATCCAAGCAGCAATATCAGAAAGGACGGCAGAGATCCGGGTCTGGATTGCTGAAGAGATTTCAGGTGTAGAGAGGTAGATCTGGGATCATCGGCATAAAGATGGTACTGAAAGCCATGGGAAGAGATGAGTGCACCAAGGGACTGGGTATAGAGAGAGAAAAGGAGCGTACCCAAGACAGATCCCTGCAGTACACCAAGTGAGAGTGGGATAGCAGCAGAGGAGGAGCCACCAATATTAACACTGAATGAACAATGGGAGAGATAGGAGAACCAGGATAGAACAGAGCCCTTAAAACCAAGTGAGGACAGGGTATCAAGGAGAAGGTTGTGGTCAACAGTGTCAAAAGCTGCAGAGAGGTCAAGGATGAGGACAGAGTAAAGGCCCTTGGATTTTGCCAGAAACAAGTCACTGGAGAATTTGGCAAGAGCCGTTTTAGAAGAGTATAAAGGACAAATGCCAGACTGTAAAGGATCCAGAAGGGCATGAGAGGAGAGGAAATTAAGGCAGCGGTGGTGAATCGCACATTCAAGCAGCTTAAAAACAAAGGGGAGGAGGGAGATGGGTTAATAATTAGAAGGACAGGTGGGACCAAGTGAGAGTTTCATCAGGAGAGGTGTAGCTACAGCATGCTTGAAGGCTGCAGGGACAGTTGCAGTGGAGAGCGATAGGTTGAGAATGTGAGAGATGGAAGGGGCAGCAGTGGAGGAGGTGGATCTAAGGAGACGAGTGGGAATAGGATCAGAGGAGCAGGTGGTGAGTTTGGAGGAAGAACGAAGTTGTGCAGTTTCCTCTTCAGAGATCACAGGAACAGGGCCGGCCCGTCCATTGAGCGAGAATGTTTTTTGCACAGGGCCCCGCGTTTCAGGAGGCCCCGCGCAAAGAACATTCTGATTTAAAAATAAATTACATTTTTTTAAAAAGCTGGCTGCTGCCGTGGCAGAATCTGTTAAGCCCACAGGGGCTGAAGGTAAATTCAGCTCTGTTAAGCCTGCAGGGGCAGATGGGAAATTTCCCATCAGCCCCTGCGGGCTTAACAGAGCCGCGAGGGAGACACTCTCCTTTCGTGGATCTGAAAGCCGTTGCGGAGAGGCTCAGCCAGGCAGGTAGGGCTCAGCTATGCAGGGGGGGGGGGGGGCCCGCGGGACACTAGATTCTGCTGCGGTGGCACCAGCAGCCAGCTTTTTTTTTTATTTTTAATTTTCCCTGGGCCGAGGGGGGGTTAGGACTGGTAATGGGCTGTGGGCTGATGGGGGGTTAGGACTGGTAATGGGCTATGGAGGGGGTTAGGACTTGAGGTGGGCTGATGGGGTTAGGACTAGTAATGGGCTGTGGGCTGATGGGGGGTTAGGACTGGTAATGGGCTATGGAGGGGGTTAGGACTTGAGGTGGGCTGATGGGGTTAGGACTGGTAATGGGCTGTGGGGGGCTAGGAGTGAAAATGGGCTAATGGGGGGGTTTAGGACTGGAAATTGGTTGATGGGGGGTTAGGACTGGTATTGGGCTATGGGGGGCTGTCTGGAAATGGGGTGATGGGGGGCTAGGACTGGTAATGGGTTATGGGGGGATAGGACAGGAAATGGGCTGATGGGGAGGGGTTAGGACATGAGGTGGGCTGATGGGGTTAGGACTGGTAATGGGCTGTGGGCTGATGGGGGGTTAGGACTGGTAAAGGGCTATGGGAGGGCTAACACTGGAAATAGGCTGATGGGGTTAGGACTGGAAGTAGGCTGATAGGGGTTTAGGACTGGTAATGGGCTATGTGGGGGGCTTAAACTGGAAATGGGGTGATGGGGGAGTTAGGACTGGAAGTGGGTTGATGGGGGGCTAGGACTGGTAATGGGTTGGGGGGTTGCTAAGATTGGAAATGAGCTGAGTGGAAGGGGAGGCTTGAACTGAAAATAGATGATGGGGACAAGGACTTGGAATGGAAATTGGCTGAGTGGAAGGGGGGCTTGAACTGCAAATAGCTGATAGGGAGGGGGGTTTGGAATGGAAATGGGCTGTGAGGGGAGGGAGCTAGGACTGGAAATGGGCTGATGGGGAGCTAGGACTGGTAATGGGCTGATGCAGCGACTAAAAGGGAGCGGATGCTGGTTGAGGCTGGAACTAGAAGGGAGCTGATGGGGGAGGATTAGAATGGGATGGGGCTGGGAGAGTGAAATGGAGAGGGGAAAAATATTTTGTGTGGGAGGGATGAAAAATCTACAATTAGCCTGGTATTGGGAGAGTAAGTGGGGATTGAGGATGGAGGGGTAAAATTTGAGTGGATGAAATAGGAATGAGGAAAGAGCAAAAGGAGAAAGATTAGTATATTACAGCAGATGTAGAGAGAGAGAATGGAAAAAAAACTAGAAGAGAGAAGAAAGGACAAATGGACAGCAGACGATGGAGAGTTAGCAGAAGACATGAAGAAACCGGAAGAAAGTGGCTGGAGAAATTGCAACTGAAAAAAAATGCACAAAAGGTAGAAAGATATCTCTTTATTTTGAATTTATTAACTGGAATATGTCAGCTCTGGGAAATGTGCATCATTAACGTCTGCGCTTTGTTTAGTACAAGAGGAAATTAATTTATAGTTTTATTTCTTCAGTGTTGTTGTACATTCCAAGTTTGGCTTTTGGGGTTCCCAGTTTAATTATTGCTTTCCTGTTTCTAAATTGTGATTCCTTGTTTGGTGATGGTCTATGTTCTGCATGTGTAACTTAGCTGAGGTATTCTGTTTATGTAATTACTATTTGACATTGACACTTGTTCTCTTTCCCCAGTAGGTCATGTATTCTTATTCTCTGAAATGTATTGGTTTAATATTTGCAGTGTTGCCTTTTGATAGGTAGGGTTTGGTGCTTTATGAGTCCTGGTAGTGCTGCTATGATACGGTGGGTTTGCTATGGGTTCTAAATGGGCAGCGTTTGTAGTAGTTCCTAATGTGCCTGGCAGTTGGCACTGGATTATAGTAATGTAGAAATCTTTTAGTCGTTCTTTATCCATACATTCATTAAGAGACATATTTACTAAATGGTAGTGTATGGCAACATTATGCAAATATTTATGCAAATGATGCTACTTATGCAAATGAGGCCCTGCATGGCGTCTCCGCACATGGCCCTGCACCCCCCTTGGGCCGCCCCTGCACAGGAAAGAAAGAGAGGGTAGCAGAGGTAGAAGAGAAATGTTGGGAGAAAAGAGGAGGAGGAGGGGAAGTAGCTGACTTTGTGTAGAATTGGATGGTGATCTTGTAGATTTTGTCATGGAAATAGTCAGTCAGGGTTTGGGCAGAGAGGGAGGGAAGGGTCAGAGGTGGAGGCACTTTGAGGAGAGAGCTGAGAGTAGTAAAGAGACGGTGAGGGTCAGAGGCAAGAGAGTTAGTCAGATGGACATAATAGTCTTGTTTGGCAAGAGTTATGGCTGACTGGAAAGAGACAAGCATGAATTTGAAGTATTGAAAGTCTGCAATGGAGTGGGATTTGAGCCATGCATGCTCAGCTGAAGTCACAGGAACGTAGATAGCTGGTAGTGGATGAAAGCCAGGGCTGGGGTGCAGTATGCCTCACAGGACATGGTATGGCCGGAGCGAGAGCATCCAGAGCAGAGGAGACAGCAGTGTTATAGAACGCTACGGCCTTGTCAACAGACTTAGATGACATAGTGGAGGAAGGAGATGAAGAAACAGTGGAAGAGAGAAACAAGGATCAATTGCATGAAGATTTCTAAATAGGTTGGAGGAGACAGGACGAGGTTGAGGTGTCAGATAAGGTTTACCTCTTTTCAAATGATACTAACATCTGCAATAGAGTAGACACCCAGAAAGGTGCAGATAACTGTAAATCCATAGCATGAGTCTTACAAATTATCTAAAGTAATTACAAATTACATTGATTCGATCTTCCTCCAAATTGCCCTCCGAGGGTTCAACCCTTAAATCCTCAGCAACAGGAACTACTTATGCAAGAAATCACTGCCCTTCAAAAAGTTCTAGCTATTGAGCTCGTGCCACCACAGCAAAAATGGAGAGGATTTTATTCCAGGTAGTTCCTAATCACTAAGAAAACAGGGGGTATTCTGTCCCATCCTAGACCTAAGAGATCTGAACAAATATCTGGATCCACCATACTCCCTTATCTTAACAAAGGAGATTGGGTATTCTCTCTGGATCTAAAGGATGCATAACAGGATACTGGGCTTGCTGGATCTTGGTCTGACTCAGTATGGTATTCATTAAGTTCAAGGCCGCCCTACAATTCCATCTTTTTCAGACAGCATTTGTTATGAGAGACTTGGCAAAATTAAAAAGTCATGGGATAGGAGGCAGTGCACTATTGTGGATCAGGAACTGGTTAAAAGATAGAAAGCAGAGGGTAGGGCTAAATGGCCAATTTTCCCAATGGAGAAAAGTGAATAGTGGAGTATCCCAGGGATCTGTGCTGGGTCCACTGCTTTTTAACCTATTCATGAATGACCTGGAAATGGGAATAATGAGTGAGATTATCAAATTTGCAAATGACACAAAACTATTTAAAATGGTTAAAACCCATGAGAATTGTGGAAAATTGCAAGAGGATAAATTGAAAGACTTTCCTTTCATAATTCTGTTTGCAGTCCTTTGCATTGTTAACCGCTCTTATGCTCCATCCTGAGCCGTCTTTCAAGAAAGTGAATAAAGATAAAAGATATTCTCCGTGGACAGCAGGAAAAGTCCTCACAACCCACCTACTTTCCCTTAGAGTTGTGTTGTATTCTCCTCAGCTATTATATTAGACTGAGGTCAATATGATGCCTCAGCGGTGGGCAGGAAGGCGCACACATGCACAGGGGAGCTTCCAAAGGCTTCTAGAAGGCACTAGGAATACTCCTGCACGAAGCTATGTCACATGACATCACCCATATATGAGGATATTTCTTGCTGTCCACGGAGAACATCTGCTACAGGTGAGTATGTTAATTTGACTTATTCCTCTATCCCCTTGACCCTCACTGATCTCTCCATCTTCTTCTTTCTCCGCCATCCACCATTCTTCATCTCTTTGGCATTTATTGCACTCTGCTCACTCACCCCTTTAATCCTCATTGTCCTTGGAAGTCTCTCCTACATTTTTGTGTTCCTCTCTCTTTTTGGCCTTCTCTCTGTTTTTCTCATTGTTTTCTTCTCCTTTCACTCTCTATTCCCCTCACGTTTGCAGACTCCTTTTCTCTTTCTCTTTCAATCTCTCCTCCTAACATTTTCTCTCTCCTTCCTTGGAACCAATAAGAAGAAGATTTGTGTCAAGTTTGAAGGCACATGTGATTCTCCAGGAATTGAGGCAAATTGCAGATTTAAATGTCGTTAATTGTCTACAGCACACTCCGTTATTCAGATATTAGAGGAAAGCATTTGAGGCCCACAGGCCGTCAGTAGCTGGGTCATGTGGCAGCTCTAGTAAAACAAATGTTTGGATAGATTTCCATGTGCTAATTCAGGAGAACCTGTTATAGGGACTCACTAGGTAGCGGGATCTTTTCCTTGTCTCTTTTCCATCCATTGGAGCTGAGAGATTTCAAATAGGATGAAAGATAGAGGGGAGAGTCAGTAGGGGTGGGGGGCGATGCATAGGAAGAAATCTAAATATCTGAGGAAAGGGAATAAGACTTCAGTATAAATCGTTAATAAGGTCTCATCTTTATCTTTATTGAAACCTTATTATACCACTTAAACAAAAGCCTCAAAGCAGTTTACATTCATTGAAAAATAGAAGCAGAACTGCTTTGAAAAATAAAAGGAACACCAACAAATGTAGACAGGAAAGGAGAGATGAGAATCAGATAAAAGAGCAGATAGTGACTGCGCTGCAGCAGGGAAAGGAGAGGAGGGGGTTTAACATTAGCGGGGGGCTGGGGACAAAGGGCGGGTGGGGGGAGGTTGAAGGCAGAGCAGAAAAGGTGGGTTTTTAATCTAGCCTTGAAGGTGTTGAAGGAGGGTTCCAGACGGAGAGAGGAGGGGAGCGAGTTTCAAAGCCGGGGACCCAGAAAAAGAAGGCTGAAGAGCGGGTGGATTCTAGATGGGCTTGGGATGGGGAGGGAAGGAACATGCAATTGGAGTGAATGCACCTGAGTGACCAATGCGGGGTGTGCAGGTGAACCGAGTCAGCGAGATAGAGAGGGGAATTTGGAGCCAGTGCAAATGTACGAGGAGAGGGGTGATGTGATCTGAACGGGAGGCGTGGGTCAGAATACGAGCTGCAGTGTTTTGGATGAGTTGTAGATGACACAGTTGGGATTGAGGAAGGCCTGCGAAGGAGATATTGCAATAGTCCAGATGAGACATCACTAGCACTGGTTGATTTAATAACGACTTGGTATTTAAAAGGACTTATCTAGGTAGAAGCAGCTACTCATCAGATAAGTGCTGCCGAGAAGGATAATTGAGAGGCAGCCTCCAGGAAGTGACAGGGCGGTCTGCAGGCAAAGCTGGGGTGGAGGTAACATTTATCCATATAAAGACGGTTTCCAGCATGGCAATCTAGAAAATAATCGCTACCCGTGAGTGCATGAAAGTGAGCACTCCAAAACTGATACTGTCACCCACTTGGGTACAAATGACCTGTCTAGAAACAGCAGTTCAAAGGAACTTCCAGACTCTGGGACAGAAACTCAAGCCCACTGCTAGCACTATAGCATTCTCAGAAGTTCTACCTGTTCTTGGTAAGGGGGCAGAAAGGCTGCATCACATAGACAACTTTAATACATGGCTCCAAACCTGGTACAAACAAGAAGGTTTAGATATATAGGCAACTGGGGAAACAGATGGACCAACAAGAGACTATACTGTGCTGATGGACTACATCTCTCCATTGCAGGGAAAAGGATGGGGGTGACGGATGGAGAACAAGTCCGGGATGTCACTCCCAGCAAAAAAATAACTTTGGAATCACCCACACTATCAACCCACACATCAATGGCAAGTGGGAAGAGGTGTGTAAAACAAAATCCATGCAAAATATAGGCAGGCCAGTCAACAAATGCTGGAAAGCAATGAGCACAAATGCTCGAAGTCTTGCCAACAAAGTTCCTGATCTGGAAGCCCTAATGGTAGAAATGGACTTGGACATTGTGACCATTACAGAAACATGATTTAATGAGTCACGTGAATGGGATATAGCCATAACTGGGTTTAATCTATTTAGGAGAGATAGAGAGGGTAGAAAAGGAGGAGTAGCCCTATATGTCAAAAGCGATATTAGTATTATACTGCTGAACATTCGTATAGTGCTACATGACATACACAGTGCTGCAAAGACATGTAAAAGACAGTCCCTGCTCATCCGAGCTTACAATCTATTCAAGACAGACAACACAGTAGCTGTAGACATGGGATACAGCTAGGGGGAATGGTAAAGAAACACAAAGGAGATTAGGTAAAGCAAGATCCAAAAGCGGCAGCGAAGAGGTGAGTTTTCAGCCTGGATTTGAAAAGGGTCAGAGAAGGCGCCTAATGTACAGATTCAGGGAGTTTGTTCCAGGCATAAGGAGCAGCAAGGTGAAAGGAGTGAAGTCTGGAGTTAGCAATAGAAGAGAAGGGCACAGATAGAAGCAATTTGCCGGAAGAGCAGAGTTCCCGAGGAGGGGTGCAGGGAGAGGTAAGGAAAGGTAGTGAGGAGCTGCAGAGTGAATGCACTTATAGGTCAGCAGAAGAAGTATGAAATGTTTGAAATGGATGCGGAAACAGAGGAGGTGGAAGATTAGCCGCACAGCAGAGTGTCGATCAGATTGAAGGGGGGAGAGATGATTCAGTGGGAAATCAGCAAGAAGTAGGTTACAAAATTTATTTATTTATTTATTCTTTTCTACTATACAGCCCCTTCCAGAGATCAAGGGCAGTTTACAGGGAACAGTTAAACAATTTTATATAGTTTTACATGGAACAGTAGTTGGAACAATATACAGTTAAACATTGTAAGCAACTGGGTCAACAACTATTTACAAAGAACTATAAACATATATTACAATGAACAATAAACAAACCTATCTTACAATCAATCTTGTGTATGTTCTGGAAGTTATTTTCTTCTTCTTTTCTTACGTAATACATACTGGGAGGGAGGGTTAATAGCGGCGGTTCTGTTGGGGTTAGTTGTTTGCGGGTTCAGGAAGCCGGTGGGATTGTTTCTGTGACTGCTGGGGTGTGGCTCTTGGGAGGTAGGGGATTTCAAAATGTTCGGTGAAGAGGTGGGTTTTCTGAATAGCTGAAGGTCCTTCATCATTACAATAGTCTAGATGGGAGGTGCCTAAGGAGTAGATAAGGGTCTTAGTAGTATGTTCAGAAAGGAATGGGTGAATTTTGTTGATGTTATAGAGAAAGAAACGGCAAGTTTTGGCTATCAGTTGGATCTGTGTGGAGAAGGAGAGAGAGGAGTCAAAGGCAACCCCAAGGTTGCGAGCTAAGGAGACAGGGAGAAGTAGAGAGTTATCCACAGAGACTGAGATAAGAGAAGGGGAGAGGACGGTTTAGGGTGAAAAATAATAAGTTCAGTTTCGGCCATGTTCATTTTCAAGCAGCGGTGAGACATATAAGCAGCAATGTCACAAAGAGACCCTGGCCTGGATTACTGGAGAGGTTTCAGGTGCAGAGAGGTAGATCTGGGAATCATTAGTGTAAAGACGGTACTTAAAGCCATGGGACTGGGTATGTAGAGAGAAAAGGAGTGAACCCACAAAAGATCCTTGGGGTATACCAACAGAGCGAAGGATAGCAATAGAGGAGGATTCACCAGAACAAACACTGAAAGAGTGATGGGAGAGATAAGAAGAGAACCAGGATAGCACAGAGCCCTTAAAACCAAGCAAGGACAAGGTATTGAGGAGAAGGTTGTGGTCAACAGTGTCAAAAGCAGCAGAAAGGTCACGAAGGATGAGAATCGAGTAAAGGGTCTTGGATTTAGCCAGGATCAGGTCGCTGGAGACTTTGGCAAGAGCTGTTGCAGTAGAATGTTAAGGACAAAAGCCAGATTGTAGAGGTTCCAGAAGGGCTTGAGAGATGAGAAAGTTGAGGAGAGTGGCAATGAACCACACATTCAAGTACTTTAGAAACAAAGGAGAGGAGGGAGATGGGTCAATAGTTAGAAGGACAGGTAGGATCTAGTAAGGTGTGACCACAGCTTGCTTGAAGGCTACAGGTACAGTTCCAGTGGAGAGCAATAGGTTTAGAATATGAGAGATGGAAGAGACAACAGTGGAGGAGATGGGGCTTAGGAGATGGGTGGGGAAGAATCAGAGGAGCTGTTAGTGAGTTTGGAGGAGGAAAGAAGGTGTGTAGTTTCCTCCTTAGAGGTCATAGAAAGGGAAAAGAGGGTAGCAGTGGTAGGGGGGGGAAGCTGGGAGTGAAGAGGGGAGTGAAGAGGGGGAGGAGGGAAAGTAGCTGATATCATGGAGGGTGATCTTGTGGACTTTGCTATGGAAATAGTCAGCCAGGGTTTGGGCAGAAAGGAAGGGAGGGGTTGGAGGCAGAGGCGCCTTGAGGAGGGAGCTGAGAGTAGTAAAGAGACGGTGAGGATCAGAGGCAAGAGAGTTTGTCAGATGGACATAACACTCTTGTTTGGTGAGAGCTATGACTGACTGGAGAAGGAAAGCATGAATTTGAAGTGTAGAAAGTCTGCAAGAGTGTGGAATTTGAGCCAAGTGCACTCAGCTGATAGGGCACAGGAATGTAGATAGTGGGTAGTATCAGTACAACTAACACGTTTCTCCCCCGTGTGGGTTCTGTGATGCCGCACTAGATATCTTTTTGCGAGGAAACATTTCCCACATTCAGTACAACTAAAAGGTTTCTCCCTGTGTGGGTTCTGTGATGCCGCACTAGATATCTTTTTGCGAGGAAACATTTCCCACATTCAGTACAACTAAAAGGCTTCTCCCCTGTGTGGGTTCTATTATGCTGCACTAGTTGTGCTTTATTGGTGAAACGTTTCCCACATTTTGTACAACTAAATGGTTTCTCCCCTGTGTGGGTTCTGTGATGCTGCACTAGATATCTTTTTGCAAGGAAACATTTCCCACATTCAGTACAGCTAAAAGGCTTCTCCCCTGTGTGGGTTCTATTATGCTGCACTAGTTGTGCTTTATTGGTGAAACGTTTCCCACATTTTGTACAACTAAATGGTTTCTCCTCTGTGTGGGTTCTGTGATGCTGCACTAGTTTTGCTTTTCTGGGGAAACATTTCCCACGTTCAGTACAAATAAAATGTTTCTCCCCCGTGTGGGTTCTATGATGCTCCACCAGTTTTGCTTTTCTGGGGAAACATTTCCCAGAATCAGTACAACTAAAAGCTTTCTCCCCTGTGTGGGTTCTGTGATGCTGCACTAGATATCTTTTTGCGAGGAAACATTTCCCACATTCAGTACAGCTAAAAGGCTTCTCCCCTGTGTGGGTTCTATTATGCTGCACTAGTTGTGCTTTATTGGTGAAACGTTTCCCACATTTTGTACAACTAAATGGTTTCTCCCCTGTGTGGGTTCTGTGATGCCGCACTAGATATCTTTTTGCGAGGAAACATTTCCCACATTCAGTACAGCTAAAAGGCTTCTCCCCTGTGTGGGTTCTATTATGCTGCACTAGTTGTGCTTTATTGGTGAAACGTTTCCCACATTTTGTACAACTAAATGGTTTCTCCCCTGTGTGGGTTCTGTGATGCTGCACTAGATATCTTTTTGCAAGGAAACATTTCCCACATTCAGTACAGCTAAAAGGCTTCTCCCCTGTGTGGGTTCTATTATGCTGCACTAGTTGTGCTTTATTGGTGAAACATTTCCCACATTCAGTACAAATAAAATGTTTCTCCCCCGTGTGGGTTCTATGATGCTCCACCAGTTTTGCTTTTCTGGGGAAACATTTCCCACAATCAGTACAACTAAAAGCTTTCTCCCCTGTGTGGGTTCTGTGATGCTGCACTAGATATCTTTTTGCGAGGAAACATTTCCCACATTCAGTACAGCTAAAAGGCTTCTCCCCTGTGTGGGTTCTATTATGCTGCACTAGTTGTGCTTTATTGGTGAAACGTTTCCCACATTCTGTACAACTAAATGGTTTCTCCCCTGTGTGGGTTCTATGATGCCTCACTAGTACTTCTTTTCTGTGAAAACATTTCCCACATTCAGTACAATTAAAATGTTTCTCCCCGGTGTGTTTTTTAAGATGCTCTACAAGTTGTGAGTTTCTGAGGAAAGATTTCTCACATTCAGTGCATTGAAATCTTTTCTCATTCCTGTGGATTTTCTGGTGCATTTTTACGGATTTCTTATGAGTGAAATTTCTTCCACATTCAGGACTTTTAAAAGATGTAGAAAGCTTCTCTGTTGGGTTAGTTCCCTCTGCTGTGTGTGTTTTCAGCTGGCTTCTTATGCAATTGCTATGATTGAAACGGCTCTCACACTCAGTACGTGTAAAACGTGTCTCTTGCATTTCAGACTTTAGGTGGAGTGCTGGGTGCACCTTGTGTGTGAAAGAGTTTCCCCATTCTTCTCTCTTCTCCACTCTCTTCTTTTCCTGTGTGACCCCGTCACCTGCTGAACATAAAAAGAAGGCACTAATCACGTGTTGGTACCACAGAGGTATTTCTGGGTCTCCTGATCCCAGAATCCCTGCTCTGAGATTATCCCACATCTCTGACAAATCAGCTGTGAATAATGTGACAGAGGGAGAATGTTAATCTCTTACATGATTTCATTTCATGATCTCTTGATGTATCTCCTTTCATACAAAATGGCAAAGCAATTTGCATTAACATTAAAAAATTACAAACTGGCCAGTATTCAAGGCACCTTCTATATGTAAACAAAGAAATATGATGGCAGATAAAGTCCATATGGCCTATCACTTCTTCCCTTCCATACCATCTTTGACTCTACTCTTTCCTTCTCTGCAGCATCCAAAAGATAGCTAAAACCTGTTGCTTCATTCTCTATAACAACATCAGAAACATTTGTCCCTTCCTTTCTAGCACTACAAGAGATACGCAGCGCTGCACAGACACATGTAAAAGACAGTCCCTGCTCATCAGAGCTTAAAATCTAGTCAAGACAGACAACACAGTAGCTGTAGACATGGGATACAGCTAGGGGAAATGGTAAGAAAACACAAAGGAGATCAAGCGACTCAACATACAAAAGTGGTAGTGAAGAGGTGAGTTTTGAGCCTCAATTTGAGAAGGGCCAGTGAAGGCGTCTTATGTACAGACTCAGGTACTTTATTCCAGGCATAAGGAGAAGCAAGACGAAAGGAGCGAAGTCTGGAGTTAGCAATTGAAGAGAAGGGCACAGATAGAAGAGGTTTGCAAGAAGAGCAGAGATCACGAGAAGGGGTGAAGGGAGAGAAAAATAGAGGAAAGGTAGTGAGGAGCTTCAGAGTGAATGCACTTATAGGTCAGCAGGAGTGGTAGCTTGGCAATGAAGTGACGTGAGATTAGCCACTCAGCAGAGTGTTGAAGAGGTTGAAGGGGAGAGAGATGATTTACAGAGAGACCAGCAAGGAGCAGGTTGCAGTAGTCTAGATGACAGATAACAAGTGTTTTATTATCCACAGAGACTGAGAAAGGAGGTAGGGGAGATAAGGGTTAGAGAGAAAATATGAAGCTCAGTTTTGGCCATGTCCAATTTCAAGTGGCAGTGAGACATCCAAGCAGCAATGTCAGAAAGGCAGGCAGAGATGTGGGCTTGGATTGCCGGAGAGATTACAGATGTTGGGAAGAGATGAGTGCACCAAAGGAATGGGTATAGAGAGGGAAAAGGAGTGTGTCCAAGACAGATCCTTGCAACTGAGTGTGGGATAGCAGCAGAGGAGGATCCACTAGAAGAAACACTGAAAGAACATTGGGAGAGATAAGAGGAGAACCAGGACAGTACAGATCCCTTAAAACCAAGCGAGGACAAGGTATTGAGGAGTAGCAGTAGTAATATTTTGGAGGAAAGATGGGAGAGAGGAGATATGGCAGAGATGTTTAAATATCTCCGTGGCATAAATGCTCAGGTGGAGAGCCTCTTTCGATTGAAAGCAAGCTCTGCAATGAGGGGACAATTTATTTTATATATTTAACACTTTTTTTATACCGCCTTCTCGTACAATCAAAGCGATGTACATTAAAATAAACATTGCAGAGAACTCAATGTATAAACTTAGGAAGGGGTGACATGCAGGATTTGCACAGAGGCAAAACATATGCATTGCAACATATGTACAAGAGTTAGATATTCTTTTAGGCAGGTGAGATGAGGGGCAAGAACTAGGTATTGTCTCTGAAGTGATCGGTGAAAAGGAAGGTTTTGAGATGTTTTCTGAAGTACTTTAAGTCTTTGGTTGTCCTGACCATCTCTAGGAGAGAATTCCAGTTGGTGAGTGCCACTAATGAAAGAGCCATCTTTGTTGGTGTAAGAACTAGGAGTTGAAATGGTGTCTCTGGTGCTCTGTCTCTTAGGTCTGCTGTTTAGTTTTGTGCATATCAGTTCCTGTAGAATTCCAGCTGATGTGTTGTTTCTTATCTTGAAGATAGTCAAGGCAGTTTTGTATCTGGAAGTGAGGTAATTGGTAGTCAGTGAAGCTGATATAAGAGCGGTGTTATCTGATCATGTTTGGCAGATCCTGTGATGATGTGGGCGGACTTGTTCTGGGCTGCTTGCAAGAGATGTGTGATTTGAGTTGGAAGACCATGAAAAAGGGAGTTACAATAATCTAGCTTAGGAATTATAACTGCTTGATAGACAGTGCGGAGGTGATCCAGACTGAGGAGGGGTTTTAGTCTTTGGATAATAGCGAGCTTTTGGAATGCGTACCTGGAGGTTCTGTTGATGTGGGCTTGTAAGTTTAGAAAGTGATCAAGGGTGATAACAAGGTAGCGTACTTCCTCTTTTACTGGGATTAAAGTGTCCATGATGGAGACCGATGATGGGGGGTAACAGAAGAGTCCCGTGTTATGAATAGCGCCTCAGTTTTTTTGAAGTTAACTTGGAGATTGTTGGAAGCCAGACAGTTGCTCATCTCCTGTAGACATTTATTGATAGCTGTATAGTCTGGCGTGTGGAGATGGATAGGGGAATAGACCATGATATCATCTGCATAAATGGCATAGTTAATTTTGTGCTGTAAGTAGGAAGGACTAGAAAAGGGGACTGTTACTTCTGGAGAGAGATCTGCAACTGTGAGTATACACTTCTGGTAATTTTCTAAAAGGAATTCTTTGTATTAAAGCTAATTAATCTGTGAACCCACTTTTTTTTTGTTAAATCAGTCAGGGCCTAGTCGCAGCAGTTTAAATTTAAAACACAGAGGAGAACTTTCTGGTTACATTTCATACCCAGCAGAGAGCTTGTAGTTTAAATTTAATAGTCACTCAGGCCTAGCATCAGCAAAGTACATTTAGTTTTAAAACACAGAAGAGAGCTTTCTGGTTAAATTTGGAACCCAGCAGAGAGCTTATAGTTTAAATTTAATAGTCACTCAGGGCCTAGCATCAGCAAAGTACTTTTAGTGATCAAGGGTGATAACAAGGTAGCATACTTCCTCTTTTACTGGGATTAGAGTGCTGCAAACTGGTTGTAAGTAGGAAGGGCAGGCAGGGAAGACCCTTGCAGGACTCCTTATGTTGTGTTGAACAGAGTGGAGGTGTTTGAACCAACTTTGACCTTTTGTTGTCTGTTAGTGAGGTAGGATTGGAACCAGTTAAAGATTGTGTTGTGAAGTCCAATGTTAGTTGATTTAAGAAGATGCTGTGCTGTGCTGTGCTGTGCTGTGTGTCGAAGGTCAAAGAGATGTCAACAAAGATGAGTAGGAATCCAGTTTTTTGTCGATTCCATTTAGGAGTATGTTGAACAGATGTATGAGAAGAGTCTCAACACTATGATTACGATGAAATTCACATTGGTATGGATCCAGAGAAGCATACAGGTCAATATGGTCTTGCAGTTGTCTCTGCGTCACCTTTTCAAATATTTTGGATAGAAAGGGCAGGCTGGAAGTAGGATGGAAAGTTGCAGGATCAGAGCTAATGTTGAGTTGTTTTTTTGGATGAGTCAGATGTTAACTTGTTTGAGAGCAGGGGGCATGTATTCTGGAGATAGGGATGAGCTTATGGTATTGTGGATGCAGCTGACAACTTTGTCTTTGACTGATTTGATCCACATGACCAGGCAGGGTTCAGAAGGCACTGTACTGCGCAGCCACCCTGCATGATTGCAACCCTACTCACTAGATCATGAGACATTCTGCAGATGGAAGGTGTACATACTCTGACTAGTCAATCTGTATATAATTAATCAATCTGTAAATAGTTGTGCTCTGACCATGTCACCTGTGACAGCTAGCTTCCCTGTACATAGTTATTCTGTCAGTCCCGTTTAGAAACCCCTGTTCATTGTTCTTGTTTCTTTTCTCTTATTGCCTCAGAATACCACGGGGCGGATTTGGATCTTTCTTCTCTGTTTCCAAGATTTGGATGGTAAGGAGCTTTCACTGCTGCATTGATGGTGGAGTTCCAGGTTTTAATTGCCTCATTTGTATCTGCAAAGTACTAGGGGAGGCTGGGAAGAATATCTTTCAGGAATTGGTCTTGGTTATATCCTTTAAATCTTCTTTCAGAGTTGGGTATTCTCTGTGATTTTCCTTGTTGGGGGAGGTCAATCTTGAAGTGTATAGCTTGGTGATCTGACCAGGGTATTGGTAGGGCAAGAGGGGTCATTATGCAGTCCTGTGAGTGAAGGTTCTTTGGGACAAAGATGAGGTCCAGAGTTGACCTGAATGGTGAGAGGGTACCTTGAGGATTTGACAGAAGTTAACTGATTCCATTGCCTTGTGAAAGTAGCTTCTCCACTACTAGGTGCGAAGCTCAGGGTTAGATCGCCTAGTAGTATAAGCAGCTTATGAGGAGAGCTTGGCAAACATATGGCTTCGAGGATGTTGGATGTGTCTTCAGAGGGAGTGTTTGGGTCTCTGTAGGTAAGACAAATGGCTAGATGTCTGTTTTCTATCGTGATTAAATCACATTGTTTGAGGCATACAGATTAGGATATTTTAAATTTAAGGTCAGTTCGCACAAGGATAAGTACCCCACTACCTCTCTTGTGGGTGTGCGGGCAGTTGAAGGCAGTATGGGATCGTGGAGTGATCTCAGATAGAATGACCTGGTCAGGGCTTTTTAGCCAGGATTTGGTGATGCAGAGGATGTCAGTCTGAGTGATATTGAATATAGCCTATGATGGTGTTTGTTTTGTATGGTGGAACCAGCATTGATTAGCCCAATGTTAATTGGAGTGATTAGTGTGTGTAGGGTGTGGTAACAAGTTGTGTGAGTGTTGGTTTGAATTTTTATTAATCTGGGGGTTCGCCTGTTGACAAGCTTATGGGGGTTCATCCATATGTGTGGTTGGCAAGGTATGTGTAGTAGGGGAGGTTGTGGGGTTGTTGTGGGTATGTTTATGGTATAGGTAGCTGTTGAGGAGTGGCAGAGTAGGAACCAGAGGAGAAGAAGGGCATACAATACTAGGTTGACTGGCAACATTGGATTCTGTGGCATTAAAGCAGTATTATGCTTTTTGGTAGAATCATAGGAGGGTAGGGGTGGGGCTCTTTCAGCAGTGAGTTCCACAGTTTGTAGTTTTCTTTCTGAAAGAGTGTCCTGATACAATCCAAGGTGTCTAGGAGCTGTGTGGGGTGAGAGAGTTGCCTGCTTGTGAATAGATCTGATAGGGTTGAGGTCAGCAGCGAGGTCTTCGAGGTTGTTGAGGTTTTTCGAGGTTTTTGGCTTAGTGTTGGCAGCTTTTTGTTTGGGTTGAGCTGATTTTTGCATACCTGCCTGCATTCCATGCCTAAGGGCCATGTGAAAGGGCTCTCTGGCACAGGCCCACCAGGCACGGGTGCGCCTGATGGCACTTCTTTTTTAAAGTTGCTGTGGTGGGCCCTGATTCACCTTGAGAATTAGAATGGGAGGGGTTTCAGCCTCCCGCTCTCTTTCCTGATGCTGATCGGGGCTCTGGATCCGAGGGTGCAGTCCTGCAGCGCCTGATGGATGAGGGTGAAAGGGGATAGACTCAGGAGTAATATGCGGAACTATTTCTTTATGGAAAGAGTGGTAGATACGTGGAATAAACTTACAGTGGATGTAGTAAAGTTGAGAATAGTCTCTGAATTCCAGAAAGTAGGGAACAAACACAGATGTGCTGTGGAGAAAAATATACATGAGCACAACAGGAGGCAATGTAGAATTGAAGATATGATAGACTATTTTATTTTTTAAGTAATGTTCTAGGATATTCCTCAAGGGATGAAGTTATAGGAACCATCTATATATGTATGGAGTAAGATAGGACTGTTCCTATGGGAGCCTTGAACCCAGTACCCCAGAGTTCACCGGACTCATCCCCCACTCTGTTCTGCAGGTTCTGTATCTAGAGTTGAATTATATATTGAATATTTATAAAATGCTGCTTATTGTACCTGGTGGGTACTGGGTGTTAATCTGTCTGGAAATTGCTATGTAAGCACATTTTCTAGATGTGTCCTATCTCTGGAACCTGGAAGAATGGTAGATACAGTATAATAGATCAGCCTCACTGTCGCTAGAAATGCAGATACAGTCGTACAGTCCTTACCCAGGGAGATCAGAGTCTCATAATTCTCCTTCATCACCTCCCAGTAAAGCTCCTTCTGCCCTTCATCTAAATACTCCCACTCCTCCTGGGAGAAAGAGACAGCGATGTCCTCAAACATCACCCGCATCTGAAACACAAACCAGAAACACACTCAGGGACACGTGGAGGTGCTCAGAGTATATTAGATGTTGGCTGGCTTTATTCTCCTCCCCTAGAAATCCAAGTGAGCTCTGCATTTAAAAGTTGTAGGAACAGACAGAGAAGCTTTTACTGGTCTCCAGAGCACCGGGGGTGGCAACACATTGAGTGGATCTCTCTGGCTAAGTTTTTATTATTTTTATTTTGATGCTTTGAATCGTTTTAGCTACCTGTACCACGTCGTTCTTTTGGAATTACTGTACTTTCACTGCTTTACATACTGCCTGTGTTTAACATAGTAACATAGTCTATGATGGCAGATAAAGACCAGTATGGTTCATCTAGTCTGCTCAGCAAGGCGGCAAGAGTTGGTGCACCTGCCGCTCTGTGCAGGTCACCCCTATTTGTTGGTATACATGAGATAATTATGTTAATTTTGATTTTATCCTATTGCTATAAAAGGATCCACTGTGTCTATCCCATCCCATTTTGAATTCTGTCACTGTATTTGCCCCCACCACTTCCTTCAGGAGGGTATTTCAAGCATCCACGATGTAGATTTCTTTAGCCTTTGAGAAAATAGTGAATGCAATATAAGAATTACCTTTTTTTTAAAAAAAATTTCTGCCTGTATTAGAAAAGTAGCTTTATAAGAATATGTTTGGCCTGTCTATGCTCTGTTAGGTAACGACTGCTCTGCAGGTTTTTGTCTTAGGAAGTCAAACTCGTAGCTTACTACCACTTATTTCTCACCCTCCCTCCCCTCATCCACCCCAGGGCTGGATGTTCTTAGTCACCCCAAGACACACAGTCGCTTGTCCTAACTTTAGTGGAAAGCACATCTCTGTTGCTTTTTCATCTACCACCATCCCCCGACACACTAATCAAAGTTATTTTTAATGGGTGCAATAGCTGTGGTGCTTTAATCCTCAGGAAAACTATTTGGAGCCTTTGAGCTTGTCCTATCCATTTTACACTATCTTCTATGGAAAAAAGAATTGATTCAATTGAGAGAAGATTTAGCTGCAATGAAACAAACCTCCCCTATGATACATCTTGCAAACAATCCATGCAACTCCCTCAAAAATCCAGCAATGCAAGAATAAATGGATGACAGTGGTTCTGGCCGGTTATGACGCATTACATGGAGACACCAACTCCACCTCGAGATACCCTTGCAGAATACCTTCTCTGCCTTGGTAAAAAAGGATTCTTCATTAATGGAAACGGAGGTGGCCTTGGACAAGAAAGTTGACTTCAGTTTACAGACATCTAAACCATAATAGACAAAGAGAGGGGCTTACGTCAATGATCATCTCTATCAGCCCTTTTATTGAACATTCATCTCCAGTCAATCTGTAGGATCTTCCAGTGAATTGACAATATGGCTGAACTCCCATAATCTGCTCATTAATTTATAGAAAACTGATAGATTATAGGTAACCAGGAACCATGAGTTTAAACCTCCCTCAACATTACATCTAAAAGAAGCTGCTTTACAAGAAAAGAACGAGGTGAAATTCCTAGGCATTACTCTAGATCAATCCCTTAGCCTGACCACACATATAAAATTAACCACTGGTAAGATCTATTAAAAACTAATGATGATTCAGCAATTGAGACCACTGCTGTCAAGCTATGACTTTCGGTCTGTCGTTCAGGCAGTCATCACCCCACACTTTGATTATTGTAGCGACATTTTCCAGGGCCTCTCCGAACAGGCAATAAGCCAGTTACAGATGGCCCAACATGTGGCTGCCAGAATTATTTGGAAAATTAATAGAACTTAATATTTAACACCATATTATATGAATTACACTTGCTGGAAATTTATAGCTGTATAAAATACAAGTTACTCATGATCACATCGAAACTTCTAAAGAATATAGCTCCATCATATCTCAACTGTCAACACCCTTATAGTCCCCACAGAATTCCGCAAGGCTAACCGCTTGATGAGCAACACAGCCTTTGTATTGACATACAGTGTAAGAGAAATGTTCCAAGTG
The DNA here is from genome assembly GCA_033557465.1 of Ichthyophis bannanicus. Lineage (NCBI taxonomy): Eukaryota > Metazoa > Chordata > Amphibia > Gymnophiona > Ichthyophiidae > Ichthyophis > Ichthyophis bannanicus. The sequence continues at coordinate 53,625,841 of CM066031.1, forward strand.
TTGTTAAGGTATTTCAAAATAGAAAACTGCTAATACTAGGTGATTCCATTATCAGAGGCATCAATTTCAGGAACTCCGTTCCAAGGTCAGAAGGTGAGAAAATGCCTTAACGGAGTTTCTGAAATTAATGCCTCTGATAATGGAATCACCTAGTATTACAGCTACAGGACTTCATAACACTTCTGCCACCTTGGACATGCAACAACATGAGTTTAGAACAAAATGGAATGTGCAAACACTGCTCACCTCACTCGTAAACACTCTGGGGGTCATTCTGTCCCGTGAATAGCAGGAACATCGATCCCTGCTATTCACTCCTCTGCCGGCCCTGGCAAAACCGCTTCCATACCAACAACGTGTTTTACAGGGAGGCTTAGATGTGGGTGTGAAGGGGTGTCGCTGAGGCAGAGCGAGAGTGGGCAGTGGGTGGTCTGCAAACCTGAAGATCGGCTGACAGAAATAGGAATAAACAGTACCCCCCCCCTCTCCTGGTTCCAGTTTTACTTGACAGCATACATGCAGCAATTTAACATGAGGGACAAAACTTCCAAATCGGTTAAACATCTAAGTGACATACCCCAAGGTTCCTCCCTGTACATACAATCAATTTGCAAACTCATTCAGAGCCACAACATAAATTACCACTTATACGCCAATGACCTAATGCTATATGCCCCCTTCAACACCTGCAAAAGGGGACTGCTACTACTGGAGAGAGATCTGCAATTGTAAGTATTACTTCTGGGAATTTTTCTAAATCTTGGGGAAAAATGAATTCTTTAGATTAAAGCTGATTAATCTGTGAACCCAGTGTATTTGTTAAATCAGTCAGGGCCTAGTAGCAGCAAAGAGTTTCAGTTTAAATTGAAACATAGAAACATAGAAACATGATGACAGAAAAAGACCACAAGGCCCATCTAGTCTGTCCTTCCATAACAACAACTACAACAGTCCACTTTCTACCTTTAGAGATCCTCTGTGTTGGTCCCATGCTTTTTTGAATTCAGTTACTGTCCTCATCTCTACCACCTCCACTGGGAGACTATTCCACTGATCCACTACTCTTTCTGTAAAGAAATATTTCCGCATATCACTCCTGAATCTATCTCCCTTCACCCTCATCCCATGTCCCCTCGTCGCAGAACTTGCTTTCAATTGAAAGAGGCTCTCTCCCTGAACATTTATGCCACGGAGGTATTTAAATATCTCAATCATATCACCTCTATCCCGCCTTTCCTCTAAGGTGTACATATTAAGATCCTTAAGTCTGTCCTCATATGCTTTATAATGAAGCCCATTAATCATTTTAGTAGCAACCCTCTGCACCGACTCCATCCTGTTCACATCCTTTTGAAGGTGCGGTCTCCAGAATTGCACACCATACTCCAAATGAGGTCGCACCAAAGACTTATACAGAGGCATTATCACCTCCTTTTTTCTGCTAGCCATTCCTCTCCGTATGCACCCAAGCATCCTTCTAGCTTTTGCCGTCGCCTTTTCTACCTGTTTAGCTACTTTAAGATCATCAGACACAACCACGCCTAGGTCCCGCTCTTCTTTAGTGGACAAAAGTACTTCACCTCCTATACTGTATTGCTCCCTTGGATTGCTGCAGCCCAAATGCATGACCTTACATTTTTAACATTAAATCCCAGCTGCCAAATTCTAGACCATTCTTCAAGCTTAGCTAGATCCCTCCTCATGTTATCTACACCTTCCTGGGTGTCTACTCTATTACAGATTTTGGTATCATCCGCAAAGAGGCAAACCTTACCCGACAGCCCTTCCGCTATATCACTAACAAAGATGTTAAAAAGAATCGGACCAAGGACAGATCCCTGGGGCACACCACTGGTAACATCCTTCTCCTCAGAGTGAGCTCCATTTACTTGTACTCTTTGTCGCCTCCCACCCAACCAATTTCTAACCCAAGCAGTAACTTTAGGGTCCATCCCTAGGGTGCTCAGTTTGTTTATAAGTCGCCTGTGAGGAACAGTGTCAAAGGCTTTACTGAAATCTAAATACACCACATCTAGAGCTCTCCCTCGGTCCAACTCCCTGGTCACCCAGTCAAAGAAATCGATCAGATTTGTCTGACAAGACCTGCCTCTGGTGAATCCATGCTGCCTCGGATCCTGTAATCCGCCGGACTCCAGAAACCTCACTATTTTCTCTTTCAGCAGCGTTTCCAATAATTTACTCACCACTGAAGTTAAACTAACCGGCCTGTAGTTTTCAACCACATCCTTACTTCCGCTTTTGTGTAAAGGCACCACATGAGCCTCTCTCCAGTCCTTTGGCACCACTCCCGACTCCAACGAGGCATTGAAAAGGTCAGTCAGTGGAGTTGCTAGAACGTCCCCAAGTTCCCTCAGTATTCTAGGGTGTATCCCATCCGGTCCCATCGCTTTGTCTACTTTAAGTTGAGCTAGTTTCTCACGAACACAGTCCTCTGAAAATTGTTCAAGATGTCCCTCGCTTCTGTTCTTATTTGTGGGTGTTTTCTGAGGTCCTGCTCCTGGTTCTTCATCTGTGAACACAGAACAAAAATATTTGTTAAGCAATTCCGCTTTATCCTTATCAGCTTCTACATATTCCCCCCCTGTATCCTTGAGTCTGACAATACCACTTTTGCCCTTCCTCTTCTCACTAATATATCTGAAAAATGTCTTATCTCCCCATTTTATTGCATTGGCTATTTCCTCCTCCTTTTGAATCTTTGCCTTCTTGACTACTTTGCTAGCTTCTCTAAGTTTTTCCAAATACAGATGCCTGTCTTCCTTTCTCTGTGATCTCTTGTATTTCATGAAGGCCTCCCTCTTTTTCTTCACTTTTTCAGCTACTTCCTTCGAAAACCATAGCGGTCTCCTGTTCCTTTTTCCTTTATTTACCATTTTAACAAAAAGGTTGGTTGCCTTTAAAATACCCCCTTTCAGTTTTGCCCACTGTTGTTCTACATCCCCCAGCTGTTCCCATCCCACTAACGACTCCCTGAGGTATTGGCCCATCTTTGCAAAGTTAGTCTTCCTAAAGTCTAAGATCTTCACCTTGGAATGGATTCTAACAGCCCTAGTCCTAATACTGAACCACACCATCTGGTGATCACTGGATGCAAAATGATCTCCCACTACAACATCAGAAACACTTTCACCATTGGTAAGCACCAAGTTCAGTATGGCCCCTTCACGTGTGGGGTCTGTTACCAATTGCCTGAATAGTTCTCCCTGTAGAGAATCCAGGATCTCCTTACTCCTAGATGATACTGCAGCAGGAAAGTGCCAATCAACATCTGGCATATTGAAATCTCCTAGCAGTAGCACTTCCCCTTTCCTAGCAATGCTGCGTATGTCTTCAATTAACTCTCTGTCCACCTCTTCCTCTTGTGAGGGAGGTCTGTATATCACACCAATGCAAATAGATTTCTCTTTCCCTCTTTCTAGTTTAACCGACAGACTCAAGGGTGCAGGGGGGGAATATGTAGAAGCTGATAAGGATAAAGCGGAATTGCTTAACAAATATTTTTGTTCTGTGTTCACAGATGAAGAACCAGGAGCAGGACCTCAGAAAACACCCACAAATAAGAACAGAAGCGAGGGACATCTTGAACAATTTTCAGAAGACTGTGTTCGTGAGAAACTAGCTCAACTTAAAGTAGACAAAGCGATGGGACCGGATGGGATACACCCTAGAATACTGAGGGAACTTGGGGACGTTCTAGCAACTCCACTGACTGACCTTTTCAATGCCTCGTTGGAGTCGGGAGTGGTGCCAAAGGACTGGAGAGAGGCTCATGTGGTGCCTTTACACAAAAGCGGAAGTAAGGATGTGGTTGAAAACTACAGGCCGGTTAGTTTAACTTCAGTGGTGAGTAAATTATTGGAAACGCTGCTGAAAGAGAAAATAGTGAGGTTTCTGGAGTCCGGCGGATTACAGGATCCGAGGCAGCATGGATTCACCAGAGGCAGGTCTTGTCAGACAAATCTGATCGATTTCTTTGACTGGGTGACCAGGGAGTTGGACCGAGGGAGAGCTCTAGATGTGGTGTATTTAGATTTCAGTAAAGCCTTTGACACTGTTCCTCACAGGCGACTTATAAACAAACTGAGCACCCTAGGGATGGACCCTAAAGTTACTGCTTGGGTTAGAAATTGGTTGGGTGGGAGGCGACAAAGAGTACAAGTAAATGGAGCTCACTCTGAGGAGAAGGATGTTACCAGTGGTGTGCCCCAGGGATCTGTCCTTGGTCCGATTCTTTTTAACATCTTTGTTAGTGATATAGCGGAAGGGCTGTCGGGTAAGGTTTGCCTCTTTGCGGATGATACCAAAATCTGTAATAGAGTAGACACCCAGGAATGTGTAGATAACATGAGGAGGGATCTAGCTAAGCTTGAAGAATGGTCTAGAATTTGGCAGCTGGGATTTAATGTTAAAAAATGTAAGGTCATGCATTTGGGCTGCAGCAATCCAAGGGAGCAATACAGGATAGGAGGTGAAGTACTTTTGTCCACTAAAGAAGAGCGGGACCTAGGCGTGGTTGTGTCTGATGATCTTAAAGTAGCTAAACAGGTAGAAAAGGCGACGGCAAAAGCTAGAAGGATGCTTGGGTGCATACGGAGAGGAATGGCTAGCAGAAAAAAGGAGGTGATAATGCCTCTGTATAAGTCTTTGGTGCGACCTCATTTGGAGTATGGTGTGCAATTCTGGAGACCGCACCTTCAAAAGGATGTGAACAGGATGGAGTCGGTGCAGAGGGTTGCTACTAAAATGATTAATGGGCTTCATTATAAAGCATATGAGGACAGACTTAAGGATCTTAATATGTACACCTTAGAGGAAAGGTGGGATAGAGGTGATATGATTGAGATGTTTAAATACCTCCGTGGCATAAATGTTCAGGGAGAGAGCCTCTTTCAATTGAAAGCAAGTTCTGCGACGAGGGGACATGGGATGAGGGTGCAGGGAGATAGATTCAGGAGTGATATGCGGAAATATTTCTTTACAGAAAGAGTAGTGGATCAGTGGAATAGTCTCCCAGTGGAGGTGGTAGAGATGAGGACAGTAACTGAATTCAAAAAAGCATGGGACCAACACAGAGGATCTCTAAAGGTAAAAAGTGGACTGTTGTAGTTGTTGTTATGGAAGGACAGACTAGATGGGCCTTGTGGTCTTTTTCTGTCATCATGTTTCTATGTTTCTATGTTTCTAATACCACTTTTGCCCTTCCTCTTCTCACTAATATATCTGAAAAATGTCTTATCCCCCCATTTTATTGCATTGGCTATTTCCTCCTCCTTTTGAATCTTTGCCTTCTTGACTACTTTGCTAGCTTCTCTAAGTTTTTCCAAATACAGATGCCTGTCTTCCTCTCTCTGTGATCTCTTGTATTTCATGAAGGCCTCCCTCTTTTTCTTCACTTTTTCAGCTACTTCCTTCGAAAACCATAGTGGTCTCCTTTTCCTTTTGCCTTTATTTACCATTTTAACAAAAAGGTTGGTTGCCTTTAAAATACCCCCTTTCAGTTTTGCCCACTGTTTTTCTACATCCCCCAGCTGTTCCCATCCCACTAACGACTCCCTGAGGTATTGGCCCATCTTCGCAAAGTTAGTCTTCCTAAAGTCTAAGATCTTCACCTTGGAATGGATTCTAACAGCCCTAGTCCTAATACTGAACCACACCATCTGGTGGTCACTGGATGCAAAATGATCTCCCACTACAACATCAGAAACACTCTCACCATTGGTAAGCACCAAGTCCAGTATGGCCCCTTCACGTGTGGGGTCTGTTACCAATTGCCTGAATAGTTCTCCCTGTAGAGAATCCAGGATCTCCTTACTTCTAGATGATACTGCAGCAGGAATGTGCCAATCAACATCTGGCATATTGAAATCTCCTAGCAGTAGCACTTCCCCTTTCCTAGCAATGCTGCGTATGTCTTCAATTAACTCTCTGTCCACTTCTTCCTCTTGTGAGGGAGGTCTGTATATCACACCAATGCAAATAGATTTCTCTTTCCCTCTTTCTAGTTTAACACACAATGCCTCCTCTCTCCCTTTTAAGCTCTGTAATTCCAAAGCTTTAATAGTAGTTTTTACATATAGTGCCACTCCTCCTCCCCTTCTTCCTACCCTGTCCTTTCTGAATAAAGTATAGCCAGGTATAGTTACATCCCAGTCATGGTTTTCTGTGAACCATGTTTCTGTAACTGCCACTAAATCCAAGTCAGCCACTCCCACCAAAGCTTCAACTTCAGGGATCTTATTTCCCATGCTACGGGCATTAATACACACTGCTTTCCATGTGTTACCCCTGTTACCCATTTCCATAAAGGTATTTAATGTATCACCTACCTGGGGGCTTTCACTTACCTGGGGGCTTTCTTCACCCATCCCCAACGAATCTAGTTTAAAGCCCTCTTCAGTAGATTAGCCAGTCTACTACCAAAGATGCGTTGACCTTTCTTGGACAGATGGATGCCATCTCTGCTCTGCATCCCTTGGAACAGCATCCCATGGTCTAGGAAACCAAAACGCTCTTGAAGACACCATCCACGCAGCCATGCATTCATCTCCAGGATGCGAGCCTCTCTGCCTTGGCCTTTACCCTCAACAGGGAGGATTGAAGAGAACACCACCTGTGCACCTACCTGCTTCACCCTCTGTCCCAGAGCCATGAAGTCACTTTTGATACGTTCCGAGGTATACCTGGCAGTATCATTTGTTCCAACATGGATTAGCAACATTGGGTAATAGTCAGTGGGCTTGATGAGTCTCGGCAAACTCTCCGTAACATCTTGGATCTTGGCACTAGGCAGACAGCACACCTCTCTGGACATCAAGTCTGGTCGGCAGATGGACGCCTCAGTACCCCTCAGAAGAGAGTCTCCAACAACCACTACCCTTCGTTTCCTTCTGGTCACTGATTCCACAACTATGGGGTACTTGAACTCTAGTTCTTCCCTTTCCAGCGATGCTTTCACCTCCTCCACTTCCAGGGCTGCATAATGGTTCTTCAATTCAAGGGCTGGAGAAGTTGGATTGGTGATTTTGCAGGCTGTGGTGACTGTTGTCCAACCATCGACATTCTGTTGGCACCCATCTTCTCCTGTGCTGGAAAGCCTGGTTGCTGCAAGAAGCATCTCATCAATGTACTTCTCACTGTCTTGAATGCTCCTCAGCCTCGCCACCTCCTCTCTGAGTTCCTCCACTTGTTTCCTCAGAGCTTCAGCATGCAGGCACCCTGCACATGGAACCGGTTCTTCAACTGGCATTAGGACCTCTGTCTGGACCGAGGCAGAAGCTGTAACGGGGGCAACAGCTTTAGCAATACGATTTTTCCCAGCCATTGTTCTGTTTGTGAAGCTTAGGTATCTGTTAAAGCAAAAGAGAGAGATCTACCAAGTACCAGCTGGTTTCGCAGCTGTCCTTTCAGAGAAAAAGCAGTTAAATCTCTTTAATTATATTCAATATGTGCTGGTCCAATTCACTGTGATTTGCTAAAGAGGGAGGTGCCCTATAAAGCAAGACTGCTCACTAGGGGTGGGTGGGAGCCGGGGTGGGTAGGGAGGGAACTAACACCTGATTAGGTGTTAGCAGTTTCTGAATCTGAGGAGGTTACAGAGTTCAGCAACCTACTGTGCTCCAGTAAAGTTCCCCTAAATCAGCAAAAATGTAAGTAACCTTGCTTTTAAAAAGTACACACAGAAAGAAAACACAGAAGAGAGCTGATAGAAGAATATACATTGTTATTTTTACAGAATGATCAGAAAATTATTATAGAGGCTTCTAAAAGTGTTCTGCAAAAACTGCCTGGGATAAATACCGTCATCTCATGTAGATTCTTATCTCACTCCATTGTTCTGCATCTAGAGGTAGCAGAGCCTAAGAGCCACTAAGTACATACTCCTCTCCCCCCCCCCCCCTTATCTTTGTGGTCCTCTATGCTAAGGACTGACAGAAAGAACAGAAACCCAAAGCCAGAAGGCATACTGTGTGGATCATGAGAGCCAAAAATTGTTAAAAAGTCAGAGAGCTGCCTCCATATAACATATAGAGGATTAAAGTGTGCCTATTATACTACTTATAAGAAGCTGCTACTTTTAGGGGTATTTTTACTAAACCATCCTAATGTTACCGGCGCTAGTTGCAGCGTTAATGTGAGGAATGCCATATAAAGTAGTGGGCGTTCCGGCGGCAAGGTAGTAAGAACATAACATAAGAACATAAGATATGCCATACTGGGTCAGACCAAGTTCCATCAAGCGCAGTATCCTGTTTCCAATATTGGCCAATCTAGGTCATACGTACCTAGCAGTTTCCCCAAAAGACACAGGTTCCACAATGCTTTTATTGGATCAAGCAGTGATATCCTGGGTCCCTTCTTAATAATGGTTTATGGACCTTTCCTCCAGGAACTTGTCCAAACCTTTCTTAAACCCAGCTACACTAACAGCCTTTACTACATTCTCCGGTAACAAATTACAGAGTTTGATTACAAGTTGAGTGAAAAAATATTTTCTTTTATTAGTCTTAAATAGTTTACCCAGTAGCTTCATTGCATGTCCCCTAGTCTTTCTATATTCTGATAATGTAAACAATCGATCTACATTTACCCGTTCCACTCAGTTCATTAATTTATAGGCTTCTATCATATCTCCCCTCAGCCGTCTCTTTTCCATGTTAAAAAGCCCTAACCTTTTTAGACTTTCTTCATAGGAGTATCCTTCCATCCCCTTTACAATTTTGGTGGCTCTCCTCTGTACCTTTTCTAATAACGCTATATCCTTTTTAAGATACAGCGACCAGAATTGCACACAATATTCAAGGTGCGGTCTCACCATGTAACGATATAGAGGCATTCTATTTGCTCTCTCGGCCGCCGCTGCACACTGTGCGGAGGGTTTTAACATGTTATCCACAATGATGCCTAAATCTTTTTCCTGGGTGGTGGTTCCTAATGTGGAACCTTGCATTGTGTAACCATAGGTTGGGTTGTTCTTCCCTAGGTGCATAACTTTGCACTTGTCCACATTAAATTTCATCTGCCATTTTGATGCCCAGTCTTCCAATTTATCAAGATCCTCTTGCAATTTTCCACAATCCTCTTTGGTTTTAACAACTTTAAATAGTTTTGTGTCATCTGCAAATTTGATAACCTCACTCATTATTCCCTTTTCCAGGTCATTTATGAATATGTCAAAAAGCAGCGGACCCAGCACAGCTCCCTGGGGTACACCACTATTCACCTTTCTCCATTGGGAAAATTGGCCATTTAGCCCTACCCTCTGCTTTCTATCTTTTAACCAGTTCCTGATCCAGAATGGTACACTGCCTCCTATCCCATGACTCTTTAGTTTTGCCAAAAGTCTCTGATGAGGAACCTTGTCAAAGGCTTTCTGAAAGTCCAGATACACTATTTCAACCGACTCACCTTTGTCCACCTGTTTATTCACACCTTCAAAAAAACATAACAGAATAGTAAGACAAGATCTTCCTTGTCTAAAGCCATGTTGGCTGTCTCCCATTAGGCCGTGACTATCTAAATGCTGAGTAATTTTGGTCTTTATGATGGTTTCTACCATTTTTCCTGATACTGAAGTCAGGTTCACTGGTCTGTAATTTCCCGGATCACCCCTGGAACCCTTTTTAAAAATCGGCGTTACATTGGCGATCCTCCAATCTTCAGGTATTACAGATGATTTTAATGAAAGTTCACAGATTACTACTTGCAGGTCTGCAATCTCATATTTCAGTTCTTTCAACACCCTTGGATGTATACCATCCGGCCCAGGTGATTTGCTACTGTTCCGTTTATCTAATAGTTGTAATACATCTTCCCGATGTATCGATATTTCCTTCAATTCTTCCGCACCTTTAAATACCACTTCAGTCATGGGTAACATCTCTATATCTTCCTCAGTAAAGACCGAAGCAAAGAATTCATTCAATCTCTCGTCTATCGCCTTGTCGCCTTTTAGTGCCACTTTAACCCCTCTATCATCTAATAGACCAACTGACTCTCTCACAGGTTTTTTGCTACGAATGTACTTGAAAAAGTCTTTATTTTGCATTTTTGCTTCCACAGCAAGCTTCTTCTCAAATTCTCCCTTTGCCTGCCTTATCAATGCCTTGCATTTAACTTGGCAGTGCTTGTGCTGTTTCCAGGTTTCATCGTTTGGCTCTTTTTTCCATTTCCTGAAAAATGCTTTTTTGGCAACAGCCTCTCTGACCTCACCTTTAAACCATGCTGGCAGTTTTTGGACTTCCTTCCACTTTTCTTAAAGCATGGAATACAGCTGCTCTGGGTTCCCAATATAGTATTTTTCAACAACACCCAAGCTTGATGTAAGTCTTTAACCTTTGCAACTGCTCCTTTTAATTTTTTCTTAACTATTTTCCTCATTTTATCATAGTCTCTTTCAAAAGTTAAAAGGTAATACTGTGGATTTCCTTCCTATCCCTCCTCCACTAATTAAATCAAACGCAATCATGCTATGATCACTATTGCCAAGTGGCCCCACACCCTTATCTCTTGCACTGGATCTGGTGTTCCACTAAGGACTAGATCCAATATGTCTTCCCCTCCACCGTCCGCGGGCTGTGCCTCGATCAGAAGGACTTGGGCCCCCAAGGGTGCCGGGGATGGAATCTGTATCGCGCGATAGAGGGCGCCTTGGCTCAATATTGCGTGTTAACCTTGAGTCCACGCCAGCGCTGTGTTTGAAGCTATAGAGATGTAGCCCACTGGTTATTACAATGACTGTGGAGGAAGAGGCCATGAGTTTGATCCTGCAGTGGTGTTATTTAATAAGGCTGTCTGAGGGATTTCCTTTTAATTTAAATCAGTGCTGCCAGCAAAAACACTCACACAGTGCCGTAACTTAAGGTGCAGATGTCCAAGACATCAAAAAGGTTAGACAGAATTTGTCACATTCCTCCTCGTTTCTCACCACCACCAAAATATTGTCTATTAGACAACTGTTTGGTGGTGGTGAGAATCGAGGAGGAATGTGACACATTCTATCTACCCTTTTGATTTCAAGGACATCTGTACCTTGTCCATTCACAATCTTAAATGACAGAGGTGTAAGGCAGGGGTCTCCAATCCAGCCCTGAAGGGCCACAAACCAGTCAGGTTGGCAGGATATCTCTAATGCATATATATCTCATGCATATTCATTAGGTCTATCCCGAAAACCTGCAGGGTTGCAGACCCCCAGGACTGGAATTGAGTAGCTCTGCAGTAAGGTGTCTAGGGCAGAGGTTCCCAACTCCGGTCCTCATGGGCCCAACACGATTCAGGTTTTCATGATGTCCCTAATGAATATGCATGAATACATTTACATACAATGGGGGCGGTGCATACAAATGCATCTCAAGCATGTTCATTAGGGACAGCATGAAACCTGAATGGTGTTTGGCCCTCCAGGACTGCAGCTGGGAACCTCTGCTCTAAGGACTGCACATGTTTATGGTGTATGTACTCTGTAGGGTAAAATATGGGCGTTTATGCCTTGTTTCTTTTATCTGCAATACAGATTCCTTCTTTATTACCACGGTTTTGTACTGGGTAAAATATACAGACATGGTCTGCAGGAGCCACAGTTGGGACTTGAATCTGTGACCTTCTGCCCCTGAACACACTGGCTGTGTGTACTGCACCAAACTGTCGCCACAGAGGCAGGTCATTCCCTGGGGATACCATTACTGTTCGTCAGATAGACCTTGTCTTTTGCAGTGCACCGCACCCACCTAAACAGGGCTTGGCCTTGGTCTGCTGTTGGCAGATGCCACTGCCCCCTCCACCACCAGCACTCCTCCGGCCCCATGCTGACATGTCCTTATGCCAGTGGTGCTGGTGGTGTGCAGTCCCAGGCCATCCAGTGTGCTGGTAGGCGGCTGCCAATGGTGTGTAATCTGGGATAGGGGTGCCTGCATAGACATCCACGCTTCCCCCCGGCACCGTCTGCCAATGTTATGTGCCCTTTGGGGTATTTGCTGGATAATGTCCTCTGGGAAACTGTGGGACACACACACTCGTGGGCATGTTTGACCTTGGTCAGTTGCTGTCTTGCTGATATTCCATTTCTGCTTTTCTATGTGTCACCTAGGCATCTGTCTAGCCTGCCCTGTGTCCCAGCTGCCACACTGCATGTCTCACCTGCAGCCCCCTGTACTCAATGTGCAGCCTCACCAAAGTGCCCTTTCGTACTTGGGCACTATCTGCTGCTGCTGCACATGTATCACTACTATCACTGTTCTTGGTCTCCCTGCATTTGCTGTACATTGCTGACTGAAATGGTTTCTCTCCTTCACTTTTGCCTCTAATGCCAGGTTTTCACTCGCGCTATTTTTCGGACCTTCATTTCACAGCGATAGTGTGACTGGAGCCTCTCCCCACCCACCCCCCATCCACTGACCCCTTCTCTCTGCCCTCTGGAGAGCCTTACTCCACCCTCTCTGTGTCTTAGCACCGCCAGAGATGTTGTCAGGCGAAACGGAACGTTATCGCACGATAACATTACATATCGTGCGATGATTGCGCTGCTGCAACGTTATCGCTTTTTAGTAAACATACCTCTTAGTTGCCATATTGTAAAAGACAAAAGCCCTCAGTAGGAAACGTATGCAAGACAGAAAAATTAGTTTTGCAGAGGTCAGGGCTGGTTTGAGTAATATACAGTAATAAAGCTATGGTAAATAAAAGAGGGATCCTTGCTCTGTTGACCTTTTGCAATGCAAAGATCTTATGGAGCAAGCACAAACGTAAATAAACCATTGACCACCTAAACATGCAAAAGAAAGATAAGGATTAATATCAGTATGTACTACCATAAAGGGGATAAAAGATGTCAGAAGAACACGGTAAACTGCATTCTTGCATATGGTCTGTCATGTAAGAGATTATATTAAATAAAGTAAAAGAATAACTAGAGGGAATGAGGCTACAGAAACCCACGTGTGCTGCCTGAGCGCAATAGATAGGTCAATAACACTGTATTAGTTAGCCAATAAGATACTGGGGGTAGGGACGTTGATTTGACATAGGTATAAATGTCACTGAGATATGTCAAAAAAGTGTGCCTACAAGCTAGCCACCTGTCTTGCAAGATTGATAAACTCTTTCCATTGCTTCATGTCCATGTCTTATTCTAAAATAATTTGAATAGTGTTTGGCCCTCCAGGACTGCAGTACAGTACAAAATAATCTAGATGGCGCTATTTCCCACATCTGTAATATTATCTTTCAAGGCATACCAAATTCAAACTTCCACCCTCTCCAACTTTCACTTAACACTGCGGCATGAATCCTACCCAACGCAAATAAAACCACAGAACACATTACATCTCTTCTCAAACAACTGCATTGGCTTCCAATAAAGGAACACATTAAATTCAAATCCATCTTCACAACCTTCAAAGTCCTCAACAACTCCTCATCACCACACCTCCAAAGGGGAGAGGGAGACTAGCAAGGAAGAGACTGCAATAGTCTAGACAGGAGGTACCTAAAGAGTGGATAAATGTCTTAGGAGTATGTTTACTAAGCAGTCTTAACGTGTGCCCGGCGATAGTGTGCAGGCTACCATAAAAGGAATGGGCGTTTCGGTCTTAATGTAGCAAAACGGGATTATCGCGTGATAACGCGTGCTGCGCATATCTTCGGGTGAAACGCCGCTAAGCACGTTAACGCGCAGTAATCTTAAGTAGGCGCGTAGACAGGCAAACACAGAAACAGAGGTGTAGCACAATGGTTAATACACTGACTGATGGTACAGGGGTCATGAGTTTGATCCCCCAGTGTGCCTAATGCATAAGGCTGGCTGAGGCATCAGCTTTGACATGTAAGTATTGCTTCTTGAGGCATTTCATTTGTATTTTAATTATTGCTGCCAGCAAGCACACCCTCATGTGCCGTAATCTAGGACGCTGCATAAGGCACTCCATAGGGCACATTATAAAGTGCACTGTCCGCCAAGGCACTCTATAATGTCCCCTATAGGGCACCCTATAAGGCGCTCCATAGGACACCTTATAAGGCACCTTAAGGTTACAATACTCTGAGGGTGTTTTTGCTGGCAGCACTAATGTACATTAAAAATGGACAATGCTTCAGACAGCCCTATCAAATAACCCCACTGTGGGATCAAACCCACAACCTCTGGCTCCACAGGCAGTGAAGTAACTAGTGGGCTACAGATCTATAGCTGCTAACAAACCCCTGGCTGGCTACAGAAGGACTGCATGTCACCACACAAACAGTCTGCTGTGGTTACCAGGATAAGGTTAACCCACCCGTACCCATGATGCACTGCACATGCAAATCAGCAGTCTACAGATGATCACAAGATGGGGTATGCACCCCCACAGCAGCTCGGCCTTTGAGGGGGAACTGACCATGTGCACCCCCACAGCACCTTGGCCTGGTGGAGGGAACTGACCGTGTGTGTTACTGGCACAGAGTAGCTACACACCGTCACATTGTGCGGGTAATGTGCTCACCCTGAGGGTGAGGTGGGGCGCCCAGTACCAGGTCCACAGCACCTTCCATGGTAGAAATAGGCCATGCTGCAGGTCCCCAGCAGTGCTAGTGTGTGAGATAGGTAGGTCCTGCAGATGCACCTTGGATACATCTATATATTTATTTATTCATTTGTGTGTTTTTTCTATACCGCCCCTTCCAGAGATCAGGGGCGGTTTACAAGGAACTTAAACAACAATATAACAAACAGTGAAATATTGCATTACATAGAATATTAGGTGAACATAAGAACTATGTTACAAGGAAACAAGGTGTAAATCAGTTACATAAGAACATAATGGAACATACAAACTATATTACAAATAAACAGTGCGTAAATTATTTACATGGTTGAACAAAACTATTTATAATAGTTATTTGTAATCATATGTACAGTGTTGGGAGGAGGACTATTTAGAAATTGTTATTAAAGGAATTAGGATTCAGTGAATGGGAAGTATCAGAGATGGTTATAAGAAATGTTAACAAAAATGAGTCTAGAATTAGGTGGGATAGACTTGTGTTTATTTCTCAGTCATGTTTAGCCCTTATGGACCGATAGGCGGTTTATGTACCACCACCCAACCCACCCCACCCTCTGGGGCTGAGGGTGGGTAACAGGGTCTCCCACCAACAGATTCACAGTGTACCTCCCTGCAATGGTGGCAGTAGAGGGGACCATTAACCCCAGTCCTGCTGGGGAACAGACACCCTACAGCACAGCCAATGCAGCTCCGTACACATCCATAAAGCAACAGCAGACAGACATTAGGCCTGGAGATGCTCAGCTGCACCCCACCACTATCTGACAGAGAAGAGCCACCAAAATGGTAAAGGGGATGGAAGGATACTCCTATGAAGAAAGGCTAAAAAGGTTAGGGCTCTTTAACCTGGAAAAGAGACGGTTGAGGGGAGATATGATAGAAGTCTATAAATTAATGAACGGAGTGGAATGGGTAAACGTCGATCGATTGTTTACCTTATCAGAATATAGAAAGACTAGGGGACATGCAATGAAGCTACAGGGTAAACTATTTAAGACTAATAAAAGAAAATATTTTTTCACTCAACGTGTAATCAAACTCTGGAATTTGTTACCGGAGGATGTAGTAAAGGCTCTTAGTGTAGCTGGGTTTAAAAAAGGTTTGGACAAGTTCCTGGAGGAAAGGTCCATAAACCATTATTAAGAAATGACCGAAGATATCAATGCTTGACCCAGTACAAGCATTGTGGAATTTGTGTCTCTTGGGGAAACTGCTAGGTACATATGACCTAGATTGGCCACTGTTGGAAACAGAATACTGGGCTTGATGGACCTTGGTCTGACCCAGTATGGCATATCTTATGTTCTTATGACATTCTCCAGCAGCAAGCCTCCAGCCGCTGCACCCTGCAAGGTGTTCCAGCAGGACACAGACTAGCTGCAGACAGTCTGCTAGCTGGTCCATAGTGCATGTTCCTGGAGAAGATGCATGTACCCAGAACTGGGATGTCAGCATACACACCAAGCAGATAAGTCAGTGATTGGACCCCAAAAGGGAACCCATAAATAACATATAAAAGAAATACTATATAACACTATGGGGGAACCTAGCCATGCCGTGGTCACTGCTCAGTCAGGGTGAGAGTGATCTCCCAGCGGGACATGCTGTGGCCACCCTGTCTGTGCAGGTGGTGGCCGGGCACTACAATGTTCCAGCCATTGCCCTATGCCCTGTGCAGATGCATCCTGGCCAAGCCACCCTGTCCGGGCTATACCCATGGCACCTTGCTCCTCATTATGCACATTGGCAGGCCAATACTGGCCACAGTGCTGGCAGTGTGGGCTGTGGAGGGTGTTTGCAGCCACCACACACTGGATAGACAGACACACACTCCCACACCTATGCCAGCATTGTGCAACTATAGAGCTGTTTGGCAGCCCTGGCCACCGCACCAGTCCTGGGCACAGTGCAGGCATGGCTATGGTACGCAATACTGTTGGGGTCACTCCCCAGGGTGGTAAACACTGTCAGACACCAGACCTGAAACACACTCCACAGACATCAGAAAGGTTGCTATGATACAGCTCAATGAGCAGATTGTGCTTAACCAAGGGATTGCTATCTGCCAGTAATCATAGCAACCTTTTGATATATGTGTACCATATCCCCAAGTTTAGGGTGGCATTGCTAAGGTATGCAAGTGCTAGTATTGGGAGATGCACGCAGGGCCCAACATCCTGCCTCTCCAGGAGACATTGGATAATGGAGCCTGTGGGTGCGGGTGTGTCTGCCCCTGTTGGCCGCTGCTTTAGGGCACAAGTTCCCAACTCTGGTCCTGGTGGGCCAAACACTGTTCGGGTTTTCATGCTGTCCCTCATGAATATGCATGAGATACATCTGCATACCATGGGGGAGGCGCATAGAAATGCAGCATAGGCATCTTTATTAGGGACAGCATGGAACCTGAATGGTGTTTGGCCCTCCTGGACTGCATTTGGGAGACACTGCTCTAGGTAATGCGCATGTTTATGGCGTCTGTGCTCTGTAGGGTAAAATATAGGTGTTTTGGGCATGTTTACGTCATCTGCAATAAAGGTTCTGTCTGTATTAGCACGTTTTAGTTGTGGGTAAAATATGGGGACTGGGTTGGCAGGAACCACAGCTGGGACTTGAACCTGTGACCTTCTGCTTCTGCGCACACTGGCTGTGTGCACTGCACCACCATGTTGCCACAGAGACAGTGCAT
This sequence comes from Ichthyophis bannanicus, assembly GCA_033557465.1. Lineage (NCBI taxonomy): Eukaryota > Metazoa > Chordata > Amphibia > Gymnophiona > Ichthyophiidae > Ichthyophis > Ichthyophis bannanicus. The sequence goes on from CM066031.1 coordinate 53,643,088, forward strand.
TCCCTGGTGATACCATGACTGTTCGTCCGGCAGGGCCTGTCTGTTGCAGTGCATGGCACCCACCTACACAGGGCTATGCCATGATCTGCTCTGGGCAGCTGCCACTTCCCCCTCCACCACCAGTACCCCTCTGCCACCATGCTGACATGCCCTTCTGCTGGTGGTGCGCAGTCTCAGGCCATCCAGTGTGCGGTTAGGCGGCTGCCTATGGTGCGTGTTCTGGGGTAGGGGTGCCTGCATAGCTGTCCACGCTTCCCCCCAGCACCGCCTGACAATGTTCTGTGCCCTTGGGGGTACCTGCTGGGTACTATCCCATGTGGCACTGTGGGAGGCACACTCGTGCCCATGTTAGGCCCTCATCAGTTGCTGCTCTACTGTTTCAGCATTCCTATGGGCCAGCTAGGCATCACCCTTGTCCACACTGTGGCCCAGTTGCACCACAGCATGTGCCGCCTGCAGCCCTCTGTGTCCCCTTTTCCAGCATCTGTCCAGTTGCCCGTTCCGACATGCCCGCCCTGCTGTTGCAGACGATGTGCACACCATAGGAAGCCTGTCCAATGGAGAGGGAAACCCTGCTCAGCGCAATTTCACTGTGGGCTCATTCACCTTGCATGGGGACGGAGCATAGACCCTTCCAAAATTCATATCTATTTTTTTTGGAGCTTTCTTGGGAGTGTTTTTTGATGTTGCCCAGCTTGGTTATTTTGTTTTTACATTTTCTTCTGTTCATTTTCACTGTTTATTTGCCCTTTTGTTCCATACACATGTATCACATTTATCACTTTTTGTAGGTTTCCCTGGTTTTGCTGTACATTGCTGACGGAAATGGTTTCTTTTCCCTTTAATTCAGCTCTAACGCCAGGGTTTCACTGGCGTTCGTTTTTTGCCTCGGATTTCACAGCGTTAGTGTGCAGACAGCCTCTCCCCTCCCACTCTCTGCCCATTGACCCTCTCTCTCCGCCCCTGGGGAGCCTTCCTCCGCCCTCACGGAGCCTTTCTCCACCTTCAGCGCTCGTTTGCACCGCTGCACGTGTTTTTGCGCACTAAGGTACCTCTGCGCCTGATAAAGCTCCATTATCGCGCGATAAGGTACCTTATCACGCGATAACGTGGCAGAGCGCACATTAAGACGTTTAGTAAACATACCCCTTAGTGTGTATGCAGAACGGAAGGGACAATTTTTGCCAGTGTTACAGAGAAAGAAGAGACAGGATTTAGCTGTCTTTTGGATGAATGCAGAGAATGAATTGTAAAGGTCTGAATGTCCACCTGTATGCATGTGTATCTGGGTCTTATTTTTTGCAAATTGATACGAAAGAAATTGTGCAAAAGAAAGAGCGAGAGAGGAAAAGAGAATCCAAAGACATTGCAGGAAACAGAAACTGAGAACATCATGGGAGCGGAATGAGGAGGAAGAGCCTCAGAGGCTTGCAAGGAATAAAGAGCAGAACTTTCTTTCCTGGATTGAGCATTGTTGGACTCATTTCCCCTTCTGCTTGCCCCATGCACAGTGTGTGTCTCAGAGGCTGGATCCTGGCACTGCCTCCCCTGCTGCCCGCCTCCTGCTGTTCTCCTACCTGCTGAGCAGACAACCCTGCAGCCATTCTCCTGCCCTTCTCTGGAACACGCCTTGGTTCCCTCTTTGCAAAGCTGGTGGTGTGAATTTTGCTGGTGCTAGTAAGAAGCGTCTTTCCTGGTGGCTTCAGTGGGAGATATCAGCTCTGTACAGTACAGTACAGCAGCTCTGCTCCTTCCAGGAGGAAGTGATGTCACAAAGGGGTGGTCCTGCAGCATTAGGCATGATGCTGGGAAATGTAGTCCTATCATACCCTTGGGCTAAAAAAAAAGACTGGGAAAGGTGGTACATGCAGTCCTGTAATATTTTAAATAAATGCTCAGTTTTACTATGGTGATAAGGAAGAAAGGGAGAGAGCAAAAAAAAAAAAATAGAAAAAAAGGAAGGAGGGAAGAGAGAAAGAGAGACAGAGATCCACCTTTCCCAGAACTGAGAGTGAAAATCAAAGAATGAGCATGAAAAGCTCTGTATAATCCTGGGGATAAAGTGACCTGACCATCTTTTCCAAGTTCAAATACGGGCACTCAATCAAGCCGGGAGGTTCAAAGTTAAGGAAAATTAAAAAATATGTTTATAATAGGATTGCCAACTTTTTCATCGAGAAAAACCCGACACCTGTGGCTCGCCATGCTCCTTTCATTCTCCGCCCCTAGTCCCATCCCTGCCCTGACCCCAACCCCACCCATGCTGCACCCCAGCCCCACCCACAAAAATTACCGAGGATAAGTGTAGGCTAACTCCCTTGGTCAGATAATAATTAAACTGGAACCCCCCAAAGCCAAACATGAAATGTACAACACTGGAGAAATAAAACTATAAAGTATTTGCACTAAACAAAAACACAAAGATGTTAGCAATACACATTTCCCAGACCAGACATATTCCAGTTAATAAATTCAAAATAAAAAGTATTTTTCTACCTTCTGTTTGGGCATTCTATTTTTTCAGTTGCAATTGCTCTAGTCACTTTCTTCAGGTTTCTTTGTGCCTTCTGCGAGCTATCCATTTGTCTTTTCTTCTCTTTTAGATGTTTTCCATTCTCTCTCTATATTTGCTTTAACATAGTGATCATTTCCCTTTTGCTCTTTCCCCCATTTCTTTCCTTATTTCTTTATCATCCACTCAAAATTCACCCTTCCATTCTCAATCCCCTCTTACTCTCCCAATACCCAGCCCATCGTAGACTTTTCTTACACACAAAATATCTTTTCCCCTCTCCATTCTCATTCCCCATCTCCACCTCTTCTAGTCCTCCCCCAAAATCAGCTCCCTTATAGTTCTAGACCCACCCAGCATCCACTCCCTTCTAGTCCCATTCTCCCATGCCCCCACATCAGCCCATTTCCAGTCCTATTCTAGCCCATCACCCATTTGCAGTCCAAGCTCTCCCCATCAGCCCATTTCTAGTCCTATTCCAGCTCCTCATCAGCCCATTTCCAGTCCTAGCCCCACATATGCTCTTTTCCAATTCCATTCCAGCCCCCCACTTTCCACTCCAAGCTCACCGATCAGCCAATTTCCAATCCTAGCCCCCTTGTCAGCCCACTTCCAGTCCTATTCCAGCCCCAATCAACCCATTTCCAATCCTATTCCAGCTCTTCATCAGCCCAATTCCAGTGCTAGACCCTCCCATCACAGGCCATTTCTAGTCCAAGTCCCCCCATCACAGCCTCTTTCCAGTCCTAGCCCCCCCCCCCCACCATCACAGCCCATTTGCAGTCCTAGTCCCCCCCCATCACAGCCCATTTCCAATCCCCCTCCCCATAGCTCATTTCCAGTCTAGGTCCCCCCCCCCCCCATCACAGCCCATTTGTAGTCCTAGGCCCCCCCATCACAGCCCATTCAGTCCATGGCCTTTCCCCCCCCCCCCCCGACCAGCATCACAGCTGTCTGAGGGGCTTCAGAGGGAGCCGGGGAAGCCCGCGTGAGGGCCCAGCTCCCTCTGTACAACTGCCAGCGTGAAGATCCTTTTCCTTCAAGTCCACGCTGGCGGCTGTTTGTGTGAAGCCGCGAATGCTGGGAAAGGTTAAAAGGCATTGCCTTTAACCTCTCCTGGCAATCGCGGCTTCACACAAACAGCCGCCAGCATGAGGGAAAAGGATCTTCACGCTGGCGGCTGTACAGAGGGAGCCGGGCCCTCGCGCGGGCTTCCCCGGCTCCCTCCCCCGCGGACTTTGGGAGTCGGGAGAAAAGCCGGTTTTTCAAGGGCCGGTTTTACATCTGTGCCGGCAGCCATCCTGATCATGGAAAAACCGGCCAGGCCTGCTGAAAACCAGCCGGTTGGCAACCCTAGTTTATAATTATAATTTTAATTTTAACCCAAAATTTCAATCAGTAGGCTAGATTTATAACTTTACTTACAAATGCGTCAATCAGGCCTAATTGTTGTACTTCTCTACAGAGTGAATTTTCTTCAAAATAACAACATTTCCACTAAGATAATTAAAAAATTCTGGGCAAGTCAACTTAAAATTGTACTTTACAATCATTAGACATTTGAGAGACTCTACATGCAATTGGTTTTCTGCTGTAGAGCACACTTTGTTCGTGATTGAAAAACACCTTTCAGTTGGAGCATAGGAACATTTATTTATTTATTATTTATTACAGTCTCTTATATACCGCACTATTTATCATCAGCGCGGTTTACATAAAACAAAGTACCATTACAACAAACTATATGGTTTTACATAGAACAGGAAAAGACAACTTGGATAACATAGGGAAGTATGAAAGCAGCTATTTACATATGTACAGTGAGCTTGTGCTACAGATTAGGTACCATCTAAATGGTAGGCTAGTCTGGAGGAGAAGCAATTATGTTGGGGTCAGACTATCCTGGTAGTAATGAAGGAATAAGTGGTATTTGAGTGCTTTCTTGAATTGCACTAGATCGGTAACAGCACGAATATCTGGTGGTAAAGTGTTCCAACATTTAGGGGCATAAAGGCTGAAGGCCCTGTTTGATGTTGCTAGTGTGCACTTTGTTGAGCCCCTTGGGATTACTAGAGTGTTAGTTGATGTAGGTCTTCTAATTCTGTTAGGCGGGGTGGACTGAATGAGGTCAATTAATGAAGAGGCAGTGAGGCCATTGATGGCTTTGAATGTGAGTAACAAGGTTTTGAACAGAAGTCTTCCATGTGTGGGTAGCCAGTGGAGTTGCATTAAGATGGGCATTACGTGGTCGCATCTCGATGCTCCAACTAGGACTCTGGCGGCGGCATTCATGGCAAGTTGCAGAGGATTCAACGTAGACTGTGGGAGGCCTTGAAGAATGGCATTGGCAAAGTCGAAATGAGGTAAAATAAGGGCTTGGTATACGGTCCGATAGTCGTCTGGGTCTAATAAGGAGCGAAGGTGTCTGAGTGATCAGATTTTGAAGTAAATGGCTTTAACTGTGTTGGATATGTGTAGCTTCAGGTCCAGACGTTGATCCAAGGTGACCCCTAAATATCGAATTGTGGATTTAGTTTGGAGTTCGGCTTCTTTCACTTTTATATGGGGTGGCGGGGTGAAACTCTGGTCTCTCGTGATAAAGAGCACCTCCGTTTTCTTGTGTTGAATACGGAGGTTGTGAGACAGAAACCAATCGGACACTGCATCAAAACATTCAATCAGTGGGGAGAGGTCCATTTGTATTGTGGAGAATGGCATGAAGAGAAGAATGTCATCAGCGTATATTAGACATTGAACGTTGAAAGACCTGATGATATTGCAGATGGGTTGTATGTAAATGTTAAACATGAGGGATGATAAGGATGATCCTTGAGGAACACCTTGTCTTTGGTGGAAAGGCTCAGATGCTGCTGCTCCAGATTTTACATGCTGCCATCTTCCATCAAGGTAAGATCTGCACCAATCAAGAGCGATGTCGTTGATGCCCTTTTCTTTTAGTCGTTCTAAGAGAAGACCGTGGTGTACCGAGTCGAAAGCTTCAGCGATGTCTATGAAAATAAGTACGAAACCTTGGCAAATGTTATCGATACCTGTGATAATATTGTTGAAAAGGGTGATAAGGAGGGTTTCAACACCATGGTACTCCCTGAAACCATGTTGACAATGGTCTAGTGAGGAGGCGGTGTTGATGTGGTCTTGTATTTGTCTTTGTGCTTCTTTTTCAATTATCTTAGCTAGTAGGGGTATACTAGCTATGGGTCTGTAGGATTCTACTTTACTAGGGTCGAGCTTAGGGTTTTTTAGAAGAGGTCTGATGGATGTTTGCTTGAGTGCTGAAGGGAAGGATCCAGTTGTGAAAGATAGGTTCATCATTCTTGTGATTAAAGGGCTGAGTTCGCTGCGTAAATCTTTTATCCAAAAGGCAGGGCATGGGTCAGTTTGTGCAGTGGTGATATTGAGTGCCGCGATGGTATTTTCCACACATTTCTTGGACGGTGTGGAGAACATAGACAGGTGGCTAAGACAGGTGGTGTCATGTGAATTGACAGTGGTGAATTTGTTTGTTTGTAATAGCTTAGATTGTAGATGGTCAGCGAAAGCTTGTGGGTGGATATCATCAGTTTGACATGGTGATGGTTCCTTTGATAAAGATTTGACTAAGTTGAAAAGATCACATGGTTTTTTTTAGTGATCTTTTGAGTGTGTCAGAGTGGAATTGTTTCATTTTTGTAAGGACAGCTTCTCTGTGAGCAGAAAGATGTATACTATAAGCTGTCTGGTCTTCTGCAGATCAAGTTCGACGCCATCGTTTTTCAAGTTTCCGTAGATGTGAGAGGGAGGTCCGCAATTCAGGGGAGAACCAAGGTGAATGTTTTCTTTTTGGGATATTATTAGTATAATCGTTTGGTTTTTGCGCAATAGAGCTGAGGTTATTATTCCATGAGGCAATCAGGTTTTCCAGGTTAAGAGATGTATCGTTGTAGAGAGGAAGAGTTTCTGCAAGTATGATCTCTTTATTTAAAGCTCTGAAGCTCCGAGATATTATCTTTGTTGGGTTGCTTGGCAATCTGCTGTTGTGTGATATGTTATTGTTGATGGGAATAATAAAGTTAATTAGCTTGTGGTCTGACCAAGGTACTGAGGTCAGTGATGTCACAAGTTCTTTACTTGATTCCAACGCTGTCAGAGGAGCAAAAATCAAGTCAAGGATGTTCCCTTTTATGTGTGTGGGTTGATCGATTATTTGCCTGTAACCCAACTCGTCCATCGCTTCTAGGAGGGCCGAAGCATGGCTGGAGTGCAGAGATGGGAGATTAAAATCTCCTAGTATCCAGTTAGGTATGCTGAGTTTGCGAGTATTGGCTGCTAGATCTAGTATGTTGTGAAGATCATCAGTAGAGGGTGATGGTGCTCTATAAAGCAGGTTGATAGAGCAATGATTATTGGCGATGGATAGGATATCTAGGTTATTTGCACTTGTGGAGTCTATAGTATGGAACTGCAGGTCAGCCTTGGTCAGAATGAGAACCCCACCTCCTCTCTTGCTCTCTCTGTGTCGGGAGTGGTTGGAGAAGTTGGTGGGTAAGAGTTGATTGATGATTATGTTATCCACATCCGATAACCATGTTTCAGTTATCATGAGTATATCTAGATTATGGGATGATATTAAATCTGCGACAATTGGCCATTTCTTACGGATTGATCGAGCGTTTATGAGGGCACAATTTAGTGCTTGTGGGGGATCCTTTTGTTTAGCTTTCTTGGTATACTGGAGAGCTATGTGTAGTAAGTGAGAATGACGTGTGTGGTTATCTCCTTTTAGGTGAAGAAATGGAGCTTCTGCCCATCTTTTAGTGTGATTCTGAAGTATCGGAATTTGGTGGGCTGCATGGGGTAGGGCGAGGGATTCACCAAACCAACTTAGGAGGAGAAGGAGAAAGCAGATTAAGGCAGAGGTATGAGAGGCCATTTGGAATTTGCTGCTGGACTTGTACTTGGGAGAGATGTCTTAGGGGGCTGGCTATTTAGTTGAGGTTGCTTTTTATGGATATGTGGTCAAGAGCTTGATAAAACCTTGGTATATAATCAGCATGCAGAGAAGTCAAGTTTGGGAGAATGGATAAACAAGCAGAAGTCAGACTATCACTACTTATGCAATACAACAGGCACTGCTTCCCATTTGCTAGAGTTGAGAATCAGTGTGATTTTTATACTAAAAGATCTTAGTTAACATAAAAAAAATTCTGCATTCTAGCTACTACTCCCATCTCCCCCCTGTTCCCTATTGGCTGGCTGTGTCTGACTGATGGTTGTCTGGGCCTTGGGAAGAAGGAAGTAGAGCCAGATTTGTCAGATGTGCTGAGGACTACAACTTTGTAAAGTAGCTGTCTTAGTCAGAATGATTTCTAAATTATCTGTGTATATTTTAGAGTTAACCTCTACAGCTTGCCAGTGCTCGCCCTTCACTGTGCAGAGTAAGTGGTAGGTTCCAGCCAATGGAAAGTCTACACTAGTCACAGGAAGGGTGGGCTGATTTTCTGCACAGGGTCTGGGAGAAAGTCAGAGGAATAAGTGGGTTTCTTGGTAGGGGATGAGTGGGATTGCTGAGAAAGGGTAAAAATGTAAGAAGAATGGGGTAAAGTGTGAGGAGGCTATTGCAGGCTGAGAAAAATAATTGGTAGCAAAAGTAAGAACTGGGGGCTTTGAAGTAGAGGAGTCCAGAAGCAGCTCAGCACCAGTAGACAGTCAGAAACAGAATATGTCTGTCGGAAAAGTGCTAGTATGCATGTGTGTACCTGATTTTTTTTTTAGGGGGGGAGAGGAGGGAGGCGGGAGGGGTGGATGAATGTATGTGCATGTGTATGTGACTGAAGTACAACAGAGAGCATGCGTTTGTATATGTTTCTGTGTCTCTGATGGAAATAATCTCATATAAATGGAATTTCCCTTTGAAAATTTCAGTTGGAATGGAGAAGTCCACTGGTACAAATGTGGAGGAGTGGGACATGTGTTTTAAAATAGGGGACATTTAGGCCTCCCATACGATTCCAGAGGCAAATCCTTAAAATATGGGACTGTCCCATATAATACGAGTAGGTTGGTCACTTTAGAGAGGAGCCACAGCAACAAAATATGTTGTAACCTGCCAACAGGCAAGAAATTTGAACTGACCCAGAACATACATGGACCAGCCCCAGAACCTGGGCATTGTCCTACTATTGCTATTTTTTAAATTTCCACAGTCAAAAGAACACCCAATATACAGAAACACTCCAAATTTTTATATGTCGGACCAATCGCAAGGAGAGGAACCTTCTCACTCTCGAATGGCTGTTATGTCCATTTTATTCATTTTTGGTTCTAAAATATGAAATTTGAAAGTGAAACATAGACTTATCTGGTGAAAAATCTTACATGCAATGGCACTGCTTCAAACTGTCAGATCCTGGGAACTCCCCCGTAACACGACATGCATGTTTCGAGCCTCCTCACAGCTCTGCTTCAAGTGCAGCGGGGTGTCTGCTGTAGCTCCAACCATAGGATCACGCATTAACGCCAAAGGGATCATCAACAGTCACAAGTTACTTTTGAGTGTCTGTTAGATTTTCTATTGTCTGGCCAAAGAATGACATCAGATGTTAGAACAGCTAATCAGAAAAGAGGGAATTCCCCACGACATCAGGAAAACCCTCCTCCTATTGGCCCAAAATTAGACAAGACTCATCCAATCGTTCTCTTTGTTTAGCCCGTGAGGGCTCACTGTATTTAAATGATAAATCCAATGCTGCTCTAGCCATTGTAATCTATATATGCAGTCGCCACCCCAAGGGTCACTAGTGGCATAATCAATGACCCGTCAAATAAGCTCTGTAGTACAACTAGAAAGTAATATATGTTCTAAATTGAGACTGTAGATAGTTATAAATATGAGACTTATACTATAAATTTTTTTATCGGTAGCTACGTGGTCTCAGTTTCTCCGGGCTGGGGTCAGAAACTCAGACTCATTGCCCTTATTTTCACATCAATGACCACTAAATTGTAGCGACCTTATTTTTGATGTTCTTAAAATAGTGAGGTAGAAATGTCTCATTCAGTGGCAAAAATAACAAAAATTGCTTAGCTTTGCTTTAGCTTCAAATAGCTTTCAATGTTAAGCTGTATGCTTCTTTCCCAACGCTATCAGGCGCTAAGCGTTTCGCCAGTCAAGGGTTCTTCAGGGGAGGTTGCTAAGCCCTAAAACGAAGAACAGTTCTTATAGACAATACTTTCTTCATTAAAAATCTTCAAAACTTCAAAGTATTGAATTATAGTGTAATGGAAGTATCTTACTCACTTTTCAATGTACACGCTGGCGTTCTATCCACATAAACATGTTGAACTGCTAAGCGGTTGTAAAAAACGCCACGCATGCGCATCTTAAATAGGGGAGACCAATCATGAATGGAGCCTAAGAATAATGACATCACACACAAGACTCCCACTCTATGCGGGCATTTAATCCCAAGGGGGTAACAGTCTGTAGTAAATGTATCCATCGTTGTTCTACATATAACAATGTTTCGTCTCTAGTGCGACCCTGCTGTGGCCGTAGTACTTGAGTTAGACAAAAGCAACATAATTCTTCGAAAGCATGTTGCAAGGACAAACAATGCTCCACTATGGGAGCCTCAAGTTGTTTGCATTTTAATTTACTTTTATGTTCGTTCATACGAATTCGAAATGAACGATTGGTTTTGCCGACATACAGCAGGGTACAAGGACATCGTATGCAATAGACCACATGCGTGGAACCACAGGAAGTGCTGGCTCGTAACTTATACATGTGCCCGTTGTGAGAAAAACTATCACATTCCTGAGTGATAGAACAGATTGTGCAATCGCCACAAGGCTTGTGGCCACAAACATCCAAACTTGATGTTCCAGATGTTCTTAAAACTGTCGGGCTCAGTATATCTTTAAAGTTCTTCTGGCGTTGCCATACACAGCGTGTGTGGTAGTCTTGTAAACCTGATATAGTAGACAAGATATTCTTATGCCTATTCAGGCTAGACTGTAACTGTTTACTTAAAGGAGAATATGCTGTTATCAGATTCGTTGGGGATGGGTGAAGAAAGCCCCCAGGTAAGTGAAAGCCCCCAGGTAGGTGATACATTAAATACCTTTATGGAAATGGGTAACAGGGGTAACACATGGAAAGCAGTGTGTATTAATGCCCGTAGCATGGGAAATAAGATCCCTGAAGTTGAAGCTTTGGTGGGAGTGGCTGACTTGGATTTAGTGGCAGTTACAGAAACATGGTTCACAGAAAACCATGACTGGGATGTAACTATACCTGGCTATACTTTATTCAGAAAGGACAGGGTAGGAAGAAGGGGAGGAGGAGTGGCACTATATGTAAAAACTACTATTAAAGCTTTGGAATTACAGAGCTTAAAAGGGAGAGAGGAGGCATTGTGGGTTAAACTAGAAAGAGGGAAAGAGAAATCTATTTGCATTGGTGTGATATACAGACCTCCCTCACAAGAGGAAGAGGTGGACAGAGAGTTAATTAAAGACATACGCAGCATTGCTAGGAAAGGGGAAGTGCTACTGCTTGGAGATTTCAATATGCCAGATGTTGATTGGCACATTCCTGCTGCAGTATCATCTAGAAGTAAGGAGATCCTGGATTCTCTACAGGGAGAACTATTCAGGCAATTGGTAACAGACCCCACACTTGAAGGGGCCATACTGGACTTGGTGCTTACCAATGGTGAGAGTGTTTCTGATGTTGTAGTGGGAGATCATTTTGCATCCAGTGACCACCAGATGGTGTGGTTCAGTATTAGGACTAGGGCTGTTAGAATCCATTCCAAGGTGAAGATCTTAGACTTTAGGAAGACTAACTTTGCGAAGATGGGCCAATACCTCAGGGAGTCGTTAGTGGGATGGGAACAGCTGGGGGATGTAGAAAAACAGTGGGCAAAACTGAAAGGGGGTATTTTAAAGGCAACCAACCTTTTTGTTAAAATGGTAAATAAAGGCAAAAGGAAAAGGAGACCACTATGGTTTTCGAAGGAAGTAGCTGAAAAAGTGAAGATTAAGAGGGAGGCCTTCATGAAATACAAGAGATCACAGAGAGAGGAAGACAGGCATCTGTATTTGGAAAAACTTAGAGAAGCTAGCAAAGTAGTCAAGAAGGCAAAGATTCAAAAGGAGGAGGAAATAGCCAATGCAATAAAATGGGGGGATAAGACATTTTTCAGATATATTAGTGAGAAGAGGAAGGGCAAAAGTGGTATTGTCAGACTCAAGGGTGCAGGGGGGGAATATGTAGAAGCTGATAAGGATAAAGCGGAATTGCTTAACAAATATTTTTGTTCTGTGTTCACAGATGAAGAACCAGGAGCAGGACCTCAGAAAAAACCCACAAATAAGAACAGAAGCGAGGGACATCTTGAACAATTTTCAGAAGACTGTGTTCGTGAGAAACTAGCTCAACTTAAAGTAGACAAAGCGATGGGACCGGATGGGATACACCCTAGAATACTGAGGGAACTTGGGGACGTTCTAGCAACTCCACTGACTGACCTTTTCAATGCCTCATTGGAGTCGGGAGTGGTGCCAAAGGACTGGAGAGAGGCTCATGTGGTGCCTTTACACAAAAGCGGAAGTAAGGATGTGGTTGAAAACTACAGGCCGGTTAGTTTAACTTCGGTGGTGAGTAAATTATTGGAAACGCTGCTGAAAGAGAAAATAGTGAGGTTTCTGGAGTCCGGCGGATTACAGGATCCGAGGCAGCATGGATTCACCAGAGGCAGGTCTTGTCAGACAAATCTGATCGATTTCTTTAACTGGGTGACCAGGGAGTTGGACCGAGGGAGAGCTCTAGATGTGGTGTATTTAGATTTCAGTAAAGCCTTTGACACTGTTCCTCACAGGCGACTTATAAACAAACTGAGCACCCTAGGGATGGACCCTAAAGTTACTGCTTGGGTTAGAAATTGGTTGGGTGGGAGGCGACAAAGAGTACAAGTAAATGGAGCTCACTCTGAGGAGAAGGATGTTACCAGTGGTGTGCCCCAGGGATCTGTCCTTGGTCCGATTCTTTTTAACATCTTTGTTAGTGATATAGCGGAAGGGCTGTCGGGTAAGGTTTGCCTCTTTGTGGATGATACCAAAATCTGTAATAGAGTAGACACCCAGGAAGGTGTAGATAACATGAGGAGGGATCTAGCTAAGCTTGAAGAATGGTCTAGAATTTGGCAGCTGGGATTTAATGTTAAAAAATGTAAGGTCATGCATTTGGGCTGCAGCAATCCAAGGGAGCAATACAGTATAGGAGGTGAAGTACTTTTGTCCACTAAAGAAGAGCGGGACCTAGGCGTGGTTGTGTCTGATGATCTTAAAGTAGCTAAACAGGTAGAAAAGGCGACGGCAAAAGCTAGAAGGATGCTTGGGTGCATACGGAGAGGAATGGCTAGCAGAAAAAAGGAGGTGATAATGCCTCTGTATAAGTCTTTGGTGCGACCTCATTTGGAGTATGGTGTGCAATTCTGGAGACCGCACCTTCAAAAGGATGTGAACAGGATGGAGTCGGTGCAGAGGGTTGCTACTAAAATGATTAATGGGCTTCATTATAAAGCATATGAGGACAGACTTAAGGATCTTAATATGTACACCTTAGAGGAAAGGCGGGATAGAGGTGATATGATTGAGATGTTTAAATACCTCCGTGGCATAAATGTTCAGGGAGAGAGCCTCTTTCAATTGAAAGCAAGTTCTGCAATGAGGGGACATGGGATGAGGGTGAAGGGAGATAGATTCAGGAGTGATATGCGGAAATATTTCTTTACAGAAAGAGTAGTGGATCCGTGGAATAGTCTCCCAGTGGAGGTGGTAGAGATGAGGACAGTAACTGAATTCAAAAAAGCATGGGACCAACACAGAGGATCTCTAAAGGTAGAAAGTGGACTGTTGTAGTTGTTGTTATGGAAGGACAGACTAGATGGGCCTTGTGGTCTTTTTCTGTCATCATGTTTCTATGTTTCTATGTCTACCGATAAAAAATTTATAGTATAAGTCTCATATTTATAACTATCTACAGTCTCAATTTAGAACATATATTATTTATTTATTTATTTATTTATTTAACATTTCTTCTATACCGCGCTATTACAATCAGTGCGGTGTACATTGAACAAAACATACTACAATGCATACAAGCAACATTGAGTTTTACATAGAACAGGGAAAAAAAACATAGGATAACCGGGGTAACTATTTACAGGGTAACTATTTACAGGTTAAATTAGTATTGTCACCAATACTCTAAGCCAATTTGGTATCATCTTCATTTTGTGTTGTACTACAGAGCTTATTTGACGTTTAATATATATACTCTGTGAGACACGGACCGACGGAGTGACTTATAATCAATGACCCTACATCGTAAATGCTCAAAATTATGACCCCATATCATACAATGGTCCATCACAGGAGCAGATCATGTTGATGTCCAAATTCAGGAGGTATACTCACCCAGCCGTAATTTTAAAGAGCGAGTGGCGTGGCCAACGTATAGTAAGTTGCAGGGACAACGTAAAAAGTACACTATGTAACTGGATGAACAGGAGCTGTGCCACAAAAACCTATAAATATGCCCAGTAGTTGGATCTTCCCAAGTGTCACCCTGTAAAGTGGTATGGCTAATATTTATGTAGGTGTTCAACAATACGGGTGTATGTTGCATGAATGGAAAAATGCCTACTATCAAATCATCAGTTGTCATCAGTTCCACTGCCCCCACTCACCAGCATGGCCACTGCCCTGGACCTGATATTTTTCTCTAGTTCCCTACCCTCGAACCTTCGTAGCTCAGTTCTTCCCTTATCTGACCATCACCTTTTAAGCTTTAATCTTCATCTCCTGCTGCCTCAGCCTCGTCCTGTCTCCTTCAACCTATTTAGAAACCTTCATGCTATTGATCCCTTGACTCTCTCTTCTACCATTTCTCCATCTCTTTCCTCCATCTTGTCATCCAAGTCTGTCGATGAGGCAGTAACTTCCTATAATGCTGCACTCTCCTCAGCTCTGGATGCTCTCGCTCCACCCACCCCACGTCCTGTGAGACATTCTGCACCCCAGCCCTGGCTTTCATCCACTACCCGCTATCTACGTTCCTGTGCCCGTTCTTCTGAGCTTGCTTGGCTCAAATCCCGGTCCCCTGAAGACTTTCTACACTTCAAATTCATGCTTGTCTCTTTCCAGTCATCCATAGTTCTTGCCAAACAAGACTACTATGTCCATCTGACTAACTCTCTTGCCTCTGATCCTCGCCGTCTCTTTACTACTTTCAGCTCTCTCCTTAAAGTGCCTCCGCCTCTGATCCCTCCCTCCCTCTCTGCCCAAACCCTGGCTCACTATTTCCATGACAAAATCCACAAGATCACCCTCCAATTCCCCACAAACTCAGCTATTTCCCCTCCTCCTCTCCACTCCCAAGTCTCTCCCCCCCCCCTGCCCTACCTACCCTCTCTTCCTTTCCTGTCATCTCTGAAGAGGAAACTGCTACCCTCTCTTCCTTTCCTGTCATCTCTGAAGAGGAAACTGCACACCTTCTTTCTTCCTCCAAACTCACCACCTGCTCCTCTGATCCCATCCCCACCCATCTCCTAAGCCCCATCTCCTCCACCATTGTCCCTTCCATCTCTCATAGTCTCAACCTTTCACTCTCCACTGCAACTGTCCCTGCAGACTTCAAGCATGCCATGGTCACACCTATTCTCAAGAAACCATCACTTGATCCCACCTGTCCTTCTAATTATCAACCCATCTCTCTCCTTCCCTTCATTTCTAAACTACTTGAATGTGTGGTTCACAGCCACTGCTTTGACTTCCTCTCCTCTCATGCCCTCCTGGATCCCTTACAGTCTGGCTTTCGTCCTTTACACTCTACTGAAACGGCTCTTGTCAAAGTCTCCAGTGATTTATTCCTGGCTAAATCCAAGGGCCTGTAATCTGTCCTCATCCTTCTTGACCTCTCTGCTGCTTTCGACACCATTGACCACAATCCTCTCCTCGATACCCTATCCTCGCATGGCTTTAAGGGCTCTGTACTATCCTGGTTCTCCTCCTATCTCTCCCATCACTCCTTCGGTGTGTATTCAGGTGGCTCCTCCTACTCCTCCGCTACCTCGCTACCCTGCTCCCAATTGGTGTTCCCCAAGGATCTGTCTCGGGTCCACTCCTTTTCTCTCTCTATAACCAGTCCCTTGGTGTGCTTATCTCTTCCCATGGTTTTCAGTACCATCTGTATGCTGATGACTCCCTGATTTACCTCTCTACGCCTGAACTCTCTCCGGCAATCCAGACCCGGATCTCGGCCTGCCTTTCTGACATTGCTGTCTGGATATCTCACCGCCACCTGAAATTGAACATGGCCAAGACTGAACTTCTTAGTTTTCCCCCCAAAACCTCCCCTCCTCTTCTTCCTTTCTCAGTCTCTGCGGACAGCTCTGTACTCCTTCCTATTTCCTCGGCCCGCAATCTGGGGGTTGTCTTTGACTCCTCTCTCTCCTTCTCCACACATACCCATCTCATAGCTAAGACCTGCCATTTATTTCTCTATAACATTAGCAAAATCCGCCCCTTCCTTTCTGAACACACTACTAAAATGCTTATCTACTCCTTGATCACCTCCCGTCTTAACTACTGTAACCTACTCCTTACTGGTCTCCCTTTGAGTCATCTCTCTCCCCTTCAATCTGTTCAACATTCTGCTGCATGGCTAATCTTCCGCCAGCCTCGTCATGCCCATATTACTCCTCTTCTCAAGTCACTTCACTGGCTCCCTATCCATTTCCTTAGTACCTTTCATCTCTTATCTCTCCTTATAACCCCCCCTTGGGAACTCCGCTCTTCTAGCAAACTGCTTCTATCTATGCCCAGCACTCCTACTGCTAACACCTTTCACCTTGCTGCACCTTATACCTGGAGCAAACTACCTGTGTCTGTACGTCAGGCACCTTCTCTAACCCTCTTCAAGTCCAGATTGAAAGATCACATCTTTGCTGCTGCTTTTGGATCTTGACTCACCTGATCTCATTTTCTCTCCCTTGTTCTACCCCTTCCAACACCTTCCGTGTTTTGTGTTTTGTCTTGACTAGTGTATTACTAATTAAAGATTTATATGGATTTTTGGATCAGCAAAGGATATTGTACTTTATTTGAGCCAACTTGCTCCAGAGATGAGAGATTTTTGCACATCTAGCCTGGGGAGTGTTAAGAGATCAGAGAGGGAGACAGAATTCTTCCCTTGGCCTTTGAACAATTCTCTTGGACAGGATAAGAATTCATCAATTATAATGTAAAAGCTTTGAGATGCTTTTGGGTGTCTCCCTTGACAGAGACCCATTAATGATAACAAAAGAACACTTAGGCCATGGAGGATGTGTCCTTTGAGCATTCTCAGATGTCTGACCATGTCTGACTGTGTAAGTTTGAGCTTCTAACACCAAAGGGGGTAATCAAAAGCCTGCCCGGAAACCGAAGCAAAAAAGGTGGATGGGGTGGAGAAGCTCATGGGTGAGAGCTGGAGAGAAGCTCATGGGTGAGAGCTGGCTGCAACATATAAGTACAGAGAATATCCAGAACAAGACAGAGCGTAGATCTGCTTGGCCAAGCATGAAGTATCCTAGACTGTCATTAGTTCCTCTCGCTGAGCGCTCCCAGCTGATGTGTAAAGGGGTTATGACAAGTTTGGTGAAGTATATTCTTTGTACATAGCTACATTCTCTCATAATTCTTTCAGTATTGTAATTAAGTGTGCATTCTAGTTATCTTTTCTAACTACTCATGTGTAACTAAGAGAATTACTTGTCTTTCTGAATGTCTTCTTACTTTGTTTGTAAATAAACTGCACGTCTTCATTACAAGGTGTTAGCCTTTGTTGAAGTAAGACAATTGGTACCAGAAGTGGGGTACGGAAAAAAGGCTTGGACAATGTTGAAAAGAAAAGAAAATAGTATAAATACTGTGAATATTGTAAATATTCATAGCGGGTATCAGGCTTTTTATGAAATATTAGCTAGAGAGTGTTATTATGGGTCAGGACTAAGTGAGAATTCGGAATCTGTTTTAAAAGATGATGAACCTGTTAATTCCCTTACATGCTTGCAAAAAATACCTGTTGAAAAAGGAACAGAATTGCATAACTTAGGGAGAAGGAGATTGCTTTTGTTGTCTGCATATTGTAAGATGCATCAGACAAATTCTAGCAAATTAGATTTGATTGCATGGACAGATAAAATAGACATTTATCAGCAAGTTGCTGAGAGGGTGGCTCAGTATAAATACCGTAGGAGACGGGGAATTAATTCTGACCCACTGATACAAGATCAGGTATAATGCACTTGTAAGCTTTGATTTGTTCTGTATGATTGGTTCTGACCCACTGATACAAGATCAGTTTTGTTTAGGAAAAATATGTAACCTTGTGCTGCAAAGATAATTCAGTGCTTTGAACAAAATGCCTATCCTGTACAGTTAGTATTAATTGTTATGGAAAATCCTTATAAGATTATGAAGAAGTGAAGACCTTTTTTTTAAGGTCCCTAGTTAAGAGAAACTCTGATCAGATAAGCTGTTAGGTATAAAGCACTTGTAAGCTTTGATTTGTTCTGTATTCAAATGTTTGTAGTAAAAATCTATTTTTCTTTCATTACTGGCTATTCCAGTAGATTTTATAGTCCCTGATTGCTGAAGTGACTAGCTCAAATAAACAAGGCAAACTTTTTTCCTCCAAAGTGGAGGTTGAGAATCCTGACAGGACGGTGGGGCATTGAATCCTGAGTAGGTGAGAGGGTGATCTTTGTCATTAATATGTTATGCATCTGTTCTTTGTCTTTGACTGTATATGCTACCAGGCAAACCTAAAAGTTAAAGGAGGATTTTTTTTTTTAATTGTGGCAAGCACCCCAGGGGGCATAGTTAAACATAAACAGCTATAACTATAGGTTAATTGTTCAGTCACATCTGCCAGAAGGACAAAAGACAATGGTTTGTTCTACTGGCTGTGTTGAAGATAACATGTTAATTTAAAAGTAACACCTTTTAGAAGTTTCACCTCACTTGAGCCTGAACTGTGAGCTTCAAGATAATTACTTTAAGCTTTGTGCTAACGACTGAGGGACACCTGTTTTCCTGTATTTGAATTTTAGAGAAAAAGTGTACTTTGTTCTAAAAGTTTATATTTCATTTTCAGTACAGTTCCTGAGAAAATAGATATAAAACAGATATATGTTGCAGCATTGTGAGATATTAAGTTGGTAGTTTATACACTTGCACTTATGACACTTGTGGTAATAGTACATTACGCAGAGGTCCAGTACACACACAGCAATTAAAATATTAATAAGTTTGATGAAATTTTAGACAGAGGCTGATATGAAATTGCTCTTTTCTCAAGCTATATAGAACAAATATAGATTAAAGATGGAACTGAGTTCCCAGAAAATGAGAACTTGAGTTGATTGGATAAAACCAAATCTTGCTTGTCAGCAATGATCCAGGAGGTTTGAGAAAAAGAATAAGAGAGAGAGAGAGAGGCAGAAAGGTGAGGCCACAGCCTAGGCTAAATGTGCTGCTTCCAGTGTGATGATCTGGGCTACCAAGCTCTAAGACTCCTTGAGGACCCACAAGGCCTGAAGAACAGGAACCTTGCATATTTATGCCTCTGAAGAGACATAGATAGGCAGGGGGAGCATAGGCCGAGAAGAACTCGAGGATAGTCATGAATGCCTTGCAATCCAAGAAGGACCTGAAGATGAGGCCTAGCCACCAATGCCTTGTACCCTCTCGGATCTCTCACCTCAAAAGGATCTCTTTTTGACACCATAATTAATGAGTAGCTTATACAAATCCTTGTGAACACTGCAATTTTAAAATCAGTCTAACAGCACTCTCACTGAGGACAGGGTATACGATAGATTCTAGTTATACGTGAGAGATGAGCCATATTTCTTTCTATTGGGGTTGATGTTATAGAATGCTGCAAAATAATACTTTTATATTGTAAGGATTTTACCCAGATTGTTCCTATTTTAGAATGAGCATATGTCTACTTAGCACTGGACCAATTAAGTTGATGGGAAAGGGACACTGTTTACTCATACTGTTATCTTATTGAGAAGAATCTAAATTTAAGTTATTAACAATTGTTTGATATTCTTAGCAGCCTTGCCAAATAAGGATACAATAGTGTTGTATAAAAGAAACAGGAAAAGGACCTATGTAAGTAGTTGGTGGAATGATGCAGGTGATGAAAAAGTGTTGTGTTATGAGGGATGAAGTGGAATATTAAAGGGGAAACTGTGATAGACAAGAAATTGATGAAGGTAATTTGAAGTGATGTATCTGCCTAATGAATATGTAAACAAAAAAAAAAAATTATGAGCACTTTATTCAACTATGCCGTCTCCAGAAGCTTCAATTCAGGAAGTCATACTCAACAATTGGAAGAAATAGATATTTGGAGACAGGCTAGGTGCACCTTGCACCCTGATGAGCTTTGGAAAACCCACACTGGCCATGTGGTACTTCTGGATGCTTTGTGCCTCACTTTTCCTCTGTATGTCCTGGCCAGGCATGCAGAGGCAAAGGGGGATGATTTGATGACAAATTCTCACACAATTGGGTATAATTCTAAAACTTGTCAAAATTGCAGAACACGTATGTGCAGCTTGTCTGATCTGAAACATGTAAAGGTCATTCAAGGGCAAAATGGAATATTTCCTACAAGCAAAATGAATTTCCAGTGATAGAGAGACAAGGAGTTAATCAAACTGCGAGATAAGATTGACACCATACGAGATAGTTAGATCACTGAAAGTTTATAAAAGCAATATTTATTATCTGTAGGATATGATCTTAGTAAATATAGATGAAATTAAGTTTGTCTTATTGTAAAGTCTAACCTAGAATTTTTTTTAGTCTTTTCATTTAATATTGGCGCTGCTCTTCTGAATGAGGCCTGGTGCCATGTCACCAACTGCAAGCCGGAGAGTCTGGCGGAGGGAATTGACCAGAGTCCAGATGGAGCAGACCATCCCGAGAGATCTGGACTACACACCGCAGAAACGTGTGAGGAAGTCCCTATCTACTTCAATGTGTCGCAATGAAAGAAAGGCCAAGATGTCCACCTACGAGAATGAGAGGTTCAACTGTTGAGAGAGGCCAAGTTTAAACTTCAGAGAAAGGTGAAAAAGACGCTACGGAGTCCTGAAAAACTGCTGAGAAGCAGGCCAAATTATCTGAAAATAGGAAAAGGACTATTGGACTTTTGTGGACTTTTGTGAATGATTTTTTTTTTCTTATGTATTGTTATTGTTTCCTTGGAAAGTAACTGTAATTTTAGTATCTCAGATTTTTTCTGCTGAACATCATGTGCCCAATTGCTTATGTCACCTGTTCCCCAGATTTTAGTTATTAGAGTCTATGGGGCAGATGTACAGTGGGAAAAAGTTCTGAATGTGCAGGTGAAATGAGTCCCCCACTGCATGGGGAACTGATAAAGATAGCTGAGACCTACAAGCCATTTGGCTTTGACAATTGTAATGCTGAGGGGGGGGGGGGGAATGGGAAAATATCACCCAAATTACACTGAGGCTTGTCCCCTCCAGCGTTTGCCTTAATGCTATCCACTATGTTTAAGCCCATGTTGTTATTATTGTATTTCTAAATGAATTACAAATGCGATTCAGCCATTGCTTACGTACAATATCCTTGTTGATCCAAGGGTGGAATGTATTACTAATTAAAGATTTATATGGATTTTTGGATCAGCAAAGGATATTGTACTTTATTTGAGCCAACTTGCTCCAGAGATGAGAGATTTTTGCACATCTAGCCTGGGGAGTGTTAAGAGATCAGAGAGGGAGACAGAATTCTTCCCTTGGCCTTTGAACAATTCTCTTGGACAGGATAAGAATTCATCAATTATAATGTAAAAGCTTTGAGATGCTTTTGGGTGTCTCCCTTGACAGAGACCCATTAATGATAACAAAAGAACACTTAGGCCATGGAGGATGTGTCCTTTGAGCATTCTCAGATGTCTGACCATGTCTGACTGTGTAAGTTTGAGCTTCTAACACCAAAGGGGGTAATCAAAAGCCTGCCCGGAAACCG
Source organism: Ichthyophis bannanicus (assembly GCA_033557465.1). Lineage (NCBI taxonomy): Eukaryota > Metazoa > Chordata > Amphibia > Gymnophiona > Ichthyophiidae > Ichthyophis > Ichthyophis bannanicus. The sequence continues at coordinate 53,664,728 of CM066031.1, forward strand.
AAGCAAAAAAGGTGGATGGGGTGGAGAAGCTCATGGGTGAGAGCTGGAGAGAAGCTCATGGGTGAGAGCTGGCTGCAACATATAAGTACAGAGAATATCCAGAACAAGACAGAGCGTAGATCTGCTTGGCCAAGCATGAAGTATCCTAGACTGTCATTAGTTCCTCTCGCTGAGCGCTCCCAGCTGATGTGTAAAGGGGTTATGACAAGTTTGGTGAAGTATATTCTTTGTACATAGCTACATTCTCTCATAATTCTTTCAGTATTGTAATTAAGTGTGCATTCTAGTTATCTTTTCTAACTACTCATGTGTAACTAAGAGAATTACTTGTCTTTCTGAATGTCTTCTTACTTTGTTTGTAAATAAACTGCACGTCTTCATTACAAGGTGTTAGCCTTTGTTGAAGTAAGACAACTAGATTGTAAGCTCTGATGAGCAGGGATTGTCTCTTACATGTCTGTGCTGTGCAGTGCTGCATTTATTTATTTATTTATTTATTTTACATCTTTTCTATACCGCCACTTCCAGCGATCAGTGGCGGTTTACAGGTAAACAAAGTTTAATAATAGCATGCTATTATTTTACATGGAACAGGTTCAGAACTATTTTACATAGAACAGGATTAGAACTATTTTTACAATAGAACAGGTTTTAGAACAGTGAACAGTATAACAGAGGAACTATTATATTATGTAGAATGGATTTAGAGAAATAACATTCAACTATTAAAATTACAACTCAATAATACAATGAGGAAAACTGTCTCTCCACAGTAAATCAACGGAAATTGGGTATATTACATTAATTACACTTATTCACATTAGCGACAAGTAATTGCTTTCAAAGAGAAAGTTTAACTAGGTGAGCAATGTGAATATGAGTGAAAAAGGATTTTATGTCCTGTCTAGGTAGGGTCAGTGAGTGATTGCTGATCAGTGGTTTTCTCTGAGTTAGGGTTATCATCCTTATGGAGGTTATTGTAGTGTAGAGTAAATAGGTGGGTTTTTAGATTTTTTCTAAATAGTTGAAGATCCTTTATTTCTCTGATTTCAGTTGGTAGGTTGTTCCATAACATAGGGGCAAAGTATGAGAAGGCTGTGTTGCTTGTCTTTTGACTTGTCTTTCGAATAGAATCAGGTACTTGTAGCATGTGAAGGTTAATTCTTCGTCTTGATCTGTTTTCAGGTGAGATGTTGATGAGTGTGGATATGAAGGAAGGAGCTATATTAGTAATAATTTTAAAAGTATTGATTAAGGATTTGTAGGTGATTCTGCATGATACTGGAAGCCAATGGAGAGCATAAAGAATCGGAGATATATGATCTGTTAGTTTTGCTTTGAAGATAATCCTTGCGGTGACATTTTGGGCTAGTTGAAGTGTATGAATATTTTTCTTTGAGGTCCCTTGAAGAATACCATTACAGTAGTCTAAATGAGGTGTAATGAGTGTTTGTACTATGGTTCTGAAATCAGTGTTGTCTAGTAATGGTCTAAGTTGTTGAATTGTCCTTAATTTGAAGTAAATTGTTTTTACAGTTTGTTTTATATGTTTGGTGAGGCTGAGGGTCTTATCAAGAATAACTCCCAAATATTTGATCTCGTCTTTAACAGGGAGAGAATTATTGCCAATGTTGATTTCAGTTGGAGGGGTGAAGTTTGTGTTTCTTGTTATAAATAATGCTTCGGTTTTTTTAAAATTAATAGACATGTTAATAGATTTCAGCCACAGCTCCGCTTCAGTGAGGCAATGACATATGTTGGTGTAATCTGGGTTAGACACATCAAATGGTGAGTACAACATAATGTCATCTGCGTAGATGTGATAATTGATTTTGAAACGTTTAAATATGGAACAGATAGGTTGAAGATAGAGATTGAACAATAGGGCTGATAGGGCAGAACCTTGAGGGATACCTTGTTCTTGCGGAAAAGGGGATGATGCATTTTGGTCCATTTGAACATATTGTGTCCGGTTAGTAAAATAAGATATGAACCATTCAAGGGTTTTATCTTTAATGCCTAATTGAAAGAGTCTTGAGATGAGCGTGCTATGGTTTACAGTATCAAAGGCCGAGGAGATATCAATGAATATGAGAATGAAGGCTTGCTTGGTGTTATCGATACCTCTTATGATTGTGTCAAATAGAGCCGTCAGGAGCGTTTCTACACCATGATGTGGTCGAAATCCATATTGATGATCATCTAGAGGAGCCGTGGAGTCAATATAATCTTGTAGCTGTGTTTGCACAATCTTTTCAATAATTTTGGCGAGGAATGGGATACTTGCAATGGGACGATATGAAGTAGGGTCATTGCTGTCCAGAGTATTGTTTTTTTAACAATGGGCGGATAGCGGACTTCTTGAGGGCATCAGGTATACGTCCTTGTTGAAGAGATTGATTCACTATGTTCAGTAGGTCTGTGGCAAGTTCCGCTTTTGCTGATTTTATCCATGCCACTGGACAGGGATCAAGAAGAGAAGTAGTGGTATTTAGGTTGGATATTGTTTGAAGGAGCAGCTTGTTGCTAATAGGATGAAAGGCTTTCCATTCCTGTAAGTTATTATGTGAGATAGATAGATTAGGTGGGATGAAATGTCTGTTAAGTTTAAGTTTATTTGCAAAGTGGTCAGCAATTATTTGTGGATTAATACAAATTTTGTGAGAGTTGTTTGATGGGGATTTGGTTAAAGATTTGACAATCTCAAATAGTTCTCTAGGACGGTTAATAGATTTAGATAACGTTTTAGAGTGGTATTGTCTTTTAGCGTTATTAATCGCATCCTTGTAATTCTTGAGTAGTGAGAAATATTTTATTCTGAGTTCGTGGGTTTGTTTCCTTCTCCATGTAGATTCTGTTTTTCTAAGGCTTTTCTTTAGGGTTGCAAGTTCACTGGTATACCATTTTTCATTTTTTTTTCGATTTATGTCGAAACTTCAGTGGATCTGACTCTGATGCTGATCGAATAATGGAGTTCCAGTTTGATATCGCGTCATCAATATTATTGATAGTAGGATCTAGTCTGGGAAGTACTGATTCAAGAAACTCTTCTCTGTTGAATGGTCGAAATCTATGAACTTGTTGTAGATTGACAAGGGATGGTTTAGTGTGTTGTTGAAGGAGGAAAGAAAACTTAATCAGATAATGGTCCGACCAGGGGACTTGAGATGTGGAAGGTGAGACATAATGAGGTGTGGTATAATAATATGTAGGGATGAATATTAGGTCGAGAGTGTTTCCTTTAATATGAGTTGGTTGGTTAACTGTTTGTTTGAATCCCATCTCTTCCATCGCTTCTAAGAAAGATGTTTCAAGATTGTTAGAGAGAGATGGTAGGTTGAAATCCCCTAACAATATAAGTGGTTTCCTTAATGTAGAATTGCAAGCTGATTCAAGTATGGTGTCAATATTTTGATTAGTAGCAGTAGGAGGTCTGTATATTAAGCAGATTGCTATGTCCTTGTTTTCAATTTTGAGTATATTTGTGTCATCACGGTTTTCACATAAGGTAGTGGATAGCCCAAGATTAGATTTAGCTAGTATAAGAACACCTCCACCTCTTATATGTTTCCTATTGCAGGTGAAAATGGAATATCCTTGCACTTTTAATTGATTTAGCAGGACTGAGTCGGAATCTGTTAACCATGTCTCAGTAATGCAAAGTATGTCAGGGTTTTCTGTATTAATTAGATCAGTTATGATGGGTGCTTTATTTTTTACTGACCTAGCATTAATAAGGATGAAGGATAGGTGTGTGGACGTACTGCCTGCATTTATGTGGTTGATATTAGAGTCTGTTTTTATCTGAATTAGTCTGTGGTGATTTACCTTAGAATTTCTTAGAATTAACTGTTGGGGGTTATGTTTCTGACGATGAGTGATAACATGGATGTGAGAGAATTCTGGGAGGTTCAAATGCGGTGTGAAAGCATATGACTGGTAGCGCTATATAAATGTTGAGTAGTAGTAGTAGTGAGTAGTAAGGTGCATCTTCAGACAACAACTGCTCCCGCTGAACAAACCATGCCCAAGTATAAGCCCGCTTGATTATATGAATCGGATCACCTCTTGCCGATAAATGACCCCGGAGAATGTGAGCCTGTTGTTGAAAGTCCCCACTGTGGAGCAAATACAATTGAGTCTCAAAAATTGTCTGTGCAGAGGTCCTAGATGATGACTATGAAACGTTGAACAGGTTTCCTAAATAACGTCGTCAGCAGTTTACTATATCTTTTGTAAATTGTGATATCTAGAAAATCAATCGTTTGGTCATGTATGTGGCAGTAAATTGTATGTTGGGTCTGATGATTGAAAGGATATGCTTTGGATATTGTCCTGCATGAATATGTGTACGTGTCTAACAACGTGCTGACAGGAAAGGCTTCCAGTATCTTTGAACAGAGTAAAACATAGATTTGCAAACTTTAACTCTTTTTCCAGCTTATGTCATTGATACACAGATGTATGGCCTTCATGTATATGTGCCAAATGTGCTAAGGGTCATGTGATATTGTTTATTATACTGTATATAAGTGGGATAATCCCACCTCTCAGATGGAATAAACTCACATACTTTCCTAGTGTGTGTGTGTGTGTGTTGTTTGTTCCCTTGGAGATCCAGACGGAGGAGGTAGGTGCCCAGGGAACGGGACAGGGAATTCCCCTGTGGTAAGTAGAGTACTAATGAGTGCTGGGAAATGAATAAGAACCCGTAAAAATTTGGTGTTAGAAGTGCGATTTCCCCGTTGCACTGGAAATTCCAGACTTCCTAAAATTGGCCCGGCTTTGGTAGCCTGCCTAAACGGGACCCGCTTTGGTGGCGGGGTGGCAACAGGGGAAGCCCCGCCTGGGTCTGTGCTGTCATTTTCCTTCTCTGTGGCTTGTGTGCGAGTGTGAGTCTGACAAGATGCTCCTGTTACAGCCTGAAGTGATAGCACTCGTGACAGCTGTTGCAGAAAGCAAGTGGTCAGACGTGCGTCTGTTGTGTTATTAGAGGATGGGTGGAACCCAAGGTAAGGGAGTTCCCCCAGAATCCGTGGAAGTGCTTGATGCGTCATAGTCTAAAGTGTTTATTAGGTTTAAAACTGCAGCCAAGCGTAAGGGTCATGCAAGCATGACTCCTACGCCCCCTGGGGATCCCCCGACTGAAAAGGAAATTCCCAAGGAATATGTTGCCCATGTGGCGGGGACTTCTATACTAACCCATGGGTGGATAACATGGCTGGATGGACAGAAGGGCTCTGTAGTTCCAATCCTTTTCCTAGGGACGGCAGTTTCTCTGCCTGCCATTTAGATATGATTAGAGGTTTATGTTTAGGGGATAAGAAGGCATTCCGCTTTTACTCTGGTGACCTGAAGTGGCGCAAGGCTTACATGAAGGAATGTGGGATAGTATGGCTTCAGTTAGCTACTTATTACAATGGCGTCCCCTCCCTATCCACTTCCTCGCCACCATATGTTGAGGTTAAGGCAGTGGGAACTGCGGTTCTCACGAACCCCACGGAACCTCAAGAGGGGCTGTATCCTGCCCTGTTCCCTAGTGCTGAGGATGACGATATTCTACTGGCCGCTGCTGATATTCAAGCAGGTGAGCCCACCAAGAAGGGGGTGGATAAGGGGGGTGCGGATAGGGGCTGTATTCCCACCCCGAGTCATATTAAATCAGAAGAAGATAAAAGATATTGGGAGGAAGTTATGCAGGGGATGGGGGAGCTAATAGCCCGCAGTACTCAATCCCTGCAGGAAGTAATAGAATGAACCTCACACACCCTGGAAGGGATGAGGAAGAAAGGGTGGCAGACTGCACCGAACTTTAAGGGTGAGTTGGTGACTCCTTCACCGCCATCCTTGTCCCATAATTTCCCTTCACCTTCTAAATGGTTAGCCTTCTCTCCCGCGACACCTTTTTATTTATTTAACTTTTTTTATATACCGCGTTATTACATATCAGTGCGGTGTACATTGAACAGAACAATATACTGTGCGGACGAGCCGCATAGTGTTTACATTGAACAGGGATTAAAACTTGGATTTAAAAAGGGGTAACATTTCTACAGCTTATTTACAATGTTGTCCATGTTTTCAGGCTATATTCTATTCAGAGCTGATCATTTTGAGTTGGCTATTGACGGGGAATTGGCTTGTGTGGGGCCAACAACTGAAAATCGGTGTGCTAACCCCTTCACCTTGAAAGAGGGTGGAGGGGATGCCACAACGATTGTAGAAGAGTACCCCTTTATTACTATTGGTCAGCAGCTGGTCATTAAACCTATGAATGCTGCGACCATGGCTGCAATTGTCCAGAATGCCACTAGTCCTATGAAAGCCCCAAAAGCTACTGTCCAATATCTGCAGCGAATGACCCACGGCTTGCAATGTACTGCCCAGGATTATCGGTTGATAAGGGTGTTATGGGATATGATGAGGAGACCCCCTTTGATTTTACCAGGGTAACGATTTTAAAGGACCCTAAGGTCCCAGATAATGTGGCACTGTATCCCTTCAATTTCCCCGAGGCAGTGAAGGGGATGTGGAAGGAAGTGCAGGATGAGTTTGAGAGATTATTTGGTGAAAAGCAGAACTTGGCCGCTTCTACAGGAGGTGGGGGAGGGGGTGTCCCAATTTGTTATAAGGTTCCGTAAGTGTTGGAAGGAGGAAGCAAGTTTGTCCCGGATAGGGTTAATGGGGTCTACTGTATATACGTATATACAGACCATGTTTGGAGCAATGCGCCCGGAGGTGGCGGTTGCCTGTAAGCGCATGATAGATGAGTGGCTCAAAATGAACCCCGAAGATTTGGAGCGAGTTATTTTGATGAAGGAAGCGACAGGGTGCTTTGCAGATATGGAAGGGAAGAAGGTATTGGGCAAGCCATCGGCGGTTAGTCATGCCTGGCAGCAGGTATAGAATGGGGACAGGAAACTCCCCGCAAGGGTGGCAGAACTCCAGAGGCAGAGGAAGAGGATGCTGGTGAGGAAGGGATGGCAGCATGGGACAGAGGGGGAGGGCAAGGGCCCCAAATTTCAGACCTAGGAATCAGGTATGCTTTAAGTGTAAGCAGCCAGGACATTGGAAGAATGAGTGTCCCTATAGGGAGGTGGGGGAACCAGAAGGTGGGGCCCGGCCTGGCATGGGATGTGGGGCTGTGCCTGCCCCCGTTATTCCCATTGCATGGCAGCCGCCTCCGCCAAGGCAAGCATAGGGCTGCCCGGAGGCTGTTGTTCCAGCCTGGATACAGTTAACAAAAGGATGGAAGGATCCCCCTTGTTGCAATTGCTCCGGCCTTATGTATCAATGGCAAGGAAGTGTCCTTTGTGGTGGACACGGGAGCCATGTATTCCACCTTGCAGGTGACTCTTTACAAGGGAAACTAATCCCCTGGTCCAGTCTCTGTGGGTATTAATGGAACATCTGTCCCTACGTGGATGACTCCCCAGCTATCAGTTTCTGTTGTGGGAGGGGAGGGGATTTTCTCCCATTCCTTTACTATTATCCTTCATGTCCCATTAGCTTGCTAGGACGGGACCTGTTATGCTTGCTTGAAGCCACTACCATTAGTAACCCAGATGGTTCCTTTTCTTTCTTTTTCCCTTTCCTGTTCTCCATGAATATGGAAGAAGCCAAGGAGGAAGGTGCGCATCCCTTAGCAAAGGTCCCCCGGACCCTCTGGTCTACATCCCCTATGGATGCGGGATTTGTTCCCTGCACTCCATATATTGCCCAGTTAAAGGATCCCCATGTTACTGTCTATATAAAATAATATCCGTTTTCTGCCGTTAAGGAGGCAGCTTTGACCCAGATGATTTCAGCATTTTTGCAAGCCGGGGTGGTCGTGCCCACCATGTCGGCATATAATATCCCCGTTAATCCCGTCCTGAAGGGGGCAGGCTTTAGATTTACCCAAGATCTAAGGGCAGTGAATCAGTTAATAGTGCCACTGGCGCCAGTAATGCCCGATATTACAGGATTACTCACGTTAATCCCCAGCCAGGCTTGCTGCTTCACGGTCATTGATTTAGCTGTGTTTTTTAGTATTCCCCTTGATTTCTTGACCCAGCCGCTTATGGCTTTCACGCATGCCGGCAGACAGTACACCTGGACTCGACTGCCGCAGGGATACATTGATTCTCTGGCAGCTTACTCTCTTGTACTTAAGGCATCTATTGAAATGTGGCATCAGGGGGGTTCCTCCACCCTCCTCCAGTATATGGATGATTTGTTGGATCTGTGCTAGCTCAAAGGAGTCCTGTGAGCAGGATTCTGTTTCCTTGTTATGTCACCTGGTGTCACACAGACATAAGGCATCTTTGTATAGGCTTCAGTGGTGTGTGAGCAGGTGACTTATTTGGGGTTTGTGCTCTCCCCCGGACATAGGGTGCTCTCTCCCGCCCGAGTACAAGTAATTATGGAACTTGCCTTGCCAGAAAAACTGTGACGTAGATGTTGGCTTTTTTGGGGCTCATCTTTTTGTTGTCAGTGGATCCCTGACTGCTCATATTGGGATTCCATCCTGCGAGCTTCCACCTTACAATTACCTGGGTCTGCGCACGTGGAAGGGACTGATGATATGATTAAAGCGCACACAGTGCTGAAACAGCTGCTCATTTCAGCCCCGACTTTGGGATTGCCTGATTACGCTCGCATGTTCCACTTATATGTAAAGGAAGAGGGGGGAACAGTGGCAGCCATCTTAGCCCAGGAACATGGGGGTGGGTTGCGGCCAGTAGCATATCTTTCCAAAAAATTACCAGTCCAGGTGCAGGGGATGCCCGTGTGCCTGCGAGTGCTCGCAGTGGCGGCGATTGCCCTCAGATGATCACCTCTATAACCTTGTCACATGTGGCTACTTTATACTCCCCCCACTCTGTCCTTAATGTGTTAAAAAATTTAACTACTCAGCATATGACCACCCAGTGGTTGAGCGGTTATGAGGTCACTTTAACCTAAACTGAGGGACTGACCGTAAATCAGCAATCAACTGCGCTTACTCCCTTATTAGCCTTGCAGGCCCTGTTACACCCCATTGGGACATCAGTCCCTGAAGAAATGCATGACTGCCTTGAGCTGATTCATCGAGAAACGGCAGTGTGGGCGGATTTACGCTCCACCCTCTTGCCTGGGGCACCGCATGTATTTGTAGATGGAAGTTGCATGCGCCCTAGCAATAAGGTATTTGTTGCCTCGTACGCTATTGTCCAGCTCTCTGATATTGTTCATGATGCCCAGCTGGTCTCTTATGCATCAGCACAGGCAGCCGAGCTAATAGCCTAACTAATGCGTGTGAGCTATTTGCGGATAAAGAGGTCAATATTTACACTGAATCTAGATACGCCTTTGGGGTGGTGCATGATTTTGGTGTATTTTGGGGCCGCCGGAGAGGGTGGAAGGCAGCGGACGGGAAACCCATTTCCCATTGGTAAATAATTTACTGACAGCCCTGTGTAAACCCCGGGCGGTAGCTATTATTAAGGGTGCTGTATGATTTGTCCATGGAGTCTCAAGGCAATGCATTTGCTGATAGTATAGCCAAGCGAATAGCCCTGGAACAGGTAGAACAATTGGAAAAGGCTATAGGGGTTATTCACATGCAGTTTCAATTAGTAGAAATGTATGTGTCCCTGCTGGAACACTCCTTTCCTCTCCATCATCTACAGGCAGTGGCTGATCCGGAGGACCTGGCCTACTGGGAAAGCCATAACATGGGATTAACAGATGCAAACATCTGGCAGGAGAAATGGGGGGAGGGTGGCGGGACTTACCAAAAGCAGCAGCACCTCTTTTGATTAGCCAGGTACATGGAGTTGGTCACAAAAACTGGAAGAAGGTATTACAAGAGCTGCAGGAAGTATTTGTTTGTTGTGATTTGGCCCAGTTAGGGCAATGTCTTATGTGCGCCCGGAATAATGTTTAGCAGGGGAAGCCGGTAGGACAGCTACAGTATTTACCCCCACCCGAAGGACCTTTTCAGGCTCTCCAGATTGACTTTACATGTATGCCCCGTTCGGTGGGAGGGTTTAAGTATCTGTTAGTGATTGTAGACTGATTTTCTAAATGGGTTGAAGCCTTCCCCACTACCAAGGAGGATGCCTGCACAGTAGCCAAACTCTTATGCAAAGAAGTTATCCCTAGATTCGGGTGCCCACTAACAATTGATTCGGATCAGGGCTCGGCTTTTGTGGCAAAACATTTACAGCAGGATGTCCAAATGTTTGCCATTGAATGGAAATACCATGTACCCTATCACCCCCAATCATCGGTAGAGCAGATGAATAGTAGAGCAGATGAATCGTACAATTAAGAAAAAATTGAAAAAGGCCACCCAGGAGGCCCCAGGTAAGTGGCCCTTATATCTGCCTGCAGTATTGGCAGAGATAATGTTAACCAGGGGGCCGAGTAGATTTTATCCTTTTGAGATTTTAATGGGCCGTCCGTTTCCCCTTCCGTGGAAATGGCCGGAAAATAGTTACCTTACTTCAGATGATCTCCTGCTTGCACAAGAGGATTACGCATGTGCTCTGGTGAAATATATTAGCAGTGTTTCTAGCAAGGTTTATGATGCTCTCCCATTTCCTTCCACAGGGCCGACGCACCCTTTTAAGCTGGGGGACACGGTCTTGGTGAAACTGTTCCATAAAAGGGGCCAATGGGACCCACCATTTGGAGAACCTGAGGAAGCTATTGCTGTAACTAGAATGGCAGTATTGACTGACAAGCATCCGACGTGGGTCCACGCATCTCGTGTCAAGGAGGCTCTGATCTGAAGAGATTGCATAGCCAGATGGCTGCTTCAGGATGCAGGGCCGGCCTGTCCATTGAGCAAGAATGTTGTTTGCACATGGCCCCGCATTTCAGGGAGCCCCGCGCAAACAACATTCTGCATCAGCCCATAGATTTAAAAAAAAAACTGGCTGCTGCTGCCGCTGCCGCCATGGCAGTGGCAGAATCAAGCGTCCCGTGGGGCCCCCCCTGCCCAGCAGAGCCCTCCCCCCATCAGCGGGAGCTTTCAGAGCCACGAAGAAAGAGTTTCTCTCTTGAGGCTCTGTTAAGCCCGCATGGGCTGATGGGACTTCCTGTTTCCCATCAGCCTCGGCGGGCTTAACAGAGTCACGAGAAAGGGAAACTCTCGCTTCATGGCTCTGAAAAGCCCGCGCTTTGAGAGCTGATGCCGGGAGGGCAGCAGCAGCCAGTTTTGTTTTGTTTTTTAATCTATGGGCTGATGGGGGGGAGGGGGGTTAGGACTGGTAATGGGTTATGGGGGGGTTAATACTGGAAGTGGACTGATGGGGGGGTTAGCACTAGTAATGGACTTTGGTGGGGCTAGGGCTGGAAATGTACTGATGTGGGTTTAGGACTGGAGGTGGGCTGATGGAGGGGGGGTTAGGACTGGTAATGGGCTTTGGAGGGGCTAAGACTGGAAATGGGCTGATGGGGGGTTAGGATTGGAAGTGGACTGATGGAAGGGGGTTAGGACTGGTAATGGGCTGGGGGATGCTAAGACTGGTAATGGACTTTGGTGGGGCTAGGGCTGGAAATGTACTGATCTGGGTTTAGGACTGGAGGTGGGCTGATGGGGGGGGGTTAGGACTGGTAATGGGCTATGGGGGGCTAAGAGTCAAAATGGGCTGATTGGGGGGTTAGGACTGGAAGTGGGCTGATGGGAGGTTAAGACTGGTAATGGGCTATGGGGGGGCTAGGACTAGTAATGAGCTGGGGGGGTTGCTAGGACTGGAAATGGGCTGAGTGGAAGGGGGACTTGAACTGCAAATAGCTGATGGGGACGGGGGCTTGGAATGGAAATGGGCTGATTGGAAGGGGGGCTTGAACTGCAAAGAGCTGATGGGGAGGGGGGCTTGGAATGGAAATGGGCTGTGAGGGGAGGGAGCTAGGACTGGAAATGGGCTGAGTGGGGGGTGAGCTAGGACAGGAAATGGGCTGATGGAGGTGCTAGGATAGGACTGGAAATAGCCTGTTCGGAGGAGCTAAGATTGGAAATGGGCTGTGGTGGGGGCTTGGATTGAAATGGACTCATGGAGGGGCTAGAACAGGAAGTAGGCTCATGGGAGGCTTGGATTGGAAATGGGCTGAGTGGAGGGGAGCTAGGATTTGACATGGGCTGATGGGGGGCTGGGATTGGAAATGAGCTGATGGAGGGACTCGGATAGGACTAGAAATGGATGGGGGAGCTAGGACTGGAAATGGGCTGATGGGGGGCTAGGACTGGAAATGGGCTGATGTGGGGACTAGAAGGGAGCGGATGCTGGGTGGGACTGGAACTAGAAGAGAGCTGATGTTGGGGGAGGATTAGAATGGGATGGAGCTGGGAGAGTGAAATGGAAAGGGGAAAAATATTTTGTGTGGGAGGGAAGACAAATCTACAAATGGCCGGGTATTGGGAGAGTAAGTGGGGATTGAGGATGGAGGGGTAAAATTTGAGTGGATGAAAGAGGAACGAAGAAAGAGCAAAAGGAGAAAGATTAGTATGTTAAAGCAGATGTAGAGAGAGAATGGAAAAAAAATAGAAGAGAGAAGAAAGGACAAATGGACAGCAGACGATGGAGAGTTAGCAAAAGACACGAAGAAACCAGAAGAAAGTGGCCGGAGCAATTGCAACTGAGAAAAAATGCACAAAAAGTAGAAAAATATCTCTTTATTTTGAATTTATTAACCTGAATATTTCAGCTCTGTGAAATGTGCATCATTAACGTCTGCGCTTTGTTTAGTACAAGAGGAAATTAATTTATAGTTTTATTTCTACAGTGCTGTACATTCCAAGTTTGGCTTTTGGGGTTCCCAGTTTCTAAATTATGATTCCTTGTTTGGTGATTGTAATAAACAACAGTAAATTTTTGTCACAATAACAGACACTTCAGTAAAACCAGTTTCTTTTATTTATTATTCAATCTTGCAAGATGGGTGGCCACAATTTGTTATCCATGACCACACTTTGTCATATGAACAGTTCCATATTTATTACATTCATTCTTCTACAAATTCCTCCTCTATTATTCTATTGGTGTAAGTATTTCTAATTTCCTACCTATTAGTGATTGTTATTTAGGTTATGTGAATCTCCACCTCCATTTACTTCTCTTAATCCCTGCCCCTTTTACCCCCTCCCCTTTTTTTTACCTTATTCCTTTTATGGTTGTGTTACCAGTCTTATGGTTTCTCAGAGATCCCCCCCTTCCCCTGTGCCCATGGCCTGTTTTTTCCTGTTTTTCAGAGTTCTTTTCTTTCTCTGTATCTAGCATTTTTTTTTGTATCAGCATGTTTCAGTGTTTTTGTCATTGAGTTTCTAAGTTTTATGTGCAATAGCCTGGAAGCTAAGGGAGGGGTGTATGGGGGAAACCTAAGTTTTGCAAGGCTAAGAAAAATATCTTTATTTTGTACAGCACAAGAAAATGGAATATGTGAACCAATGTGTTAGTGCAAGCAAACAACATCTTATAGATTTCTAATTCTATTCTATGTTCTGCATATATTTTGTAAAAACAACACATTTAAAAACCTTAAAAACATTTCTAACACAAAATCCCCTCTGGATACATTTTATGATGCAGCCTACAATGAATCTCTATGTAACCTATAGGAGAGTGAAATATGCTGATGTCATAAGAGGGCATTATGACAGCAGAATACTGGCAAGAGAAAGTGTCTCTCTCTCTCCAAGGAGATTCATTTGTTTGTTTCCAAACACTGAGGAGTTTGAAGAGAGCAAACATAAACAATGGAAACCCTAAAGCAGGGGTTCTCAAACTTGCCTCACAGACAGTTGGGTTTTCAGGATATTCACAATGAATATGCATGAGAGAGATTTGCATACGCTGTCTCCATTGTATGGAAACCTCTCTCATACATATTCATTGTGGATATTCGGAAAAATCGACTGGCTGGGTAGGCCCTAGGACAAGTTTGGGAACCCTTAAAGAGTAAGAAGACAGGAAGCTCAACAAATATCACCAGTGCACAAGCATGTTCTGGAAGTGATGCCTGGTAAAGTTGATCAGCTGAATCAAAGGCAGTTGCACTGTGTCAGAGCCAGAAGAGTGTCCCAGAACCACCCAGTACATTAAATGGAGCAGCCTGGCCAGATTTGCCCCCAAAACTGTAACAAGAGTCTTCCAGGACCATTTGTCAACAGCTGCCCAGACAGAATTTGCCACCTTGGCTTCATTTCTCTTCCAGGGGGACTCATAATCGTTGGCTGAACATGTAGTCAGTAGGATCTCTTCATCTCTATGTCCCTGTACCCGGCCTTTCTCCTTCTATCCTGACTTCCCATCTAATATAGATCTGTGGCAGCCCTGAGCACCAGCATCAGCATGAGACAAGTCATAAGAACATAAGATATGCCATACTGGGTCAGACCAAGGTCCATCAAGCCCAGTATTCTGTTTCCAACAGTGGCCAATCTAGGTCATATGTACCTAGCAGTTTCCCCAAGAGACACAAGTTCCACAATGCTTGTACTGGGTCAAGCATTGATATCTTCGGTCACTTCTTAATAATGGTTTATGGACCTTTCCTCCAGAAACTTGTCCAAACCTTTTTTAAACCCAGCTACACTAACAGCCTTTACTACATCCTCCGGTAACAAATTCCAGAGTTTGATTACACGTTGAGTGAAAAAATATTTTCTTTTATTAGTCTTAAATAGTTTACCCTGTAGCTTCATTGCATGTCAAATTGCTCAAATTGCTTATGCATATTGTGAGACCATGCCGGTCCTAGGCGGTTGCCTAGACCCGGGATAGCCTTGTATTGTGGTAATAAAGGACACTGTAGTCGTGATCCGAATGAAATTAAAGCTGGGTTTTATTCCCCTTCCCTTTAGGATGTCGTAGAATAAGGGACAACATAAAGAACGGTTGTTTTCACCAGGGTAAAGGATGTTTAACCAATAATAATCATGCTTCTTTCCAGCAATAAAGTTCAACACTTTTCCAATGTGCAAAATACAGTTTCTTCCTTGCTCTGTTCCTTTAACAAAGACTCTCTATACCATCAGTCACACATACAGCACATTCCATGGGTTCAGGGATATTTTCAATGCTATTGCTCTCCCATTGCATAGGGCTAGGACCTGCCCCTGTATAAGGACACTGAGCCCCTATGAAGCTGCTCTCTGTGTCTGAACCTGGGGAAACCTCAGTTGCCACCGGTTGGAGCTGCTTTTGTAAGTCCCGGATATTAGGAGCTGTGCTGGGGATTTCTTCCCACGGCTTGGGCCAACAAGAGTTCCCTAGCCGGTTATAAGCCTGGCTTCTATCCCGGAGACTCCCTTTTCTCCCCTTAGCACAAACAGGGTACTTATCTTTGCCTTTGGAGAAGATGGTCTCAAACTCCTCTGCTTTCAGCCAAGGCTTTCTCTCTGCCCCGCAGCCTGCTCTCCTGTAGGAACCCTGGTTACGATGGCTGGCTGAGGGAAACTCACTTCCTGCTTCTGGTGAGCTTCCTTGGACGTGACCTCTGCCTTCTGTTAACTGAGCTGTATGCCTTGGTATGAGGACCTCTCTGGCTGGGAAGACCTTGCTGCAGTTTCTCTTATCCCACCTGGGTTTGCCAGCCTGCCTTTCTCCAGCCCTGGTTCTCCAAGGTAACGTGTCTTCCTGCAATTGCTTGGGATTTCTACTCTCACCTTCTCTCCAAGCCTGCCTGAAACAGCAGTCAGAGTTCCTTTGGTCTCTGCTCTCCTCCTGGCATTCAAGCTTCGGCTCCAGCCCTAATCCAGGCTCCAGCTTCCACTGCCAGTGCTCATTCTGCTGCTTCCAATTCTCTTTCTCCTTTCCAAACTCCTTCCAACTCCCAACCTCATCCTGCTTCCCAATCTCATCCTGCCTCTGTGAGATTCCCCACCTGCTTTTATCTCTCAGCTCGTCTAACGTGGAACGTGAGTCTGAGTCCAGGTGAGCCTGATTGGCACTCTCAATTCTAACTGCGTCACTACAACCATGTGGAAAGTTTGTTTTCTTTTTCCCTGCCTCTCTGCACTGTGAATGCTGCAACTGCCCCTGAGGCTGCAAGGTAAGCTTTTCTTCCTTTTCATTTCTTAATATTTCAGGGTCTGTGTTTTCTAACTCCTGACAGGTAAGCCCTTCCTTCACATTGTCCTTTAATGTTTCAGGCCTAGTGCTGTCTAGCTCCTGACAAGTAAGCTCTTCCACTGCACTACCCTTTAATATTCCAGGTTTTGTGCTGTCTACCTCATGACAATATATATACCTATTTGAGCACACTTTTAGATACCAAAACAAATGTCCAAACTATTCTGAAATGCCTAATACATACATGGAGAGAGAGATCATTATTCTTAATGGAGTGGGAAAATACAGTGTTAGGAAGGAAGAGCTCCTCTGCACCGTACCACCATCCAGATCGGGTCTGGCAAGGAGCAGATTTTAGGTGCTCTTCAGGCTTTCTCAGACTTGTCTCATGCTGATGCTGGTGCTCAGGGCAGCCACAGATCTATATTAGATGGGAAGTCAGGATAGAAGGAGAAAGGCCGGGTACAGGGACATAGAGATGAAGAGAACCTACTGACTACATGTTCAGCCAACGATTATGAGTCCCCCTGGAAGAGTGTGCTCAAATTGCTTATGCATATATATACCTATCCCTCACTTAGTTTGCAGCTTGTCGTGCTGTGAGGGCTTGTGTGCATCAATGATGCTGAGAGCTGAACTATCGGTAGTTTAACTACTGGCAGGGTCTCCCAAAATGGACAGGTCTCAGCTGAGATGCCAGACCAAGACAAACCACCCATCTGGGCAGCAGCAGAATGAGATAGTATTGACGACGGAGGATCACAATTCTGTGACAACGGCAACAACACAAAACTTAAACTGCGCAGAAGAAAGGCCCGGCAATCTACTTCTGTATCTTGCCATGAAAACCCAGTGGATAGTTACAACAAAACAAATTGTGCTGTAGTGCTGGAAGATGAGACCCCCAGGTTGGAAGGCACTCAACTAGTTACTGGGGAAGAGCTGAAGACTTTTTAGAGTAAAGCCAGCATTGATGATGTGGTTGGATCAAAGCCCTCGGGACATCTGACTGCTGATGTAGCTGCGCATGAAATGAGAGTCAGAAGCTGTAAAGATGTCTTACACATTGGAACATGGAACGTACGAAGCATGAACCGAGGGAAGTTGGAGGTGGTCAAGAATGAAATGGAACGTGTACAACTTGATCTGTTGGGTGTCAGCGAACTGAAATGGACTGGCATCGGGCACGTTGCATCAGATGATCACATGGTCTACTATGCTGGAAATGAAAGACAAAGAAGAAATGGTGTTGCATTTATAATAAAGAAGAAACTTGTAAGAACTGTAATGAAATACAATGCAGTCAGCGAACGCTTAATCTCTATTCGTCTACGAGAAATGCCTATCAACACAACTATAATTCAAATATATGCCCCAACAAGAGCTGCAGAAGAGAATGAAATTGAAGAGTTCTATGAACAAGTACAAGCTGAAATTGACAGAACATGCAAACAGGATATCCTCATAGTCATGGGTGATTGGAACGCAAAGGTTGGCAACAAAGAAGAAGACAAAGTAGTTGGAAAATATGGACTTGGCAACAGAAATGAAGCTGGAGAAAGACTGATAGAATTCTGCAAGACCAACGATCTATTCATCTCGAACACCTTCTTCCAGCAACACAAGCGGCGACTGTACACATGGACTTCACCCAGTGGATTGTATAAAAATCAAATTGACTACATCTGTGGAAGTCAACGATGGAAAAGCTCTATAACATCAACAAAGACAAAACCTGGAGCTGACTGTGGTACAGATCATCAACTACTAGTATGCAAACTCAAGCTAAAGCTGAAAAAGAGCAAACCACTCATTAATGCAGCAAAATATGACCTCGAGAATATACCACTGGAATTTAAAGACTGCCTGCAAAATCGATTTGCTGCTTTAGATACAAATGATAGAGTTCCAGAAGAGTTATGGAATGACATCAAGAAGGTTGTGTTGGAAGAAAGCGAGAAGTCTCTACAAAAGGTAAAAAAGAAAAAACGGCCAAAATGGATGACGGAAGAAACTCTGAAAATTGCCCAGAAACGCAGAGAAGCTAAAGCCAGAGGAGAAAGAAAGACAATCACAGAACTCAACAGAGATTTCCAACGTGCAGCAAGACAGGACAAGGAAAAGTACTACAATGATGCATGCAAGGAAATAGAAGCAGAAACTATTAGAGGAAGAACAAGATCGGCTTTCCTAAAGCTACGAGAGTTAAAGAAAAAGTTCCAGCCTCGAATTGGAATGTTACAAGATGCTCAAGGTTCTATGTTGAATGATGCTGAGATCAAGAAAAGATGGAAGGAATATACAGAGTTTTTATATGATAAAGATCAAGTGGACCAACAGCCGTTTCAACCTGTACCTTATGATCTGGAACCATTGGTGATGAAAGAAGAAGTTGAAGCAGCATTGAAAGCCTTATCAAAGAACAAAGCACCAGGCATTGATTGCATTCCCATAGAAGTATTACAGCAATCTGATGCAGCTGTTACCGTACTTACAAGGCTCTGCCAAGAAATATGGAAGACAGCATCATGGCCAACTGACTGGAAAAGATCTGTGTTTATACCAATACTAAAGAAAGGTGATCCAACTGACTGTGGAAATTATCGCACAATCGCTCTGATCCCACATGCCAGCAAGATTCTACTGAAGATTATTCAAAAGAGACTACAATCATACCTGGAACAAGAACTACCTGAAGTGCAAGCAGGGTTCAGAAAAGGGCGAGGAACGAGAGACATCATTGCGGATGTGAGATGGATCCTTGAAAAGACTAAAGAATACCAAAAGGATATCTAGTTGTGCTTTATCGACTATAGCAAAGATTTTGACTGTGTAAACCATGAGAAACTCTGGGCCACATTAAGAAGCATGGGTATACCAGAACACCTGATCGTTCTCTTGCACAATCTGTACATTGATCAAGAAGCAACAGTTCGAACGGAACAAGGAGAAACAGAATGGTTTAAAATAAGCAAAGGTGTAAGACAAGGCTGCATACTTTCCCCCTACCTGTTTAATTTATATGCAGAACAAATCATCAGAGAAGCAGGATTGTATGAAGACAAGAGAGGTGTGAAGATTGGTGGAAGACTCATCAACAACTTTCGCTATGCTGATGATACCACATTACTGGCGGAAAGTGAAGATGATCTGAAACATTTGCTTCTCACAATCAAAGATCATAGTCTCAAAATGGGCCTGCACCTTAATGTAAAGAAGACAAAGATCATGACAACTGGCATAATCAACAGGTTCATCGTCAAAGGAGAAGAAATTGAAATCATGAATAACTTTAACCTACTTGGATCAACTATCAATAAAGAAGCAACAAGCAGTCAAGAAATCAGACGACGCATTGCTCTTGGCAGAATGGCTATGAAAGACCTAGATAAGATTCTCAAGAGCAGAGATGTCTCTCTCCATACAAAGATTCGACTTGTTCAAGCCATGGTATTTTCAATAACATCATATGGATGTGAAAGCTGGACAGTGAAAAAGATAGACAGGAAGAAAATTGATGCCTTTGAATTATGGTGCTGGCGGCGAATACTGTGTATACCATGGACTACCCGAAGAACAAACCAGTCTGTACTAGAGGAGATCAAACCTTAGCTTTCTTTAGAAGCTCAGATGACAGCACTTCGACTTTCATACTTTGGACACATCATGCGGAGAGAGAGATCATTAGAGAAAGACATCATGCTTGGCAAGATAGAAGGATACTCCTATGAAGAAAGGCTAAAAAGGTTAGGGCTCTTTAACCTGGAAAAGAGACGGCTGAGGGGAGATAAGATAGAAGTCTATAAATTAATGAATGGAGTGGAACGGGTAAACGTAGATCGATTGTTTACGTTATCAGAATATAGACAGACTAGGGGACATGCAATGAAGCTACAGGGTAAACTATTTAAGACTATTTTATTTATTTATTATTTATTTATTATTTATTACAATTTCTTATATACCGCACTATTGTCAGCGCGGTTTACATACAACAAAATGACCATAACAAACTGTTTGGCTTCACATAGAACAGGAGAAAACAACTTGGATAACATGCTTATGCTTTACATAGAACAGGAGTAATAACTTGGATAACATGCTTATGCTTTACATAGAACAGGAGTAATAACTTGGATAAACGGGGAATGCAAACTAAACTACTTACATATGTACAATGAGATCGAGTATTGGGAATTCAGTGTGAACATGTGTACAATGGAGTTGATATATTAACTTGAGGGGGTGAGGGAGAGGCACTTATGTAGGGGTAGGGTTAATCTGGTAGTATTGAGTAAATAAATGGGATTTGAGAGCCTTTCTGAATTGTGATAGGTCAGTAAATTGCACGGATGCCTGGTGGTAATGCGTTCCAACATTTTGGGGCATAGATACTGAAAGCCCTGTTAGATGTTGCGGTTGTGTACTTTGTTGAAGCCTTTGGAATTACTAGCACATTTGTAGATGGGGTTCTCCTTGTTCTGTTGGGAGGAGCTGGCTGGATGATGTTGGTTAATGAGGGGGAGGTGATGCCATGGATAGATTTGAAGGTGAGTAACAAAGATTTGAATGTAAGCCTTCCTTGAACGGGGAGCCAATGAAGTTGTATTAGGATAGGCGTTATATGGTCGCATCTTGCTGCTCCTACTAAGATTCTGGCTGCGGCATTCATGGCAAGTTGCAACGGATTTAGAGATGATTGAGGGAGACCTTGGAGAATAGCGTTGGCAAAGTCAAAGTGTGGTAAGATAAGTGCTTGGTATATTGTCCGGAAGTCTTCAGTGCTTAGAAGGGATTGCAGGTGTCTGAGTGACCGGATTTTGAAGTATACGGCTCTGACTATGTTGGATATATGGGTTTTCATATCTAGTCGTTGGTCGAGGGTGACCCCTAAGTACCGAATTGCTGATTTGGTTTGGAGCTCAGCTTCTTTAACTTTTATATGAGTTGGGGGGCAGAATTTCTGGTTTCTGGTGATAAATAGCACCTCAGACTTTTTGTGTTGGATCCTGAGGTTTTGTGATAGGAGCCATTCGGAGACTGTATTGAAGCATTCAATCAGTGGCGAAAGGTCCATTTTTTCTGTGGAGAATGGCATAAATAGGAGGATGTCATCAGCATAAATTAGACAGTCGACCTTGAATGATTCGATAATGTTGAAAATAGGTTGCATGTAAATATTAAATAATAGAGATGAGAGGGAGGACCCTTGGGGGACGCCTTGTCGCTGATGGAAGGGTTCGGAAGATCTTGAACCTGATTTTACATGCTGCCATCTGCCATCAAGGTACGATCTGCACCAATCGAGGGCGACGCCACTTATGCCCTTTTCTTTTAGTCGTTCTATTAGCAGACCATGGTGTACAGAGTCAAAGGCTGCCGCAATGTCTATAAAGATGAGGGCGAAACCTTGATGGATGTTGTCGATACCTGTGACGATTTTATTGAAGAGAGAGGTAAGTAGGGTTTCGACGCCATGGTATTCCCTGAAGCCATGTTGCCGATGGTCTAGTGGGGAGGCTAAATCTATATGGTCTTGCAGTTGCCTTTGTGCTTCCTTTTCGATTATTTTGGCTAATAGAGGTATACTGGCTATGGGTCTATAGGATTCAACTTTGCTTGGGTCCAGTTTAGGGTTCTTTAACAGAGGTCTGATGGATGTTTGCTTGAGTTGTGCAGGGAAGGATCCATTTGAGAATGATAGGTTCATCATTTTTGTGATAAGTGGGCTGAGTTCTGATCGTAAATTTTTAATCCAATATGCAGGGCAAGGGTCAGTTTGTGCAGTCGTGGTGTTGAGTGCTGCAATAGTATCTTCCACATGTTTCTTGGATGGTGTGGAGAACTTATAAAGTAAAGTTGGACTGGTGGTGCCTTGTGCTATGAACGTGTTAACTTCATCAGTTTGAAGTAGCTTGGATTGTAAATGGTTGGCAAACTCTTGTGGGTGGATCTCTTCGGGATGGCTTGGGGATGGTTCCTTAGAGAATGATTTAACTAGTTCGAAGAGGTCACGAGGTTTGTTTAGAGATCTTTTGAGGGTGTCAGTATGGTATTGTTTCATATTTGATAGGATAGCCTCTTTGTAGACTGCAAGGTGAGTTCTGTAAGCTGACAGGTCTCCGGCTGAGTGGGAACGCCTCCATCTTTTCTCTAGTTTCCGTAAATGAGAGCGGGAGATACATAGTTCAGGAGAGAACCAAGGAGAATGTTTTCTATTATTTACGATGTTGTTCTTCGTAGGTTTTTGGGCAATAGCGCTAAGATTCTTATTCCATGAGGAGATTAAATTGTCGAGGTTGAGGGTTGCATTGTTGTATAGGGGAAGAGTTTCAGCCAGTATGAGATCTTTGTTGAAGGCTCTGAAGTTTCGAGAAGTGGTGTTGCTTAAAGTTCCATTGTTGTGTAGAGAGTTGTTGTTGATAGGTATGCTGAAATTGATAAGCTTGTGATCTGACCATGGTACAGAAGTGAGTGATGTTACCAGCTTTTCATTTGGATCTTGTAATGACAGAGGGGCAAAGACTAATAAAAGAAAATATTTTTTCACTCAACGTGTAATCAAACTCTGGAATTTGTTACCGGAGGATGTAGTAAAGGCTGTTAGTGTAGCTGGGTTTAAAAAAGGTTTGGACAAGTTCCTGGAGGAAAAGTCCATAAACCATTATTAAGAAGGGACCCAGGATATCAATGCTTGACCCAGTACAAGCATTGTGGAACCTGTGTCTTTTGGGGAAACTGCTAGGTACGTATGACCTAGATTGGCCACTGTTGGAAACAGGATACTGGGCTTGATGGACCTTTGTCTGACCCAGTATGGCATATCTTATGATCTTATGAAGGTCAACGCAAAAGAGGAAGGCCAGCAATGAGATGGATCGATACAATAACAGCAGCTACAGGTACCAGTCTGTCAACAATGAGCCGCCTGACTGAAGACCGAACACAATTTAGGATAGCTATCCAGAGGGTCGCCATGAGTCGACTCCAACTCGACGGCACTTAACAACAACAACATATATACCTATGAATGTATGTGTGCACAGTAATTAATGTGTGTACAAAAGCCATAGTGTGCACTCCCGCAGAATGCTTGGTGAGTTACTTTGCTAGGTAGGGAACCTCTGTGTAGGTGACGGGGTGTGTATGGATGGGAGATCATTTATATAACAGCACAAGACACAAAGCGCTGTGCAGACACATAGGACCCTTTTATTAGAGGGTGCTAGTGACAAGACGTGTTCTGGCACACGTCAATGCTGAATGAGCATTGGGACACGTGTTGCCAGCTAGCGCGGGGCCCTCATAGCATGGGATGATGTCTGCGATGTCTAATTCGAGTTAAAGTCATGGGTACGGTTAGGGACAGACAGTGGGCGTGGTTTTCTCTGCGATGTTACTATGGGGTTCACACCATGAGCCAACTGCATTAACATGGGATCACCTAACAGCACTTCCGTAGGTGTACCCACCCTAACATTGCATGCGCTATGGGACAGGACTCTGTGTTAACTGCCAGGGAAATGTGTTCTATACCCCTGACAGTGTACGCGGCGCAGTTGCCCTAAATGCAGCTTTGTTTCAGCACTTTTGCAATTATCACGTCCTTTAGTAAAAAGGCCCCATAGAAGAGATAGTTCCTGCTCCATAGAGCTTACAAATGAAATAAAAAAGCAGAATGATGTGAGACCTCATCTATGATCCTAAGTGGCTTATAGATTTGTAGATAATACTTTCAGTGCAGTAAGACAGTAAATCCATAGCTGAAGAGTTCAACATGTACAATGAACCAAAATAGTTGTGGCCTGAACTTAACCAAATGATTTTTGGCTTCTCAAGGGAACATAAGAAATGCTATACTGGGTCAGACCAAGCTCCATCAAACCCAGTATCCTGTTTCCAACAGTGGCCATTCCAGGTCGCAGGTACTGGCAGATTCCCAAAAGGCACATAGGTTCCATGATGCTTGTCTTGGAGCAAGCAGTGGATTGCCTGGGTCCTGTTTAATAATGGTTTATAGACCTTTCCTCCAGGAACTTGTCTAAACCTTTTTTAAACCTAGCTATACTAACAGCTTTTACCACATCCTCAGGTAACAAATTCCAGAGTTTGATTACGTGTTGAGTGAAAAAATATTTTTTCTTATTAGTCTTAAATGGGTTAAACTGTAGCTTCATTAGATATTCAGGAGTCTCTGAATGTTCCACAAGCTCTTGAAAAATATGTTCTTACTGCCTCGAATGAGGTATTATCTTAAATATGCCCCAATGCCCTCTGGCTACAGTTTCCAGTCTTACCCAGTGCTCAGAAGTGAGCATCAACTTATAATAAAATGTCAGAGATTAGAGAGACCTGCCATTCAAGATCCACATTTAGACCCCACCATGCCACAGAACTCAGACACCCAATGTGGTTATAACTGGGACAATAGAAACTTCCTGATGCCTTTTCTTCTGGCATCAGTAGTGAGACATGGTGAGGTTTTTTGATATTTTCATTTGTTTTCTTCTGGTTTTTTTTTTTTGTATGCTGTGTAATGCAAGTTCCACATCTCCCAAGTATCAGGTCACCAGTGTGATCAGGGATTTTCCTGCCTTTTATTTTCTGCGGCTTCCTCCTTCTTGCACCATGTAGTTCTCTGTGAGCGTGATGCGTGTGGTGCAGGAACTCCCGCGCTGGTCTAGGGGTCTCAAGTCTCACAGAACCAGCGCAGTATTTCCTGCACCAAGTGGCTCACACTCGCCAAAGTGCTGGAAGAAGGAGTTCTTTGTATATCAGAGCAACTGGATCTATAGTAAAGGTAACAAATCATTATGTTAGGAATTAGATAATAATAATAAAAAAGACTGATAGAAACATAGAAATATGATGACAGAAAAAGACCACATGGCCTATCTAGTCTGTCCTTCCATATCAGCAACTACAACAGTCCCCTTTTTACCTTTAGAGATCCTCTGTGTTTGTCCCATGCTTTTTTGAATTCAGTTACTGTCCTCATCTCTACCACCTCCACTGGGAGACTATTCCACGGATCCACTACTCTTTCCGTAAAGAAATATTTCCGCATATCACTCCTGAATCTATCTCCCTTCACCCTCATCCCATGTCCCCTCGTAGCAAACTTGCTTTCAACTGAAAGAGGCTCTCTCCCTGAACATTTATGCCACGGAGGTATTTAAACATCTCAATCATATCACCTCTATCCTGCCTTTCCTCTAAGGTGTACATATTAAGATCCTTCAGTCTGTCCTCATATGCTTTATAATGAAGACCACTAATCATTTTAGTAGCCACCCTCTGCACCGACTCCATCCTGTTCACATCCTTTTGAAGGTGCGGTCTCCAGAATTGCACACTATACTCCAAATGAGGTCGCACCAAAGACTTATACAGAGGCATTATCACCTCCTTTTTTCTGGTAGCCATTCCTCTCCGTATGCACCCAAGCATCCTTCTAGCTTTTGCCGTCGCCTTTTCTACCTGTTTAGCTACTTTAAGATCATCAGACACAACCACGCCTAGGTCTCGCTCTTCTTTAGTGGACAAAAGTACTTCACCCCCTATACTATATTGCTCCCTTGGATTGCTGCAGCCCAAATGCATGACCTTACATTTTTTAACATTAAATCCCAGCTGCCAAATTCTAGACCATTCTTCAAGCTTAGCTAGATCCCTCCTCATGTTATCTACACCTTCCTGAGTGTCTACTCTATTGCAGATTTTGGTATCATCCGCAAAGAGGCAAACCTTACCCGACAGCCCTTCTGCTATATCACTAACAAAGATGTTAAAACGAATCGGACCAGGGACAGATCCCTGGGGCACACCACTGGCAACATCCCTCTCCTCAGAGTGAGCTCCATTTACCTGTACTCTTTGTCGCCTCCCACCCAACCAATTTCTAACCCAAGCAGTAACTTTAGGGTCCATCCCTAGGATGCTCAGTTTGTTTGGAAGTCGCCTGTGAGGAACAGTGTCAAAGACTTTACTGAAATCTAAATACACCACATCTAGGGCTCTCCCTCGGTCCAACTCCCTGGTCACCCAGTCAAAGAAATCAATCAGATTTGTCTGACAAGACCTGCCTCTGGTGAATCCATGCTGCCTCGGATCCTGTAATCTGCTGGACTCCAGAAATCTCACTATTTTCTCTTTCAGCAGCATTTCCAATAATTTACTCACCACTGAAGTTAAACTAACTGGCCTGTAGTTTTCAACCACATCCTTACTTCCGCTTTTGTGTAAAGGCACCAAATGAGCCTCTCTCCAGTCCTTTGGCACCACTCCTGACTCCAACGAAGCATTGAAAAGGTCAGTCAGTGGAGCTGCTAGAATGTCCCCAAGTTCCCTCAGTATTCTAGGGTGTATCCCATCCGGTCCCATCGCTTTGTCTACTTTAAGTTGAGCTAGTTTCTCACGAACACAGTCTTCTGAAAATTGTTCAAGATGTCCCTCGCTTCTGTTCCTATTTGTGGGTGTTTTCTGAGGTCCTGCTCCTGGTTCTTCATCTGTGAACACAGAACAAAAATATTTGTTAAGCAATTCCGCTTTATCCTCATCAGCTTCTACATATTCCTCCCCTGCACCTTTGAGTCTGACAATACCACTTTTGCCCTTGCTCTTCTCACTAATATATCTGAAAAATGTCTTATCCCCCCATTTTATAGCATTGGCTATTTCCTCCTCCTTTTAAATCTTTGCCTTCTTGACTACTTTGCTAGCTTCTCTAAGTTTTTCCAAATACAGATGCCTGTCTTCCTCTCTCTGTGATCTCTTGTATTTCATGACGGCCTCCCTCTTTTTCTTCACTTTTTCAGCTACTTCTTTCGAAAACCATAGTGGTCTCCTTTTCCTTCTACCTTTATTTACCATTTGATGTGGTTTCACAAAGAAGTGGCTGAGAATGGAAGAGTAAAGAGATTAACATTCAAATATGCAAAGACCCAAGATAGCAGAAGAGTTGTTTCACACTGCTCATCCTGAACTGATACTTTTTCTTCTAAATTCCCTGAAATGTTTGTCTGATGGGGAAGTGCAAGGGAAAATGTGGCTACCACTGGCAAGAGCTGCCCTTACTCCTACAGGCACGTGTTCATCGAGCAGTGACAGCTTCTATTTCACATGGCTCAGAAGAGGTTTCGCTGGGGCCTCTGTCAAGGAAATGCTTGCTGCCGGGGGTTTCCTGGCCTTGATGTTACCCTTATCCTAGAGCACCCTAAAGTACTACTAGTGCTACTAAGTAGTTAGATAGTGCTACAGAACTTATGCCTTACTCAACAGATACACAAAAGAGACAGGCCCTACTCCCTGAAGCCTACAGTCTGGTGAAGAAAGACAGGCCAGATAAATAGGTGCTTGCTGTGAATCAGGGATAATATTTGAAGTCTGAAGGGTACCTGAATTTAGTTTGACAGACCTTCTTTATCTAATTGGGTAAATCTATGAAATGTGGAATTTGTGCTGTAAAAACAGTCCATGCAAGAAAAGAAGGAAATGGGGTAGGGGAGATTACCAGCTAGAGCTCTTTGGGTCAGCTTTCATCTTGCAAATGCACCGACTGACAACTCCACAGGAGTAGCAGTGCTGCTGATGGGAGGGGGCAGTTTGGCACAGTAGTAGGAAAAGCTTCTGGCTGCAGGCGATGCCCCCTAAAAAGTGCAGCAAGCCATGAGTTATGAGTGAGGTGTGTGATTTGATCTTTGACCACAATGTTAAGATCCAACAGACTTGCGACTCTATCTTGATAAACATTTTTATTCATTATAAATTGTCTTTCTTGAATAGACACGTAACAAGAACTATCTGTCATGTATGTCTACAGCACTGCGTACATATAATAACATTCTAGGAAAGATAAATAGCAGAAGTGGTAAATTCCTGAGCCGCCTGACTGAAGACCGAACACAATTTAGGATAGCTATCCAGAGGGTCACCATGAGTCGACTCTGACTCGACGGCACTTAACAACAACAACAACAACAACAACATATCAACTTGGTAATTTTTTTATAAGTGTCTATATTAGTTAAGCTGGTTTTTAGTTACTGATTAATTGAAAAAGTGTTTTCCTTCCCTGTGGGTAGAATATGAAAAAGGAGGCTTGCCGTGATCTCCAGAGTTCATGTGAAAAATCCCTTCTGGATACATTTTATGATACAGTCTACAATGAATCTCTGTGTCCCTGTACCCGGCCTTTCTCCTTCTATCCTGACTTCCCATCTAATATAGATCTGTGGAAGCCCTGAGTATCAGCATCGGCATGAGACAAGTCTGCTATAGCCTGAAGAGGATCTGAAATCTGCCCCAGGCCAGACCCAATCTGGATGGTGCTATAGTGCAGATGAGCTTTTCCTTCCTAAAACTGTATTTTCTAACTCCATTAGAATAATGATCTCTCTCTCCATGTATGTATTAAGCATTTCAGGATGGTTTGGACATTCATTTTGGTGTCTAAAAAATAAAAGTGTGCTCAAATTGCTTGTGCACACAACTTCAAGACCACTTAGATACCAACAAAATACTGGACCCGCAACAATATGGCTTCCGTCCATTCCACGGAGCGAGACCCTCATGACATCACTAATGAACACCCTCATCAAAGGCACACAGACCAAGCACTCTGGATATGCTATGATCTTTCTGGACATATCTGCAGCCTTTGACTCCATCTCCCACAACATCCTCCTACACAGACACCAAGAAATTGGCATCAAAAATGTCATACTTCAATGGTTCCATTCCTACCTAACCAATAGACAACAACTGATCCGCACAAACATAGCAACCTCCCCCCCCCTTTCAGCAACACCAAGGAGTACTGCAAGGATCCACACTATCTGCCATGTTCTTCAACATCTACCTGCAACCACTCTGCTCAATCATACGCGCCCACAACATCAACTACCACATCTATACGGATGACATAATGCTCTATGGTCCAATCACAACCACTAACCCAATGAACAAACACCTATCAGACTGCTTCATAGAAGTCTCCAGCTGGCTACAAAAGAACAACCTATCCATCAACATAAAAAAACCAGAAGCCCTCATAGTAACCAAAGACCCAGACTTCACACCACCTACACACCTCAACATAGGAGCCATACAAATACAAATTCAACCACACATAAAATACCTAGGAATCATCATAGACCAAGCACTCACACTCAAGCAACAGATAAAAAAAACTACCGTACAACACCTCAGACCTCTCATTGAACCGCAGGACTTCAGGACAGTCATGCAAGCCATGACACTCCCCCACCTGGACTACTGCAATATAATCTACCACGGACTACCTGCCACCCACACCAACCCACTACGAACTGCCTTAAATACCACAGCAAGAATTATCCAGAAAGCAAAAAAACAAGATCACATCAGCCCAGTCCTGAGGGAGCTGCACATACTCCTTCTCGAAGCAAGAATCAAATACAAATCTGCCCTACTTATTCACAAAGCCCTCTACCAAACTCAGACTTCCCAGCTTCGCACTCTACTGCCGCAACCCACCCAAACAGAACAATCAGACAAACCACCAGCAACTCCCTCACCATCCCCCATAAACGGATCACATACAATCAACGGACCTGCAACAGAGCCTTCGAACTGTACGCACCATCCCTCTGGAACTCTCTACCAAGTCATATCAGAAGCAACGGAGATCCCTTGACATTTAGGAAACAACTAAAAACCATCCTATTCCAGGAATACCTTGGACCAGAAACAAACACCCATCACTGACTACCCCCAGACCCCCTAATCATACCCTCAGATCTATTTTCTAAGAGACTGATGTCCATTGTCTATGTCCTTAATATCTGTTCAGATCATTAATGTTGCCCCCCCCCCCCCGGTGATAGACCCAACCCTAGAATTGATTATTGTCCCCCACCCTTTAATGTTAAACCGCTTTGACCTGGTGAAAAGCGGGATATAAATACAGTTAAATAAATAAATAAATATCTATGAATGTATGTGTGCACAATTAATTTGTTTGTATACAAAAGCCATAGAGTGTACTCCCACAGGATGTTTGGTGAGTTACTTTGCCTGATAGGGGAGTTCTGGGTAGGTGAGGGGGTGTGTATGTATGGGGGATGGGGAGATCATTTTTATAACAGCACAAGACATACAAAGCGCTGTGCAGACACTTAGGGGCCCTTTTACTAGAGAGTGCTGTCAACACGTGTTCTGGCACATGTCAATGCTGAATGCGCATTGGGACACATGTTGCCAGCTAGAGCGGGGCCATGACAGCGTGGGATGATGTCCACCGTAACCATCTAACTCGAGTTAAGGTCGCAAGTAGGGGTAAGGGCAGAGAGTGGGCGTGGTTTGCTCTGCGAAGTCAGCGTGGGGTTGACACCACATGCGAACTGCATTACCAAGGAATCACCAACGCCACTTCAGTAGGTGACATTGGTGGCACCCACCCTAACAACACACATGCTAGGGGACAGGGCTCTGCGCTGACATGGAAAGACCGTTCCTGTTCCATAGAGTTTACAAATGAAATTAAAAAGCAGAATGATGTGAGACCTCATCTATGATCCTAAGTGGCCTACAGATTTGTAGATAATACTTTCAGTGCAGTAGGATTGTAAATCCATAGCTGAACAGTTCAACGTGTACAATGAACCACAATAGTTGGGGACTGAACTCAACCAAATGATTTTTGGATTCCCGAGGGAACATAAGAAATGCCATACTGGGTCAGACCAAGCTTCATCAAGCCCAGTATCCTTTTTCCAACAGTGAACAATCCAGGACACAAGTACCTAGTAGTTTCCCAAAAAGACACATAGGGGTTTGTTTACAAAGCCGCGGTAGCGGTTCGCGATCGTTATCGGAGCCGCAGCTCTGATAACGATCACGAACCGCTACCGCGGCTTTGCAAACAAGCCCCATAGATTCCAAAATGCTTGTGTTGGGGCAAGCAGTGGATTTCCTGGGTCCTCTTTAATAACACAGGTACACTAAAAAAAAATTTTTTTAAACTGCCTCTAATGTTTCGATTGATTTTTACGTTTTTTGGTGCGCTGAATCCAAATCTGGTAACCAATTTGCTCCATCACGTACAGATTTTTTGCTACATTGGGTTAGCAGTTTGAGGTGAATGTTTCAGATTGAGTGCGATCGAGATAAAAGTTTCTTGGATGAATTCTTTATACTAATTGTTTAGTAGTTATTCAAATAAGAATAAAGAAAATTGTAACAAGGCAGCACATAAGAATAGAGTAATGTCAACAAAACACACTGTGATGGTAGCAAAATTGTCTGCACTTAAAACAGCCACATACATGTGCACAAACATTGTGCATATAAGAGCGAGGTTAGACACAAAGCAAAGCAAAGAAATGTGCAAAAAATGTTGTACAGGTATGTATGTAAGAATAGAAAACGCAAACCGCACCATTGCAATACATGAAGACAAACACCCGATGGTGTGAAAATAAAATTCTAATAAATGAGATCCGACACTGTGGTAATAACTAGCAAATTTTTATTTCAAAGTTTAGTAAAAACACGATATTTGTCAACACAGTTTAGATTTTAAAGTCATTCTTAGGTCAATCAATCTCCTGGTGGGCCCGTTTCTTCTTCCCCCGAATGCTTCTCTTGGTGCGCTGCTTGGCGTATTTTTCATCTGGGGTTTCCCGCAGCAGCAACCAGCAGAAATCAGCCATCATAGTGGTGTTCCATCTTCCTTGGTACCTTCTCTCTGCGTCCTTGATGTCCTGGTGAAACCTTTCACCTTGTTCTTCACTGTACGCCCCCAAGTTTTCGGGAAAGTAGTTCACATGGGAGTGCAAGAAATGGACTTTCAGGCTCATGTTACAGCCTTGTTCTTTGAAGGCATTGAGCATCCTGGCAACAATATCCTTATAGTTCTCATCCTGCCTGTTCCCCAAGAATTTGAGAACAACATCCTTGAAGGAATCCCAGGCTTCTTTTTCCTTCTCAGACATCGTTTCAGCGAATGCTCCATCTGAAATGAGTTTCCTTATATCAGGGCCAACAAACACTCCTTCCTTTAGCTTTCCTTCAGAAAGTCGGGGGAACTTTGAGCAAAGGTACCGAAAGCACTCACCATCTTTTGGAAGGGACTTGATGAATTGCTTAATGAGACCCAACTTAATGTGGAGAGGTGGTAATAGAATTTTATCACGAGGTACCAAGCTCTCATGAAGAACATTTTTCTCACCGGGTCTCAAATACTCCCGAATTGGCCAGTCTTTTTTCCCCCAGTGTAGGTCGCGGGCCCGGCTATCCCACAAGCAAAGGAAGCAGGGATATTTGGTGAAACCGGATTGCTGCCCTAATAGCATGGATAGAATTTTAAAGTCTCCACAAATCATCCACTTATGCTCATCATAACGAATCTTCTGAAGAATCAGGGCCAAATTCTCGTATTTTTCTTGGAGAATAACAGAGTGAGCAATAGGAACTGAAGCGAATGTGTTGCCATTATTTATTTTTTATTTAGACAGTTTTGTATACCGCCTTATCCTTCAATCAAAGCGGTCACAACACAATTGGGGGATACATTTAACACGCAGGGATATGAGACACATACACTAATACTTACAGGGAACATGGGTAATGGAGGGTTAAGTGAAGAAGAACACCTTTTATGCTGTCTTTTGACGAATCAATGAACAGCTGCCATTCAGCAGGATCATACTTGAGTTTAAACTTTTCCATCACTCCGTATATATCGTTGCAAAATACCAAATCTTCCTCTTTGCTGAAATACTTCAAAAATTGTGTCTCGCGGTTGCGGTACCAATAAAAAGTTGTTCCTGGTGACAATAGATTTTTCTGTTTAAGCCGAGAACCTAGCAGTTGGGCAGCATCTTTTGGGAGTCCTAAATCCCGGACTAAATCATTCAATTCAGCTTGAGAGAAAAGTTCAGGTTTCGGATCTGGTTCAGTTTCAAACTCGGAAGTACTGGACTCATCGGGAAAAGCCATCTGATGAGTCTCATCATGATCAGAACCGTCCACACAAATATGATCCAAAGATTTTGGTGGTTCAGGCACAGGTACTTCGTTGCTATGAGGCATAGGCCTAATTGCTGAGGGAAGGTTGGGGTAACTTATTACGTTCTTATTTTTTAAGTTGTATCCCTTCACAATGCAAGAGCAAAAATAGCAGTCACTGCTGTGGTCTCTTTGTTCACGCCACATCATAGGTATTCCGAAACGACATGCTTGTTTTTTACCTTTCATCCATAAGCGTAGATCTTCCTCACATGTCTTGCACACTTTGTGAGGAGCCCACAGTTTGTCTTAATCGCCTAACTTCAAACCGAAATAGGCAAAATATACTTTTTTAATAAATGCAGAAATGTTCCTCTGCTGCTTTTTCACGGTATATTCCCCACAAATAAAACAAAAACTGTCCGGAGAGTTGACGCAACCTCTGGCTCTGTGAGCCATCACAAATACACAGCACTGCAAACTACAACTGTAGTGAACCACTTCGGAATAAAGCTGGATTACGACTGAGCAAACAAAAGGTAATAATGAACTTGCAAGAAACTGAAATTTGACAGGAACATTCATGTCGCAACCACCATGTTTGAGCGAGCGAACGAGGCGAGGCGAACAGGAAAGAACATGCGCCAGCGCGAGTACTGGATTTAGCCCCCCGCCTCCCAATTGTCCTGTTAATGTATAAAATGAATACAAAACACTCTAAAATATCATGAGGGAGTGTTTCTAGTTAGTTAACCATTACAACCTCTATTTTGGGCCAAGAAAATAAACTTCAGTCGGCTAAAAAGAAATTATGTGAACATTCCTTATATGGGTAAGAAATCTAATTTTGCAAGAAAACGTGACGTGATGGAACATTTTGGCTATTTTTCCTGGATTCAGCACCCCAAAATCTATAGGAATCAGTTGCAAAACTGGAGGCAGTTTTTTGGTAGTGTACCTGTGTAATGGTTTATGGACCTTACTTCTAGGAACTTGTCCACATCTTTTTTCAACCCAGCTACACTAATAGCTTTGTCCACATCCTCCGGTAACAAATTCCAGAGTTTGATTATGTGTTGACTGATAAAATAATTTCTCTTATTAGTCTTAAATGGGTTAAACAATAGCTTCATTAGATATTCAGGAGTATCCTGAAAAATATGTTCTTACTGCCTCAAATGAGATATGCCCATAATGCCCTCTGGTTACTATTTCCAGTCTTACCCGGTGCTCGGAAGTGAGCACCAGCTGATAAGGAAATGTCACAGATTGGAGAAAAATCTGCCATTCAAGAACTAGATTTAGACCTGACCATGCCGTAGAACTCAGACACCCAAGGACTGGGACAATAGTAACTCACTGATGCCTCTTCTTCTGGCATCAGTAGTGAGACATGGTGAGAGTTTTTGATATTTTCATTTGTTTTCTTCTGCTGTATTTTATATGCTGTGTAATGCAAGTTCCACATCTCCCAAGTGCCAGGTCACCAATGCGATTAGAAATTTCCCCCAGCACCAGGGATTTTCCTGCCTTTTATTTTATGTGGCTTCCTCCTCTCTGCACCATGTGGTTCTCTGTGAGTGTGATCTGTGTGGTGCAGGAACTCCCACGCTCTGGGTATCAAGGTCTCTGGGTATCAAATCTCACAGGACCAGCGCAGTATTTCCTGCACCAAGGGTCTCACCCTTGCCAAAGTGCTGGAAGAAGGAGTTCTTTGTATAGCAGAGCAACAGGATCTATAGTAAAGTTCATAAAACATCATGTTAGGAATTAGGTAATAATAAGAAAAACAGACTGATGTGGTTTCACAAAGAAGTGGCTGAGAATGGAAGGGTAAAGAGATTAACATTCAAATATGCAAGGACCCAAGATAGCAGGAGTTGTTGTTTCACGCTGTTCATACTGGACTGATTCTTTTTCTTCTAAATTCCCTGAAATGCTTGTCTGATGGGAAAGTGTAAGGGAAAGTGCAGCTACTCCCGGCAGAAGCTGCCCTTACTCGACTCCTCCTATAGACAATTTGATTCATCGAGCAGTGGCAGCTTCTACTCTATAGGGCTTTGAAGATATGTTGTTGGGGCCTCTGGAAAGGGAAGACATGCTGCCTGAGGTTTCCTGACCTTGATGTTACCCTTAGACTGGAGCACTGTAGTCTACTACTAGTGCTACTAAGCAGTTATATAGTGCTACAGAATGTATGCCTTGCTGAACTGATACACAAAAGAGACAGTCCCTACTCCCTGAAGCTTACAGTCTACTGAAGAAAGACAGGCCAGATAAATAGGTGTTTGGTGTGAGTCAGGGATGAGATTTGAAGTCTGAAAGTATATGGAATTTAGTTTGACAGACATTCTTTATCTAAAGAAGAGGTGGAGGAGTGGCTTAGTGGTTGGGGCATGTTACCTCAGGCTAGAAGGCCAGGAGTTCAAATCCCACTAGAGAACAGCAACCTTGGGCTGGAAGGACTGCAGTTTCTAGTCCCACAGGTGCTCCTTGTGGTCTTGGGCAAACCACCCAACCCTCCATTGCCCATATTCCCTGTAAAATAGTTATCTCCAAGTTATAATGCCCTGTTCAATGTAATTTCAGTTTATTCAATATAAACCACCTTGATATCATGAAAGGCAGTATATAAGAAATGTTAAATAAATAAATCTGTGCTATGCAGAATTTGTGCTGTAAAAACAGTCTATGTAAGAAAAGCAGGAAATGGGATAGGGGGATTACCAGCCAGGGCTCTTTGGGTCAGATTTCATCTTGCAAACGCACCGGCTGACAATGCCACAGGAGTAGTAAAGTGCTGCTGATGGGAGGGGGCAGCTTGGCACAGCAGTAGGGAAAACTTCTGGCTGTGGGTGATGCCCCCTAAAAAGTGCAGCAAGAGGTGAATTATGGGTGAGGTGTGTGAGCTGATCTGTGACCGCAATGTTAAGATCCAGCAGACTTATATCTCTTTATTAGTAAACATTTTTATTCACTGTAAATTGTCTTTCTTGAATAGTCACATAGCAGAAACCATCTGTCCTGGGTATGTCTATGGCATTGCCACATCTAGTAACACTCTAGGGATGATAAATAGCAGAAGTGGAACATGTAAAATTCAGGCATTTACCAGGATCTTTAATAGGAACACACTGAGTTACACCTACTTCTACCACATGAGATAATTCTTTACGATTTACCAAACTGCTATGAATTGATAACGTGTGGTACTTGTGATTCTCTGAAAGATGATTGGCTGCCTCTGTTCTGGGCGGGGCAGTGGGAGCTCTTCAGATGTACATCTTTCCCACTTTTTATATCCTTTCCCTCCCCATTATGAGCCGTTGCTGTTCTCTTCCGTGCATTGTGTAGTAATTCACAGGATAGGAAGGAGGCACTGCTCAGATAATGTTTGTGATTCTCATGATCTGTAAACTTCAAGTTAACACTTGGAGCCAGATTTTATAACAAAACACCTAAAGTATAAAGTCCATGAAGGGGCATATTTTAAGGTTATTTTATTAAGGCAACATAGGCTCCCATCCACCTTTATAAAATAGACCCTAAGGACTAGCCCTGATAGTACACAAATGCACGCACACACACACTTACACCTGCCCCAAACCTACTGTAAATGCGTGAGGAACTCTGCACGTGTACCCATGTATTGTATAAAATATACTTGTACACTGCAACCCTGCCCCAGCTCGACCCAAACTTCATCCTTGTGGAATGCCTACATGTAATGTACCTACAAGAACAGGTAACCTTGTAGGTCTGCATACTTACATACATATATATAGCTGCACAATTATATAAAAGTCCTTTTCTTTATGTAAATCAGCCTCTCTTTGTGGACTCTGTCACAATCTCTATAAACGGCCTTGGAAAGTTACAGCATTACAAACTTTGGCGAATAGCCTCCAACTGGCTGGAAAGGGTATATTCAAGTTAGAGTGTGAGAGGCAGGAGACATTTTTGCCTTGCTTGAGGAAGATCTTCAGCCATGATGCTAGTGTTAGACAAACATATGGATCTCCAAGGCACACCATATCTCAGCTCATAAAGACAGATGCTATCCTAAGCTTTTTTTTTTAATATCTATTTGCATTTACACACTGCAGTTTCAATCTAAAAAGAACTGCCCAAAGCAACTTATAAAAGATAACACTCATGTAATTCAAAAGTCAACACATTTGAGATTCCTCACTCCTGAGGGTATGGATTCAGTGGTGGTGTGTAACAAATGATAAAGGCAGGTAGAGTCAGCAATCTTTATTACATACATGTAGTTCAGAACATGGAATAACACGGCTCTGACTCACCTCTGTGATTTCTCCACTAATACATCAATTTTATAATGCTCGTGCACAAAGCTATCGAGCATCTGATATTCACCATGACTTTGGTGAAAGTGCAAGTCGTGGTCGTGAGGCCAAATGGCAGAGCCTTGAACTGAAAATGCCCCATGGGCATGGCAAGTACTTCTCTGTTTCCGCTTTGTTTGGTGATATTTTGACATAATCCCTTTCCTCATTGTCTTTGGAGTCTGTAATCCATTGAGTTACTCTTCTACCAGTGACACCTCTGCACAAAGTGATTCCGTTTTTCCCTTTACAGGTGGTTAGTTTTCTTCTGGCATTGTGTCCTCATTGGTTAAATCTTTGGGGTATAATTTTCATTACACAATACTGAATTCGATTGATTTCTGTAAGGTTATGCATTTTATGAACTCGGTCATGTTCCTAATCAGATACTTTACTTTGGGTATCAAATTTAGCTTAGGTCCCCTTCCATCTCCACGACTACAGACCAACTATCCATCTCCAGAAGCTCAGCTCCAAGTCCTTCCATCTTCCGGACTCTGTTCCTTGGTCTGTCTTACATCGTGTTTCACCTCCTCTGTTGCCCCCTTACCATTCATCGCTTTCTGTATCTGGCCAGTTACCTCATCCTATTGCTCCGGCTGTTCTGGTATCTTTCTTCTGGTTCTTCTCTTTTACTTTCTCTCTCATCCCTCAATTGTTCTGCGATGTTATCACTTGCATACTTCTCTCATTTGTTTTTCTAATTTGAGAACTTCTCTGTGGATCATCAGGTTATTTTGTATTGATTTGCTCTTGCTTCCAATTTTTGAACCTTCTGGATTTAAATTTAGAACCTGTGTTCTCAAAATAGCAGAACCTTAATGCCTTTTAAACTTCAAAAGTCCATATAACTGTAATTTGCCCTCTTAATTTTTTCCTTAGCCTCTTTGTTCTCTGTCCCGATAGAGTAGGTTACTGAACAATTTTTCCATGTCCAATAGCTGCACTAGAGATCAGACACATTGCTAGTTAACCAGCATCCCAGACAATTTATAGGCTGCCCATTCTAAATTCCGACTCAATCCACAGTTAGCAGGGATCCACATCCAGTAATGCAGGAGCTTAATGTAATCTTCAAACTACTACTGTTTCTGCAGCAATGGAAGAAGATACTGACTCCTGATCTCTGGACAAAATGGATTAGAACTACAGGACAACCCCCATCACATTCGCTCCTTCTGAAGTCATCATGGGAAG
Organism: Ichthyophis bannanicus; assembly: GCA_033557465.1. NCBI lineage: Eukaryota > Metazoa > Chordata > Amphibia > Gymnophiona > Ichthyophiidae > Ichthyophis > Ichthyophis bannanicus. The sequence continues at coordinate 53,703,306 of CM066031.1, forward strand.
ATAGTCAACCAGATTTGGTAAGAGATATGGACTCCCTTCAGTTATACACTGGCTCCCCTTGGGGCAATATCTCCAAATGGGATAGTTTTCTGCATACCAAGGCAGTCATGAATCTCATTCCGAAGCCAGGATATGTGGAGTATGAGCTCAGTCTATTAAATTTAGTGCTAATGCTTGGTGTAGCACTTGCATCGTCCAAAGACAACTTCCTTCTGGAATTCATAAGATGGAACATGCATGGGTAATTTCTCTTTACACCTAAAATCCCTCCAGGGGATCCAGGCCCAGATCTCTGCCTGCTTATCTGACACTGCTGCCTGGATGTCTCACTGCCATCTGACATTGAACATGGCCAAATCTGAGCTCATCTTCCCCCCCCCCCCCCAACTCACCTCCCCCCTTCCTCCCTTCTCTGGTTCTGTGGATAACACCACACGCCTCCCTGTTCCCTTAGCTTGTAACCTTGGGGTCATCTTTGACTCTACTTTCTCTTTCTCTGAAAACATCCAATCAGATAGCTAAAACCTGCTGCTTCTTCCTCTATAACAGGCATGTCCAACAGGTAGATCGCGATATACTTGTAGATCGCAGAAGGGGTCAGAGGTAGATTGCCAGCCCCTCTTGGCTCCTTGCCTTCGAATTGGTTCAAACCACTGTGACTTTTGCTTGCCTCTGCAATTTTATTTTGCCTAGCCTTTGTTGATTCTACACTGCAATTTTATTTCGCTTTGCCTTTGCATTGATTCTACACTGTGTGCAGAATTTATTAAATCATGTGTGGTGATATTTGAACTTCTTTGGCGGTATTTGATTTTATCTGGTTTGCTGGAAAGGTGTTTGAGTTATTTTGATGATTGTTTGGTGGTATTTGATTATTGGTGCCAGTATGATGGATTCTTATTTTTTTTTATAACTTAATCTTTATTGATTTTTTTATGTGGTTTGTGCCTTCAATCCAACAATACAAACACAAAATATAACAGAATACTAAGTTGGTATACAAGTGACCCTCCCACCCCCCCCTCCAATATATCATGACATGCTACACACAGCAGCGTATACAATACATAGCCCCCTACCCCCCCTCCCCTCCCACCCAAAAGTGCGAACTAAAGACACCCACAGTCTCCATTCCCACCCCTTCCCCCTTCCCCATTAAAGATACTAACACACCCCTGAAGTTGCTAAATAATCTATTAGTGGTTGCCATTGTCGCTCAAACCGCTCCCCCTGATTTCTCCGGAGGGCAGTCAAACGTTCCATATGCAGAACATTCTGCAAGCGGATAGTCCAATGGTGTAGATCTAGCGCTCCCCCCTGTCACCATCGCCATGCGATTTCGCACCGGGCTGCAACTATACAGGTTCGCATAGGACGAGACCATTGATAGGACAGATTGTCAGGCCAAACCCCCAAAAGAAAGAGAGAGGGGGAAAGCTCCAGTCGCACCCCAAAGATATGGGCCATTTGATCCCGAACCCACGTCCAGTAAGAGCAAACCTGGGGGCATTCCCATCACATATGAAAATATGTTCCCCTAGCCCCACAGCCCCTCCAACAGAGATCGGACACCGCGGGGAACATCCTGTGATATCTCTCAGGAGTATAGTACCACCGCATTAAAATTTTATAGATATTCTCTTGAATTAAGGTGCAAATAGAGGATCTGGCCGCGGCTTTATAAATGGCCTTCCAGCCTTCAGCATCCCACTGCAGCCCCAGATCTTTCTCCCATTCCACCATATATTTTAGTCGGGGTTCCCCCTCCGAGGCCCTCCGCAAGCTAAGATAAAGCCTGCGAATCAACCCTCTAGAGGAATGATGGCCCACCCACAAGGCCTCGAGGTCATTAAGCCCCTTGTCTATACGGTCCCTAAGCGCTTTTTGACGCAGGTAATGAGTAACCTGCAAATAAGCGAAAAAATCGCGTCTATCCAAGTGAAACTCTGCTTTCAATTGATCAAAGGACTTGATCTCGTCATCGTCGAGTAAGTGCACAAATTGAGTCAGGCCCTGATCCTCCCAAAGCTGGAAACCCCTTCCCTTGCCCGGCTCGAAGGCTGGAGTGGCTCGTATCGGTGAAAGCAAAGACGTCCCCAAATCAGCATTGATACGTCGCCACCCCCTACCCCACTCCCCCAAAAGGTGACGGATAAAGGGATTTCGAGTCCAGTCCCCCTGCAGAGCGCCCCGCGGCAGCCAGGGTAACCAATGTAACCTATGATACGGTACAGCATGCTGTTCAACCGTGAGAAACCCTTTCGACGGGACGGGTGCCCGCCACTCCATCGCCTGCCGCATTTGCGCGGCTAGGTAATAATCCGCAATCACCGGCATTCCCAACCCCCCCTCCCTCCGAGCCCGATACATAACAGTCCGGGCAATGCGCGGAGGCCTATGCCGCCATACAAACAAGAACAGCTTCCGTTGGAGCTTGCAGAGAATAGTTTGGGGGACCTTAATAGGTAGGACTTGGAAAAGGTACAGCAATTGAGGTAAAACCATCATCTTGATTGTCGCTATCCGGCCCAGCCAAGATATACCCTCCCGGTTCCAGCGCTCCAAAGCACGGCTTAACCGTTGCAACAACGCAGGATAGTTTGCCCCATATAATTGATCCAAATGGCGTGTAAGATACACCCCTAAATATTTGATCTTACTAGCCGCCCAACGAAAGGGAAAACACTCCTGTAGATGCGCAGTTAAGGCTCCAGACAAGTTAACACTCAGTGCTTCAGTTTTGTCCCAGTTGATCTTAAACCCAGCGACCGCCCCAAAGCGATTCAACTCGAGCATATAAGTGGGTAAGGCTAGCAACGGCCGCGTAATAAATAACAAGAGATCATCCGCGAACATCGCCAGTTTATGCACTGTCGATCCGACTGTTAATCCCAGTGCATCCACATTTTGCCGGAGATGTTGAGCCAAAGGCTCCATCGTTAATGCAAATAGCAAAGGGGAAAGGGGGCACCCCTGCCGCGTACCCCTCCCCAGGGAGAAAAACTCGGAATGCCTACCATTAATTTTTACCGTAGCGACCGGATGGGCGTATAACGCCCTTATCCAGGACATCATATTAGGACCAATCCCCACTGCGCCCAATACCTCAAACATGAACCCCCATTCTACTCTATCAAATGCTTTTTCAGCATCTACTGCCAAGATACGAAGTTCCTGTTGCTGATGTTGGGCCGCCCACATCACCTGAAGGGCTCTTCGGATGTTATCTCCCGTGTTCCGGCCCTGGATAAAACCCGTCTGATCCGAATGAATAAGGGAGGGCAGTATGCGCCCCAAGCGATTAGCCAAAATCTTCGCCAAGATTTTCCCATCAGTGTTCAAAAGAGAGATGGGCCGATAAGAACCACAAATGGTAGGATCCCGGCCGGGCTTTGGTAACACCATGATTCCCGCCTGGCTCATGGAAGGAGGCAATTGCTGTCCCTGTAGAACCGCATTAAATAACCGTTGCAACAATGGAGCTAATGTTTCCTGGAATTTCTTATAAAACACCGTTGGAAAGCCATCTAAGCCCGGGGATTTATTCAGAGGTAAACCCTTGATCACCTGAAAAATTTCCTCCAAAGTAATCTCATGATTCAAAAGCTCGCGATCCGAATCGGAGATGACGGGGAGACCACCCCCATCCTGAACATATTTGTGCGCCGCCGTTGGGGCCCCTACCATCTCGCTGGTATATAAGGTCTCATAATATTGTCGAAATTGCTCCCGAATGTCCTTAGCACGGAAAACAAGCCGATCTCCCGGCCCCTTGACCTTCAAAATGGTTGAACGCCGATCTCTATCCTGCAACTTCTTCGCCAAGAGACGGCCCGCTTTATTATGAAATTCATAATATGACTGATTAATACGACGAAGTTGGAAATTGATCGTCTCCATCTGCAAGGAGATTAAGTCTGCTCGGGCCTGTGCCAGTTGCGCTGGTATACGAACTTCCCCCCCCCCCCCCGTTTATGTCGTTGCTCCAACTCGGCGACCCTGTGAAGCAACTGAGCCACTTTTTCCCCCCTAGCCTTCTTCTTACGAGCAGCACCTTGTATCAACACCCCACGTATGACCGCCTTCAAGGCATCCCACTGGATCCCCAAGGAAACATCCCCCGTGTCATTCACTGCACAATAATGCTTGATTTCATCTATGACACTAGCTATCACTGCAGGATCCTGCAAAAGACTTTCGTTAAGGCGCCAGAAGGACCTGCCACTCACATCCCGCTCCCCGCCAAACTCCACCCAAATCGGGCTATGATCCGTCCATGTTATGGGTTCAATACCAGCTTTCAAAAGTTTGGGGAACCATGTAGCATCCCCAAGAAAAAAGTCTATTCTACTATAGCTATGGTGTACCTGGGAATAGTGCGTATAGTCACGCCCCTGCGGGTACATCTGTCGCCAGAGGTCCCCCAGCCCATAGCTCTGCATTAAACTCCTTAATTGAATACGCTCTTTAGTATCCCCTCTTGTACCCCCTAAAGTCCTATCCCTACTAGGGTTCAATACCTCATTAAAGTCCCCCCCCAGCAACAAGGCCCCATGCACCTTATCGGAAAGCCAACTGGACAGCGTGCTCCAGAATTCCGTGTGTGGATCATTAGGACCATAAACATTTAGAAAAGTAACCTCCTGTCCCTGCAACACTCCCCAGATGAGCAAGACTCGTCCTTTAACGCCTTTACGCACCCCCCCCCAACTGAAAGGAGACGTCCCTGTGTACCAAAATAGCCACTCCAGCCTTTTTATGAGAACCTTCCGCGTTAAACCAAATGTCAATATATGCCCCATGGCGTAATAAATGCTCGTCTTTCGGCAATAGATGCGTTTCCTGCACAAAAATAACTTGCCAGCGATGTTGCGTAGCCTCCCAAAAGAAGGCTTTCCGCTTTTGGGGTGTATTGAGACCCCTAACATTGATAGAGCCCACCTTAAGACCCGCCATCAATGAGCGGCAACCACAAGATCTCGAACAACTCCAGTGTATAGACAAGCTGAATCCCCCCCTCCCACCCCCTAAAGTCCCACCCACGCCCACCCCCCTCCCGTCCCCCCCTACCCCCTGCTGTTGATCCCCCCCAACTCCCATCCCCCCCCCACCAAGCCTCTTACCACAGGCCCTATGCCTGTATCACCTCACCGGAGGAAGAAACGTACCTTCCGAGACTTAGTATGATGCCATAACCCAGAGTCCCCCCACCCCCCTGCCGTTAATCAGCATACAAATTACACAGCAGCTGTCCTTGCCCAAAGCCATTACCCGTTCCCCCCGCCCACCGTCAGGCCCCGCCTGCTCAGAAAAAGTGAGAGAGAAAGAAACAAGGAAAGGCAAAAAAACAGTGAAACAAACATAACTTCATAATCATGACTATTACAGGGCCTCACATCACAACTCCAAACCATGGGCCCCCCAGAACCACATAAGTAAATCAAGCAGAACCTAACCCAATGATCCCCAAACATCAGCAAAACAGTGGAGGCCAGGTACCGATCGGGGAGGCCAAGGGATGCCACTGAACAGGCCCCCCTCCTCCCCTCTCGGCCCAGGCCCTTGCCAAACGCCCATGTCAGAGCAGTCCCTGTATGCCGTTCATCAGCAGGGCGTTGCCAATCAAACAAGTCCAGGGGAGACTCACAGTGCAAAGTATAGGCCAAAGTCAAATTTCCTGATTCACCGCCCTGCCTGAGCCCGAAGGTGCTCCCCAAAGGTATACTCGACCTCGCTGCCACCAAAGTTCACTACTCCACTGCGGCGTCGGGCTGTGTCAAAGGCCCGCTCGGCTCTAAGGCCCCAGTGGGGAGGGCTTCTCCGGATGTCCGATGAAGGCGATGGCCCTTTGTAGGGATCCGCTGCCACCTCAACTTTTCCAGTATAAGGGACTGTTCCCGAGTCTGATCAGGCACCCCGGGGGCCGTACGGATCTTGGGCAAGTTCGGGGCCTTAACCTCATCCAGGCACCGCCATGCCTCAGAAAGAGATCTAACGCGATGGGTCATCCCTCCGGCCTCGAACTGAATACCAAAGGGAAAAAGCCATTTATATTTAATTTTTTCGCACCGCAGGTATTCCGTAACCGGTCGCATCTGCTTAAAGGCGTTGTAAAGTCTGAGGTGCTAAGTCCTGGAAAACCTCGATCTCAGAGCCCTGCCAGTGCAGTTTGCCCTTCTGAGCTGCCGCTCTCATAATCTCCTCTTTCTGTGGGAAGCTAGTTAGGCAGGCGATAAGGTCCCGTGGCCGGTTCCCCGGAGGAGATCGAAGTGCTCTATGCGCCCGTTCGATACTGATTCCAGTTTTAAGGCCCGAGAATCCCCTGAGCCTCTCCATTCAGCAGGGCCTCACAGATTTCACGCACCACACTAACCGCTTGTTTATAACGATCCTCCTCAGGGACCCCACGAATGCGGATATTGCAGCGTCTGGACCTATTTTCAAGGTCTTCAATTTTCCTCCGCAATTCCTCCGTGTCTTCCTGCCAGCGGCTGGTCATGGAACGTACCGTCTGGGCTGCGGCGGCCATTTCGTCCACGTGGTCCTCAAGGACCTCCACGCGGTGTCCCATCTCCTGTAAGTCCTGTCGAAATTCTGTGAAGAGGTCTTTCACTTCACGCTTGACCCCCAAAACTTCGGCTTTAATTTCATGGCACCAGCGCCGAAGATCCCCTTTAGTGCAGGCCTCGTCGGCATTTTCAAGCTCGTCCTCGGTTTCAGTTTCATCTTTCTCGGCCCGCTCCTTTTGGGAACGGAGGGGAGCATAGCTAGAACGGAACTTATCTAGCTTTTTTTTGGTCGACATCATGTACCCCGACTCGTCAGCTGCCAAGTATGCACTTTCCCGGGGATGGGGGGGCCCAATGCGAAAGATTATTGCTCTATTTTGTTATATCTCGGAGGGAGCTTCTGTATCAGGCCACCATCCCGGTCAGTGACGTCACTTCCTCCGGATTCTTATTTTTACTTTTAGAACTGCATGTGTGGTTTTGGCATCTCCAATCCTTGTATTGCACATCATCCAGAGGTCTTCAGTTCCTGTTGATCTTTAATACTTTGGGACAGTGACAGTTTTAGACCAGATTCAGCCAGTGTTTATACTAACTGAGCAGATTTGGCCTTCTTACATCCAGCCACCCCAGTATAACGAAGATGAGTGTTCCAAAGAAGAGCAAAACCTACCACTTTCATGAAGAATGGGAAATGGACTACTTCTTCATCATGGTGAAAGACAAGTGTTGTCTAATTTGTAACACCCCAGTATTCTTGCCCAAAAAGGGTAATCTGGAACATCATTATAAGGCTCTGCATATCAATAAGTTTGATGCTGATTTTCTACCCAAAAGTGAAATTCGTAAACTGAAGCTCAAAGAACTTAAATCGAAATTGGCTACTCAGCAACAGTTGCTGGCGAAGCCAAGGTCACATTCAGTCAATGCAACCATAGCATCCTTCAAAGTCAGCAACCTGATCACAAAGAAATGCAAACCTTTCACTGAAGGGGAATTTGTAAAAGATTATTTTCTTGAAGAAGTTGACAATCTTTTTGAAAGATTTAAAAATAAGAAAGAGATCATAGCTGCTATTCAAGATGTACACTTGTCAAGAAACACCGTCATGCAGCGAATAGAAAAGATGTGTGGAGACACAACTGAACAATTGTTGGAGGATGTTTCAAATTGTGTTGCTTTCTCACTCCAACTGGATGAATCTACAGACATAGGAGACATAGCCCAGTTACTAGTCTTTACCCAGATGGTTTTGGAAGACTTCAGGTTTAAAGAAGAACTACTTGGAATGATTTCTTTAAAAGGGAGTACTACTGGTCAGGAAATATTCAGTTCTTTCCATTCTTTTGTGACAAAGTGTAATCTTCCATTGCATAGACTTGTTTCCATCACTACTGATGGAGCAAGAGCAATGACAGGTGAGGTTAACGGTTTCATAGCCCTCTGTAGACAGCATGATGACTTCCCAGATTTCCTTTCTTACCACTGCATCATTCACCAGCAAGTTTTGGCAAGCAAGAGACTCAATGCAAAGACTGTCATGGACATCACTTTCAAAATTGTAAATTCAGTTTGTGGAAGATCACTTCAAAGATGGCTTTTCAAACTTACTCTTGATGAAGGGGTAGCAGAAATCATTTTGCACACAGATGTAAGGTGGCTAAGTAGGCACAAATTTCTGCAAAGATTGTGTGATTTGCTGAATGAAATAAGAAGTTTTTTGAAGGAGAGGGGAGATGACCTAGCAGAGTTGGAAGATGAGGAGTGGTTATGTGATCTGGCATTTCTCGCTGACTTTACAGGCAAACTAAGTGATATGAACCTTGAACTACAAGGTAAAAACAAATGTATTGGTGAGATGATGAGTACAGTTTCATCCTACAAGAGCAAATTTGAGCTAATGATGACTGACCTTGCAAACAACACTTTTGATAATTTTCCTAATATGCAGGACCATCTGGGACAATATCCAAATTTTGTTTTTCAGAAGGAGAAGTATGTGACAGAAATCTGTTCTGTTATCCAGGAATTCAAAAAAAGATTCTGTGACTTTGAAAAAATTGGAACAGTTGTGGAGTACTTATCATACCCATTCAAAGTAGATGTGGACATTAAAGAAACTGCAGCTGCTAACAGTAAAAATTACTCATTGAACAAGCCATCTCTTGAAAACGAAATATTAACCCTTAGAAATGACATTTTTCTCAAGACCCGTGCTGAGCAAGAATCATTTTGGAAGCTAGTGCCTAGAGACAAATTTCCCAACTTGAGAAGATGCAGTGAAGCTGTACACTCCTGTTTTGGTTCAACTTATTTGTGTGAATCTGCATTTTCCGATCTGAAAATGACAAAAAGTACACAATGTTCCAACATGACAGATGAATATCTCCAGAATTCCCTGAGATTGGCCCTCAAGAAATATTCACCCAACTTCAAAAAGCTGGTGGATGAAATGCAGGCTCAGATGTCTCACTAAGGAGCAAGAGCGAAATATTAAAGATTGCGCAAGATCAGCCTGGATCAATACTCAACCTAAATTTAACACAAATTACTCAATAAAAGTTAAAGAAAGTTACTAAGACAGTTAAAGAAAGTTATTACTCAATAAAACTTTAAGAAAAAAGGAATTTCCATTTCCCCTTGCAGTTCTTACTAGATCGTAGTCTTTCTGTTTTGTTTTTGCGTAATTTGCTTAACAGCTGATCACATCCAGGTAAATGACAGAAGGTTCATTAAAAATGGGGGGGGGGGGGATCCTCAAACTTTATTGGGTTAAAATGTAATTTGAAACTTAATTTTCATGGTGGTAGATCACTGGCACTTTCGGCCGGAAAAAGTAGATCACGACCTGTTCGAAGTTGGACATGCCTGCTCTATAATATCAGTAAAATTTATCCCTTCCTTTCTACGCAGACTACCAAGATCCTCATCTACTCTCTAGTCACCTCCCATCTTGACTATTGTAACATGCTCCTCACTGGTCTCCCTCTCAATCATCAATCTGTTCAGAACTCAGCTGCATGGCTTATCTTTTGCCTGCTATGCTCATATAACCCCTCTTCTCATGACATTTCACTGGCTCCCTATCCATTTCTGCATCCAGTGCAAACTTTTCCTGCTGTCCTGCAAGTGCATTCATTTTGCGGCTCAATACCTTTCCTCTTATCTCATCCTAAACCCGTCCTCAGGAACTCCGTTCCCCTAGCAGATCCCTTTTATCTGTGCCCTTCTCTGTCACTGCTAAGTCCAAACTTTGTTCATTCCAGCTTTCTGCTCCATATGCCTGGAACAAACTATCTGAGTCAGTGTGTCAGGCTCCTTCTCTAACCCTATTCAAATCCAGGCTAAGAAACCAACTTTTCAAGGCTGCTTTTGGATCCTGATGCTCCTCACTCTCTCGTTCACTACTTATGTATATCTTACCATACTCTAGTTTCCAGTTTTGTGATGTTTTTGCCCTGATTAGATTGTAAGCTCTGATGAGCAGTGACTGTGTCTCACGTCTGACATGTACAGAGCTGCATACGCCTTGTAGCACTATACTGATTAGTAAGTAGTAGTATTTTGTCAAGGTATGCTCGGAAACACCTCTTAATCAAGCCTGTGGTACCTAACATGATGGGAAAAAGCTCAATCTCTTTCTGCCACAGTTTCTTTGTCTCTGACTGTGTTTCTTGGTACTTGAAGATCTTCTCCCTCTCAACGTGATTCAGAGAATGGTCACGTGGAACTGATACTTCTATAATCAATGCAATTCTGGGGTGTTCTTCTCATTTACCAATAGGACCGGCTTCCTTCAACCAGCTTCTTATCTGTTGGAATGGGAGCAATCCAGGTGATCAGAACTTCTTCATTCTCCATAATTCTCCTAGGGTCATGCTCCCAGTACTTTACCAGTATACTGATGCTGTAGTGTTTACATGGCACTGGTATGAGGAATGGCGGGAGGAGATGGATGAGATGTGCTGCTTTATTCTGCCTTTCTGTATAGAAATGTTTTGCCATTAATAGGGGACATATTGAAGTCTGCTTGAGAGCAACAGGGAAAGTTCCAGTGGAGTAGGAGAGGTTTGCAATTTTGGCTATATATGGACTAAGCTCCGAGCGCATTGATTTGATCCAGTGTGCTGGGCATGGGTCGTTGGCTGCGGTACTGGTATTCAAGGTGGCAATTAGTTCTTTAATGTGTCTTTTATGTGTCTTTTATGCCATGTCTGGAGCCCTTTAGAATTCACCTTGGTCACTGTTAGCTGCTTCCTATTCCAGTTTCCTTTATCCTTTGATTTATTCCCACCCTGGTCCCCTCCTTGCATCCTCTACCCACTCCCTCTGCATCCCCTCCCCCTGTCCCCTGCTCCCTTCCCCCTCATGGTCCAGAAGCAAATATAAATTAGAGTGTCCTTTACCCTTTCCGATCTTCTGGCAACTTAACCATTTAACTCTGCCCAAATCAGCTCCTCCCTCATGTGGTCTGGTGAGCCTTTACCGATCAATCAGTCTATGCTGTCCTCTTTCACTTCCATCAATCCCCTCAGTCCATTCACAGCTCAATTTTCATCCCCTCCGGCCTGCTCCTTAGCTGTCTAATTCAGCACTTTGTCTCCTCAAGATGCTTTACTCGAGTCTCCCCCTCCTGATGAGCTGCTACCTCTTGCTGCTGGAAACCAGCATCTTTTAAAGCTCTGAGTGCCTCAGTCACTGTATGCACTCGCCATGTCTTCTCTCCCCGGAGAGCAAGAGTCCAGATGGATGCAGCCAGCGATACCACAGTTCAGTGCTCTGGAGAGCTTAAGTGATAGCTTTCAGTGCCCTATGTCGCTGCAGAGTCCCTGCTGACAGATCATCATAGATGGAGACCGGGTACCCTTGCCAGGTGAAATTCCCAAGTCCCCTCATTTTTGCCACTAAGCGCTCCTTAAGTTTGTAATCCTTCAAGCAAATGATGATGTCTCTTGATTCTTGGCTGACCCAGCGCACGGTGTGCTTTGTCCAGCAGTATTTCTCTAGGGGGCTACCTCTTCCCCTCCCTTTTGCAAGGCTTCCGAGCAAACAACTACTGCAACTATTGCACTGTCTTTAAATTTTGAGTCCTCGGTATGCCTCTGAATCGCAGGTTGTTTCTCCGGGATCTGTTTTGAGGTCCTCCAGTTTGTATTGCAGTTTGTCCTGCCACTCCTCTCCTTTTCCTACCCGGTTTTCCAATACTTCGTGTTGCTGCTCCAAGTCCTGCAGTCTGTTTTCATGCTCTCCCGCCTGATGCGTCAGTTCTGCAAACTCCTCCTTCATTTTCCCGATGAGCTCTCCAAGCTCCATCTTAACTGCCCGAACTTCAGCTTTAATTTCATTAAACCATTCCCCGCTGTCCATTTCAGGTGGGGGAAGTGATTAGGGATCGGGAGGGGAGAGTCTTCATTTTCGTGGGCGAGTTGAGCGGGGAGAAAGTAACGATAGTAAATCTGTATGCACCTAATGGGGTGCAAGTTCCATTTTGGAAAGAAGTGAGAGGATTATTGGAACGGGCGGTGCAGGGGAAACTCATGTTGGGGGAGATTTTAATTTGGCACTGCATCCAGTGCCAAAATATGGGTCTCTATATCCAAATTATCGGTCGCTATATCCTTAAAAAGAATATAGCGTTATTGGAAAAGGTTCAGAGAAGAGCCACCAAAATGGTAAAGGGTATGGAAGGATACTCCTATGAAGAAAGGCTAAAAAGGTTAGGGCTCTTTAACCTGGAAAAGAGACAGCTGAGGGGAGATATGATTGAAGTCTATAAATTAATGAACGGAGTGGAACAGGTAAACGTAGATCGATTGTTTACGTTATCAGAATATAGAAAGACTAGGGGACATACAATGAAGCTACAGGGTAAACTATTTAAGGCTAATAAAAGAAAATATTTTTTCACTCAACGTGTAATCAAACTGTGGAATCTGTTACTGGAGGATGTAGTAAAGGCTGTTAGTGTAGCTGGGTTTAAAAAAGGTTTGGACAATTCCTGGAGGAAAGGTCCAAAAAACATTATTAAGAAGGGACCCAGGTTATCAGTGCTTGACCCAGTACAAGCATTGTGGAACCTGTGTCTTTTGGGGAAGCTGCTAGGTACGTATGACCTAGATTGGCCACAGTTGGAAAAAGGATATTGGGCTTGATGGACCTTGGTCTGACCCAGTATGGCATATCTTATGTTCTTATGTTCAGAATGGGATAGGCAGATTGGCGGGGGGAGGGGGAAGGGGGGTAAAGGGAAAGCCTGGAGTAGGAGATTAGTGAAGGGGATACTTCAGAGGTTCCAAGTGTTAGATGTGTGGAAGGAACATAACAGGGAGGCAAGGGAGTACACCTTTTATTCACATTCACATAAAACTTATAGTCGGATAGATTACTTGCTGATAGATAAACTGTGGGGGACCAGAGTGCGGGTTTTGGAGACTGGAAATGTTACATGGTCAGATCATGCCCCGACGTGGGTTGACATACAGGGTGGGAATGGAGAGGGAGGTATCAGATTTTGGAGGTTGAATGAGAGTCTTCTCTGAAGGGACGAAGTAGTAAAAGACATCAAGAAAAGCTTGTAGGATTATTGGCAGCTGAATGATACAGGAGAAGTGCGGGAGACTAGTGTGTGGGAAGGAATGAAAGCGGTAATCCGGGGGAGGTTGATTATGTGGGATGCTAAATACAAGAAGGGTAGGAGAGAAAGGGAGGACAAATTGCATGTTGAAATTAAGGAGGCCACAACGCTGTACAATAGGACGGGGTCAGGAAGGCAACTGAAATATTTAAATCAATTGTGCTTGGAGTTAAACAAGTTACAATTAGAAGCCATTGCTTATCAGATGGAGCGAGTAAAACAAAGGTTCTATGAATGGGGGGATAGGGCTGGGAGACTGCTGGTGAGAAAATTTAAAAAGAGGGAGGTAAGGAATGCAATAATAGCAATTAAGGGCCAGGATGTGGCAATTCTGAGGGGCGGAGGGCAAATAGGGGATAGATTTTGCAGTACTATGCAGAGCTGTACTCCCAAAGGGGGGGAGGGGAAATGGCCTCCATAGGGGAATTTTTGGGATCAGTGGAACTTCCAAAAGTGGGAGAGGATTTGGGGGTCAGTCTAGAGGAACCCATTTCCACAGGGGAAATTGAGAAGGTGATTAAGGAAATGTCACTGGGGAAAACTCCAGGCATGGATGGCTTGCCTAATTTGTTTTATAAGACCTTTCGGGAGGACTTGGTGGATTTTCTAGGGAAATTGTATAATGGGATTGTAGGGAAGGAGGGGCACTATCACAGGGAATGTTGACAGTGGGTATAACTTAATACCAAAGGCAGGGAAGGATCCGCTGAATTGTGGGTCGTTTCGCCCAATATCGCTATTGAACACGGATGTGAAGATTTTGGCAAAAATACTAGTGAATAGATTGGCTCAAGGAATGCCTACTCTTGTCAACATAGATCAAACAGGGTTTATTAATGGTAGGCGGGAACCGGACAACATCAAGAGAGTGTTAAAGGCAATTTGGGGGGCACATAGAGGCAAGGATAGTACGATGGTGCTGTCTATTGACGCAGAAAAAGCATTTGATCGGGTGGGTTGGGAATATCTATTTGCAGTAATGGATGGGGTTTGGGGACAACTATGTCGCCTGGGTGAGAGCTTTCTATGATAGGCCACAGGCAAGGGTACGAATTAATGGTCGGTACTCGGAAGCTTTTTCCCTTCAGAGAGGTACAAGGCAGGGATGCCCTTTATTGCCCTTGCTTTTTGCTTTGGCTATGGAACCTTTGGCCCAGAGGATAAGGGAGGAGGAGAGGATTAAGGGGGTATGAGTGGGAGAGAGGCAACATAAGATATCATTGTTTGCAGATGATATTTTATTAACACTAATGCAGCCAGAGATGACATTAGGAACAGTCTTAGAAGTGACAGAACAGTATGGGGAAGTGTCGGGTTTTAAAATAAATATGGAAAAGACAGAGGCACTGAATGTTAACATAGGGGTAGTGGAGATAGGCAGGTTAAAGGAGAGGTATCCCTTTAAATGGGCAAAGAAAGTGATTAAGTATTTACGGGTATATCTCACGGCATAGCCACAGCTTTTATATGGGGCAAATTACCCCTAATTATGGAAACAGGTGGCCCAGGATTTACGGGGTTGGATGGATATGGAGATTTCCTGGTTGGGCCATATTGCAATGGTCAAGATGAATTTAATACCCAGGATGTTATATTATTTTCAGGCTCTCCCTGTGGAGATCCCTGAGAGGCATTTAAGGGAGATTCAAGGGAAAGTATTTCACTTCATATGGAAAAGATGGCCTCCAAGAATAGCACGGGTGGTCCTTTACCGATCTCAGGGGGAAAGGGGATTGGGGGTTCCAGATATCCAAGCCTATTATAGAGCAGCCCAGATTAGGCATTTAATAGACTGGAGAGAGGGAGGGGAAAGGAAAATCTTTGTAGATATGGAAGGGGAGGGGTGGAAGGAAGGACCAATTGAGGTCATGCCATGGACTATGGCAAAGGACAGGAGTGGGGGTTTCTTAGAAAACCGCTACGCGACATGTTTTAGCCATATGGGATGGAGTGAGAAGAAGGGAAGGAGGGAAGGGGGTATCGATCTTCTCGGTAATGCAACGACTGTGTTATATGGGAGACTTTACCCCAGGAAGAGAGGGAAGGGTTTATAAACAATGAGAGAGTAAAGGTTTACAATGATTTTACTAATTTATCGATGGGGGGGAGTGGGTCTCGTATGCAGATTTACAGGAGGAATATAATTTAGGGCCTAGGCAGTTGTTTCATTATGGTCAAGTGATACATTATTTGAAAGGGAAGTTGGGGAAGGAGGGGTTAGCATGAGAGTTTACTGAACTGGAAGTGATTTGGTAAGGGAAAAAGAGATCTAGGGGGCTAAGTACGGCCTTGTATAGGGGATTACGAGAAGGGCAAGGGGAGGAGAAATTGGTTTATATGAGGGCATGGGAAAGGGAGATGGGTAGGAACTTGGAGACTGGTCAGTGGAAGGCCATTCTGGAACAGGGTCACCATTTGCCAATTTCCATTGCTGTTCGGGAAAATTGGCACAAAGTGTTAATGGGGTGGTACTATACCCCAGTGTGTTTGAATAAAATGTATCAGACAGCATCAAGGAGCTGCTGAAGGCAGTGTGGAGAGGAGAACACAATGTATCATATTTGGTGGGAATTCCACAGATCAAGACATTCTGGGATGAAATTCAGAGGTGGATAAGACGGGTGGTGGGTGAAGAGATAGAGAGGAACCCCGAAGGTTTCTTGTTTGGATGGTGGAGGGAAGGGGGCCCGAAGGAGAATAGGAAGCAAATATTAACATGTCTCAGTGCGGACAAAGGTGAAATAGCCTATCGGTGGAAGCAGGAGGAGCCGTCGCAGGTGGCACACTGTGAAGATCGGCTAAGGCGAATTTACCTAATGGAGAAATTAACAGCATTACAAAAACAAAAGAGGCCCAAGTTTGATAGGGCTTGGCGGAAAGTATTGGTGTACTTGCAGGAGGGGGGTGAGGGAACTTGGGTAGGGTGGATAAGTAGGGCTGTGGGCTTAAAACTGCCTCATGGGCATTTGTACGGTAGATGAATGGCTTTAACGGGTTTACTGCTTAAGTAGGTTTCTATGCAAATGTTTCGGGGGAGGTTGTGGAGTTACTTAGCAATATTGTTAGTTGAATATAATGTAGGGGGAAAACTGTACACCAGCTGAATGTTGATGTTTACATGCAAGAGTATTTATGTATGTTACTAGATGCTATGTAAAGGGGAAAAAAAAAACATTCCCCGCATCTTGGTTCGAGTTATGCCCTGAATGGTACCTTCTCCTTTTTCTAAATTGGCTGCGGATGTCTCCCATTCCATGCGCTCTGTCTCCTTGGGCTGCTGTGGCCCACTCGTCACCATTTTGTTCTCTCCACTGTCCCCACTTGCACCCGCATATTCTTATTCCTGCAGGTCCGCTGATTTCCCCCTCATTATCTTGCTCCCACTGGCCAGAGTACTCGGAGAACCAACAGAAAAACAGCAGCAGCCACACTCAGCAGGAACATAGCCAAAAAAATGAAAGAGTGGCAGGTTCACACACAACACCTTTATTATACAATCAATAGGTGGCCAAAACCCAACACAGGACCGTGTTTCGTGTTGTACTTCATCAGGGGTTGTAAGGGCACACTAAAAAAACATTTAAAACCATAAATAGATAAACATAAATAATTAAAACAAGTATATATAAAAAAAAATTTTAAGAACAGGCAATAATATCATGACGGATTGTGAAAAGTTAAAACCGGATACATTAAAAACTACATCAATGCACTATACCATGGCACTGCAACAACTGCGCTGCTCCCACGAAGAGGAAATCGTCCAAGTAGTGCACCACATTCGCGCATCCCACTTTTCTAACGACCGCCCAATGCATAAACAAGCTAAACATTTCAAAGTAGGCACATGAAACAGAACAACTCATCGGCATGCATTTATCAAAGTTCCAACTGCCCTTGAACCCAAACCCCAACAATGGAAAGGCCGACGGGTGGACCGGTAGCAATCGGAAAGTCGATTCAATGTCCACCTTAGCCAGCCTACTCCCCATGCCACATTTGCAGACCAAGTCCACTGCGGCATCGAAGGACGCGTATCTCACCGTGCACCTCTCCTTCAGAATCAGATCATTTACCGAGGCACCTGCCGGGGCGGACAGTTTGTGAAATCAGCCTGAACTTCCCTGGTTCTTTCTTTGGTATGATTCCCAATGGGGAAACCACCAAATCCGCGAACGGCCGGCTCTCAAATGGGCCGGCAATTCTGCCCAGATCCAACTCCTTCCTCAACTTCTCCTTCACTACGTCGGGTAAACGCCTTACCAATACCGCATTCTGCGCCCATTCTGCCTCCACTGTCCCTAGCACTGGATCTGAAACCCTGAACTGAAACCTTCTTCGATCATTGCCCGATCCCTCCGCCTCAGTCAAGCAGTTATAATCCCTATGCTAGATTACTGTAAATCCCTTTTTCAAGGTCTTCCAACTCAAACCACTCATTCCTTGCAATTAGCCCAGAACAAGGCTGCCCACATCATCACAGGATCCGCCAAACATGATCACATAGCACTACTCTTATATCAGCTTCACTGGCTACCAATTACCTCATGTGCCAGATACTAAACTGCCTTGACTATCTTTAAGATAAGAAACAACACATCAGCTGGAATTCTACAGGAAATGATATGCACAAAACTAAACAGCAGACCTAAGAGACAGAGCAACTGAGACACCATTTCAACTCCTAGTTCTTACACCAACGAAGAAGGCTCTTTCATTAGCGGCACTTGCCCTATGGAATTCTCTCCTAGAGAAGGTCAGGACAACCAAGGACTTAAAGGACTTCAGAAAACATCTCAAAACCTTCCTTTTCACTGATCACTTCAGAGACAATACCTAGTTCTTGCCCCTCATCTCACCTGCCTAAAAGAATATCTAACTCTTGTACATATATTGCAATTTATATGTTTTGCTTCTTTGCAAACCCTGCACGTCTCCCCTTCCTAAGTTTACACATTGAGTTCTCTGTAATGTTTATTTTAATGTAAACTGCTTTGATTGTATGAGAAGGCGGTATAACAAGCTTGTGAAATAAATAAATTAAATAGATTGTCCCCTCATTGCAGAGCTTGCTTTCAATTGAAAGAGGCTCCCCTCCTGAGCATTTATGCCGCGGAGATATTTAAACATCTCTGTCATATCTCCTCTCTCCCATTTTTCCTCCAAAGTATTACTACTGCTACTCCTCGATACCTTGTCCTCGCTTGGTTTTAAGGGATCTGTATTGTCCTTGTTCTCCTCTTATCTCTCCCATCGCTCTTTCAGTGTTTGTTCTGGTGGATCCTCCTCTGCTGCTATTCTGCTCTCAGTTGATATACCCCAAAGATCTGTCTTGGGCACACTCCTTTCCCCTCTCTATACCCATTCCTTTGGTGCACTCATCTCTTCCCAAGGCTTTCAGTACTATCTTTACGCTGATGACTCCCAGATCTACCTCTCTACACCTGAAATCTCTCTGGCAATCCAAGCCCGGATCTCTGTCTGCCTTTCTGACATTGCTGCTTGAATGTCTCACCGCCACTTGAAATTGGACATGGCCAAAACTGAGCTTCATATTTTCCCTCTAACCCTCATCTCCCCTTCCTCTTTTCTCAGTCTCTGTGGATAATAAAACACTTGTCATCTGCCATCTAGAGTACTGTAACCTGCTCCTTGCTGGTCTCCCTCTGAATCATCTCTCTTCCCTTCATTCTGTTCAACACCCTGCAGTGTAGCTAATCTTTCACCTGCCTCGTCATGCTCATATTACCCCTCTTCTCAAGTCACTTCATTGCCAAACTACTACTCCGGCTGACCTATAAGTGCATTCACTCTGCAGCTCCTCACTACCTTTCCTCTATTTTTCATTCCCTACACCCCTCCTCGGGAACTCCGCTCTTCTTGCAAACCTCTTCTATCTGTGCCCTTCTCTTCAAAATTGCTAACTCCAGACTTTGCCTCTTTTGCCTTGCTCCTCCTTATGCCTGGAATAAACTACCTAAGTCTATATGTCAGATGCCTTCACTGGCCCTTCTCAAATTAAGACTCAAAACTCACTTCTTCTCTGCCGCTTTTGTAGGTTGAGTCGCCTGTTCTCCTTTGGGTTTCCTTACCATTCCCCCTAGCTGTATCCCATGTCTACAGCTACTGTGTTGTTTGTCTTGACTAGATTTAAGCTCTGAAGAGCAGAGACTGTCTTTTATATATGTCTGTGCAGCGTTGCATATGTCTTATAGCGCTATACAAAAGTTCAGTAGTAGTGGATGAGGGTCTCGGTAGTGTGTGTAAAAAGGGACAAATGTTTCTGATGTTATAGAGAAAGAAGAGACAGGTTTTAGCTAGCTTTAGGATGCTGCAAAGGAAGAGAGAGTAAAGTCAAAGATGGTATGGAAGGGCAGAAGGGAGAGGCCATATGGTCTTTACCTGCCAACATATTTTTTTGTTTACATATAGAAGGTGCCTTGAATACTGGCCAGTAAATTGTAATTATTTAATGCAAATTGCTTTGCTATTTTTTATGAAAGATGGGTCATCAAGAGATCATGAAAAGAACTGAAATCATTTAAGAGATTAACTTTCTTCCCCTGTCACAATAATCACAGCTAATTGGTCAGAGATGTGGGAAAAGTCCAGAGCAGGGATATTGGGATCAGAAGACCCAGAAATACCTTTGTAGTCCCAATGTGTGATTAGTGCCTTCTTTTTATGTCCAGCAGGTGACGGGGTCACACAGCAAAAGAGAGAGGAGAAGAGAGAAGAATGGGGAAACTCTTTCACACACGAGGTGCACCCAGCACTCCACCTAAACTCTCACATGCAAGAGAGACATTTTCCACCTACAGAGTGTGAGAGCGGTTTCACTCATAGTGATCTCATAAGAAGCCACCTGAAAACTCACACAACAGAGAGGCCTTCTACATCTTTTAAAAGCCCTGAATGTGGAAGAAATTTCACTCTTAAGAAATCCGTAACAATGCACCAGAAAATCCTCAGGAGTGAGAAAAGATTTCACTGCACAGAGTGTGAGAAATCTTTCCTCATAAACTCACAACTTGTGGAGCATCTTAGAACTCACACGGGGGAGAGACCGTATAGTTGTAGTGAATGTGGGAAATGCTTCCCCAGAAAAGTTGAACTAGTGCTGCATCATAGAACCCACTCAGGGGAGAAACCTTTTAGTTGTACTGAATGTGGGAAATGTTTCCTCATGAAAAAATGTCTGGTAGAGCATCATAGAACCCACACAGGGGAGAAACCTTTTAGTTGTACTGAATGTGGGAAACACCTCCCCAGAAAAGGCGATCTAGTGAAGCATCATAGAACCCACTCAGGGGAGAAACGTTTTAGTTGTACTGAATGTGGGAAATGTTTTCTCATGCAAAAATATCTGGTACAGCATCATAGAACCCACACAAGGGAGAAACCTTTTAGTTGTACTAAATGTGGGAAATGTTTCCTCATGCAAAAATATCTGGTAAAGCATCATAGAACCCACTCAGGGGAGAAACCTTTTAGTTGTACTGAATGTGGGAAATGTTTCCTCACAAAAGCACATCTAGTGCAGCATCATAGAACCCACACAGGGGAGAAACCTTTTAGTTGTACTGAATGTGGGAAATGTTTCCTCACAAAAGCACATCTAGTTCGTCATCATAGAACCCACTCAGGGGAGAAACCTTTTAGTTGTACTGAATGTGGGAAACGCTTCTCCAGAAAAGGCGGTCTAGTGAATCATCATAGAACCCACACAGGGGAGAAACCTTTTAGTTGTACTGAATGTGGGAAACGCTTCCCCAGAAAAGCAGAACTAGTGCTGCATCATAGAACCCACACAGGGAAGAAACATTTTAGTTGTACTGAATGTGGGAAATGTTTCCTCACAAAAGCACATCTAGTGAGTCATCATAGAACCCACTCAGGGGAGAAACCTTTTAGTTGTACTGAATGTGGGAAACGCTTCTCCAGAAAAGGCGGTCTAGTGAATCATCATAGAACCCACACAGGTGAGAAACCTTTTAGTTGTACTGACTGTGGGAAACACTTCCCCAGAAAAGCAGAACTAGTGCTGCATCATAGAACCCACACAGGGGAGAATCCTTTTAGTTGTACTGATTGTGGGAAATGTTTCACCAGAAAAGATAAACTAGTGCTGCATCATAGATCCCACACTGGGGAGAAAACATTTAGTTGTATTGAAAGTGGGAAATGTTTCCATGGAACTCAGAGCTAGTGACGCATCATAAATCCCACAATGGGGAGTGACCTTTAGTTGTATGGAATGTGGGAGATATTTCTGCACAAAATGAAGACTAGTGAGGCATCTTGGAACTCACACTGGGTAGAATACCTCTTTATCTCCATTTCCATTAAAACAAGGAGTACCTCAAGGATCCTCCTTATCCGCCCTACTCTTTAACCTCTACGTCCAACCCATCTGTGAAGTCATAACGCAACACGGCATCCAATACGCACTATATGCCAATGACATCATGATCTACCCCCAAATTGACTTAGACAATCCTGACTATGCACCTATAACTATCTGTCTCCATGATTTATCCCGATGGCTATCCAACAACCTCAGGATCAACTACAAGAAAACCGAAGCTCTGTTCGTCACACACACCACAACTTCACTCCTCCTCAGCACATTGACCTTATCATTGAGACCATTACTGTCAAAGAGGAGATAAGGTACCTGGGAATAATTCTAAATAAGAACCTAAACTTCCACTCCCACATTGCCAAAACTACAAAGAACGCATACCACAAACTGGCAATTATTTGAAGGCTAAAACCCATACTAAGCCAAGACCATTTCAGAACAGTATGTCAAGCAATAATAACACCCATACTAGATTACTGCAACTCCATTTTCCTTGGATTATGCATCAACTATTCACCCCTACAGATGGTACAAAATACAGCTGCACGTATCCTCACAGGCTCTGTAAGACACCTACACATCGCCCCTGTCCTGAGCCAACTACACTGGCTACCTATCATGCTCAGAATCAAATTCAAAACAGCCCTCATCTTTTTCAAAATCCAGTGTAATCTGGCACCGAACACCCTCAGGGACTTGATCAAGACAAAAACTGACACTAGGCCAAGACAGACCAATGATGGACATCATCCAGACACTGGCCTCATACTGCAAATCAATGAACTCGGCATCCAAGAGGGCTCTATCTCTTGCAGCACCCTCCCTATGGAACTCACTCCCCCCGGACATCAGGACTACTACTGATGTGAAGGCTTAAGACCTTCCCATTCACTGATTACTAAGGGACCATCACATAGTCCACGCTCTCTTCAGTAAAGCCCATACACTAGCTTTCTCCCTTGCTATATATAACTCTCCCATTTGTAAATAAGCACCCTTGAACCCCTCTTCCCCCTCCCTACATTCCTCCGACCCCCTCCCTCACAAAAACCTCTCAATGTAAATAGCTCCCTCCCTCCCTCCCTGAAATATCTCTTCCAGTGTCCCCTCCCTCCCTCCAAGTACACCTTATATCTCCTTTCAATCCAATGTACACTGAAATTAAGTGTTAGATATAAGACAACTTATTTTATTTTGTAAACCGCTGATTGAAGGATAGAGTGGTATAGAAAACCTGATAAATAAATAAATACTGGTAGTCTTGAATAATATCTAAACGACATTGATAATAGAGGTGTCTGTTCTAAGTGATTCTTCTCTGAATTGTGTGGAGAGGCAGAGGAACCTGAAGTTCCAAGAAGTGCAGTCAGAGACCAAGAAAATGTGGCGGAAGGATACAGTAATCTTTCCCTTTGTACTAGGCATAACAAGCTTGATAAATTACTCTTGCCTGTTATATCTTACTACTACTACTACTACTCAACATTTATATAGCGCTACCAGTTGTACACAGCGCTGTACAGAAGACATGTAAGAGACAATCCCTGCTCATCAGAGTTTACAATGTAGTCAAGGCAAGACATACAAACATGAAAGGTGTGGGCAAGGGTAGAACAAGGGAGAGAAAAGGAGATGAGGTGAGTCAAGCTCCAAAGGCAGTAGCAAAGAAGTGAGTTTTCAACCGGGACTTGTGGAGGGCTAGAGAGGGTGCCTGGCGTACAGACACAGACAGTTTGTTCCAGGCGTAAGGTGCAGCCAGGTGAAAGGAGTGAAGTCTGGAGTTAGCAGTAAGAGCGGGGTATAGATAGAAGCAGTTTACCAGAGGAGTGGAGTTTCCGATGGGGGTTATAACGAGAGAGAAGAGAAGAAAGGTACTGAGGAGCTGCAGAGTGAATGCATTTATAGGTCAGCAGGAGAAGTTTGAACTGGATGCAGAAGCGGATAGGGAGACAGTGAAGTGACTTGAGAAGAGGAGTAATATGGGGATGACGAGGCTGGCGGAAGATTAGTTGTGCAGCAGAGTGTTGAACAGATTGAAGGGGAGAGAGATGACTCAAAGGCAGACCAGCAAGGAGTAGGTTACAGTAGTCAAGGTGGGAGGTGATTAAGGAGTCGATAAGGGTTTTAGTAGTGTATTCAGAAACGAAAGGGCAGATTTTGCTAATGTTGTAGAGAAAGAAATGGCAGGTCTTAGCTACAAGATGGATGTGTGTGGAGAAGGAGAGAGAGGAGTCAGACGACCCCCAGACTGCGGGCCGAGGAAGCAGGAAAGAATACAAAAGCTATCCGCAGAGACTGAGAAAGGAGGAAGAGCAGAGGAGGTTTGGGGGGGAAAGATGAGAAGTTCAGTCTTGGCCATGTTCAATTTCAAGTGGTGGTGAGACATCCAGGCAGCAATGTCGGAAAGGCAGGCAGAGATCCGGGACTGGATTGCCGGAGAGAGTTCCGGTCTAGAGAGGTAGATTTGGGAGTCATCAGCATAGAGGTGGTATTGAAAGACATGGGAAGAGATAAGGGCACCAAGGGATTGGGTATAGAGAGAGAAAAGGAGCGGACCCAAGACAGATCCCTGGGGTACACCAACTGAGAGCGGGGTAGCAGAGGAGGAGGAGCCACTAGAACACACACTGAAGGAGCGATGGGAGAGATAGGAGGAGAACCAGGATAGTACAGAGCCCTTGAAGCCAAGTGAGGACAGTGTATTGAGGAGAAGGTTGTATGTATGTATGTATCTTATGAAATCCAGCAGGAAGCTCTTTTGCATGATGAAGGTACTACAACAGGCATTAGCAGTAAGTTTGAGAGACTGAGGTCATATTCCATATACCCTGGCTTAGAAGTGAGGTTCATGGCTGTCATGTTAGGTGCAAAACTCACACTTACAGCTCCCAGAGTGCACTGTGACAATCCCACACAGTAGTCCCTACTGTGAAGGACTACAGCTCCCAGAATGCACTGTGACACTCCCACACTATAATACATAGAAACATGATGGCCTATCTAGTCTGCCTTTCCATATCAACTACAATAGTCCCCTCTTTTCCTTTAGAGATTTTCTGTTTGTCACATGTTTCTTTGACTTCAGATACTGTCCTCGTCTCTATCACCTCCACTGGGAGACTATTCCACGCATCTACCACTCTTTCTGTAAAGAAATATTTCTGCATATTACTCCTGAGTCAATCCCCTTTTACCCTCATCCTATGTCCCCTCATAGTAGTGCTTGCCTTCAATTGAAAGAGACCCTCCTGTGCATTTATGCCATTGAGGTATTTAAATGTCTCTATCATATCGCCCCTATCCTGCCTTTACTCTGAGTATACATAGTAACAATTTAAGTCTGTCCTTATATGCTTCATAATGAAGACCACTAACCATTTTAGTAGCCACCCTCTGCACTGACTACAACCTATTTCTAGGTTAAAGTGCAGTCTTCAAAATTGCACACAATACTCCCAATGAGATCACACCAAAGACTTAAACAGAGGCACTGTCACCTCTTTTCTTCTGCTGGCCATTCCTCTCCCTACGCACCCAAGCATTCTTCTGGCTTTTGCCATCACATCAGACACAATCATGCCTAGGTCCCGCTCTTCTTTAGTGGACAAAATACTTTACCCCCTATACTATATTGCTCCCTTGGATTGCTGCAGCCCAAATGCATTTTTTAACATTAAATTTCAGCTGCCAAATTCTAGACTATTCTTCAAGCTTAGTTAGATTCCTCCTCATGTTATCTACTCCTTCCTGGGTGTCTACTCTATTGCAAATTTTGGTATCATCCACAAAGAGGAAAACCTTAACCGACAGCCCTTCAACTATATCACTAACAAAGATGTTAAAAAGAATTGGACCAAGGACAGATCCCTGGGGCACACCACTGGTAACATCCTTCTCTACAGAGTGAGCTCCATTTACCTGTACCCTTTGTCACCTCCCACTCAACCAATTTCTAATGCAAGCAGTAACTTTAGAGTTCATCCCTAGGGTGCTCAGTTTGTTTATAAGTTGCCTGTGAGGAACGGTATCAAAGGCTTTATTGAAATATAAATACACCACATCTAGGGTTCTCCCTCGGTCAAATTCCCTGATCACCCAGTCAAAGAAATCAATCAGATTTGTCTGACAAGACCTGCCTCTGTTAAATCCATGCTGCCTTGGATCCTGTAATCTGCTGGACTCTAGAAACCTGACTATTTTCTCTTTCAGCAGCGTTTCCAATAATTTACTCACCACCAAAGTTAAACTAACCAGCCTGTAGTTTACAACCACATCCTTACTTCTGCTTTTGTGTAAAGGCACCACATGGGCCTCTCTCTAGTCCTTTGGCACCACTCCCAACTCCAACAAGGCATTGGAAAGGTCAGTCAGTGGAGCTGCTAGAAGGTCCCCAAGTTCTCTCAGTATTCTTGGGTGTATTCTATCTGGTGCCATTGCTTTGCCTACTTTAAGTTTATCTAGTTTCTCATGAGCACAGTCTTCTGAAAATTCTTCAAGATTCCCCTTCCTTCTGCTCCTGTTTATGGTTGTTTGCTGAGGTCCTGCTCCTGGTTCTTCATCTGTGAAAACAGAACAGAAATATCTCTTAAGCAATTCCACTTTATCCTCATCAGCTTCTACATATTCCTCCCAATCATCCTTCAGTCTGACAATAACACTTTTGCCCTTCCTCTTCTCACTAACATATCTGAAAAATGTCTTATCCCCCCATTTTATTACATTGCTTATTTCCTCCTCTTTCTGAATTTTTGCTTTCCTGACTACTTTGCTAGCTTCCCTAAGTTTTCCGAAATATAGATGCCTGTCTTCCTCTCTCTGTGATCTCTTGTATTTCATGAAGGCCTCCCTCTTTTTCTTCACTTTTTCAGCTACTTCTTTCAAAAACCATAGTGTTCTCCTTTTCCTTTTACCTTTATTTATCATTTTAACGTAAAGGTTGATTGCCCTTAAAATATTCCCCTTTCAGTTTTGCCCACTATTTTTCTACAACCCCAGCTGTTCCCCTCCCGCTAACGACTCCCTGAGATATTGGCCCACCTTGGCAAAGTTACATCATTAGTAGCCTTTCCAATAATCTACTATCCACAGAGATTAGAATAACCGGCCTGTAATTTTCAATGTCATCCTTACATCCGCTTTGGTGTAAAGAGACCACATGTGTCTTTCTTCAGTCCTTTGTCACCACTCCAAAGAGGCATTGAAAAAGTCAGACAGTGGAGCCACTAGAACGTACCCAGGGACCCTGCTATGGTTCTGTATGAAGGAAAGCTTTTTTGAAGTCTACGGCCATCAAGAACTCTCCGTTGTGTATTACAGAAGTTATTGACTACAGTATATCCAGGGCCGGCCCGTCCATTGAGCAAGAATGTTTTTTGCACAGAGCCCCGCGTTTTGGGGGGCCCCGCGCAAAGAACATTCTGCTTTTTTTTTCTTAATTAAATTAAAAAAAAAAAAAAAAAGCTGTCCGCTGCCGCGGCGGCGGCATGGAGTGTCCCGCGGGGCTCCCTCTGCCCGGCGGAACTCTCCCAGCGCGGCTGAGCCCCTCTGCGCCGGCATGCAGATACGCGAAGGGAGAGTGTCTCCCTCGCGTCTCTGTTAAGCCCGCAGGGGCTGATGGGAAGCAGGGGCTGATGGGAAATTTCCCATCTCCCCTGCGGGCTTAACAGAGACATGAGGGAGACACTCTCCCTTCGCGTATCTGCAAGCCGGCGCAGAGGGGCTCAGCCGCGTCGGGAGAGGTGAGCCGGGCAGAGGGGGCCCCGCAGGACACTCCATGCCGCCGCCGCGGCAGCGGCCAGCTTTTTTTCTTTTTTTAAATTGCCATGAGCCGATGGGGGGGGGGGGGGTAGGACTGGCAATGGGCTGGGGGGGGGTTAATACTGGCAGTGGGCGGGGGGGGGGTAAGACTGGCAATTGGCTATGGGGGGGGTTAAGACTGGCAATGGGCTATTGGGGGGTAAAGACTGGCAATGGGCTGTGGGCTGATGAGGGCTGTCTGGAAATGGGGTGATGGGGGGGTTAGGACTGGCAATGGGCTATGGGGGGGTTAAGACTGGCAATGGGCTATGGGAGGGGTTAAGACTGGCAATGGGCTATGGGGGGGTGGGGTTAAGACTGGCTATGGGGGGGGGTTAAGACTGGCAATGGGCTGTGGGCTGATGGAGGCTGTCTGGAAATGGGTTGATTGGGGGTTAGGACTGGTAATGGGCTATGGGGGGGTTAAGACTGGCAATGGTCTATGGGGGGGTGGGGTTAAGGCTGGTAATGGGCTATGGGGGGGTTAAGACTGGTAGTGGGCTGATGGGGTGGGGTTAGGACTGGTAATGTGCTATGGGGGGGGGGGGTTTAGAAGGGGAATGGGCTGTGGGCTGACGGGGCCTGTCTGGAAATGGGATGATGGGGGGTTAGGACTGGTAATGGGCTATGGGGGGGGGGGGTTAGGACTGGTAATGGGCTATGGGGGGGGGGGTTAAGACTGGTAGTGGGCTGATGGGGGGGGGGAAGGAATGGAAATGGGCAACGGGGGGTATAGGACTGAAAATGGGCTATGGGGGGGGGGGCTAGGACAGGAAATGGGCTGATGGAGAGGGGTTAGGACTTGAGGTGGGCTGATGTGGTTAGGACTGGTAATGGGCTGTGGGCTGATGGGGGGTTTAGGACTGGCAATGGGCTATGGGGGGCTGACTGGAAATGGGCTGATGGGGGGTTAGGACTGGAAGTGGGCTGATGGGGGGTTAGGACTGGTAATGGGTTATAGGGGGGGCTTAAACTGAAAATGGGTTGATGGGTGTTAGGACTGGAAGTAGTTTGACGGGGGCGGCTAGGACTGGTAAGGGGTTGGGGGGTTGCTAGGACTGGAAATGGGCTGCGTGGAAGGGGAGGCTTGAACTGCAAATTGCTGATGGGGAGGGGGCTTGGAATGGAAATGGGCTGTGAGGGAAGGGAGCTAGGACTGAAAATGGGCTGATGGAATAGCTAGGATAGGACTGGAAATGGGCTGTTGGGGGGGAGCTAAGATTGGAAATGGGCTGTGGTGGGGGCTTGAATTGAAATGGACTCATGGAGGGGCTAGAACTGGAAGTAGACTCATGGGGGGGCTTGGACTGGAATTGGGCTGAGTGGAGGGAGCTCTGATTTGACATGGGCTGATGGTGGGGCTAGGAAATGACTAGAAATGGGCTGATGGGGGGCTAGGATTGGAAATGAGCTGATGAAGGGACGGACTGGAAATGGATGGGGGAGCTAGGACTGGAAATGGGCTGATGCAGGGACTAGAAGGGAATGGATGCTTGGTGAGACTGGAACTAGAAGGGAGCTGATGTTGGGGGAGGATTAGAATGGGATGGGTCTGGGAGAGTAAAATGGAGAGGGGAAAAATATTTTGTGTAGGAGGGATGAAAAATCTACAATTGGCCGGGTATTGGGAGAGTAAGTGGGGATTGAGGATGGAGGGGTAAAATTTGTGTGGATGAAATAGGAATGAGGAAACGGCAAAAGGAGAAAGATTAGTATGTTAAAGCAGATGTAGAGAGAGAGAATGGAAAAAAACTAGAAGAGAGAAGAAAGGACAAATGGACAGCAGATGATGGAGAGTTAGCAGAAAACATGAAGAAACCAGAAGAAAGTGGCTGGACCAATTGCAACTGAAAAAAAATGCACAAAAGGTAGAAAGATATCTCTTTATTTTGAATTTATTAACTGGAATTTGAAAGCTCTGGGAAATGTGCATCATTAACATCTGCGCTTTGTTTGGTACAAGAGGAAATTAATTTATAGTTTTATTTCTACAGTGTTGTTGTACATTCCAAGTTTGGCTTTTGGGGTTCCCAGTTTAATTATTGCCTTCCTGTTTCTAAATTGTGATTCCTTGTTTGGTGATGGTCTATGTTCTGCATGTGTAACTGAGCTGAGGTATTCTGTTTATGTAATTCCTATTTGACGTTGCCACTTGTTCTCTTTCCCCAGTATTCTCTGAAATGCATTGGTTTAATATTTGCAGTGTTGCCTTTTGATAGGTAGGGTATGGTGCTTTGTGAGTCCTGGTAGTGCTGTCAGGATACGGCGGGTTTGCTATGGGTTCTAAATGGGCAGCGTTTGTAGTAGTTCCTATTGTGCCTGGCGGTTGGCACTGGATTATAGTAATGTAGAAATCTTTTAGTCTTTCTTTATCCATACACTCATTAAGAGACATGTTTACTAAAAGTTAGTGTATGGTAACATTATGCAAATATTTATGCAAATAAGGCCACTTATGCAAATGAGGCCCCGCACCGAGTCTCCGCGCATGGCCCCGCACCCCCCTTGGGCCGCCCCTGAGTATATCCATGTGAAGATGTGGAATAGGCAGCACTCAGTTCATCTGTTTCACATCCAGTATGGTTCAGAACCAACTTTCTGTTTTGGGGATGACAAACTAAATTGAGCACTAACCTGTTCAGTGGGTGTGCTGACCACTGTCCAGAAGTCCTTAAGGTTTGCACCACAGTTCCTTTGTCTGGCACTAGACATGTGGAAATGATAACTCAGTGAGATGGTGGGAAAACTCCAACATACAGCCTCTTCTCCCCATCTTCAAGGGCCATTGGATGGACGTAACTTGCTTGCTGAAAGAAGGACCTGCAGCTCCTCATGGACTCCTCCTTCTCAGTCAGTATGAAAGGGAGAGGACCTATTCAGAAAACAGGCACACTAAGAGGAATGCCCCTCACCTGGCCAACAATGCTGGATTTCCCAGAGCTCAAATAAGATGCACTTCTAGGTTTATCCTCTGGCAACCTCTGGGGCTTAGACTGCCCTCGGTCTTTCACAAACGTCTTCCAGTCCTCCCCAGACAGGAGCTTTCCTGGAAAGACAATCTGCTAAGCCAAGTCTTCGGGTCTGCATCCGCTGACCAGTTCCTTACTCATACAGGGCATCTTCCGCATGACTCATACATCACTCCTGTTTCCACTCGGACAGACTCTCATGAATTCTGCTGGTCATCCTCCAAAGCCTCCTCAGGTCACTGCTGTATCTCGTGCAAACAGACCCTAGACATGCAAGTACTGCAAACCACAGCTTGGAGGCCCAAAGCAGAAACCTCGAAAGCCTCCTTCAACCATCATTCAACATTCCAGAGCTGTGCCTCCTCCGACAAGAATAGTCATCTTCTTTGTTAATGGCATAATGAAGGCATCTACTTTAGGCAGCTTGAGCTTCTCCTTTCCTTCCAGATGATACTTTCAAATATTCTATTTTACATTGCATGCGAGTGTCTGCTCATCCTGCAGGTAAAAGAATGTGCTGAGGGCTCTTGAGTTTGTCTGGCTGCTAGGATCTAGTGTTTTGCTTTGACTGCTGCTGCTCTTTGCAGCCTCTCAAAATCTCCTGCCCTAGGTGACTGCCTAGTCTTGCCTACTGGTTGAGTCAGTCCCTCTTCTTCTAAAGCTGCAAAACAAGGACAAACGTGGGTGAAAAAAACTTCACCTACAGCCAGACCTTTGCTGTGTTCTTCAGAGCTTCTAGCCAGTTGAAGATGCCTAAGGCAAAGCCATATCAGCAGATGGGCGAGGATTGGGAACCAGAGAGTTCAGATTCTGAGCTAAAATGACCAGCTCTCCTGTGCTTTTGTGACCAGCCATGCCCTCCTGAGGGGAACTCTCAGTCTGACCATTCTCACTCACAGGGAGCTTGCCTGAGTCCTCCAACCTTGGCTCTAGTCTTCATGTGGCCCGATTCACCCCTCTGCAGCATGAACGACGATGGCCAGAGTGGGCTTTGAAGTGCCG
The DNA here is from genome assembly GCA_033557465.1 of Ichthyophis bannanicus. NCBI lineage: Eukaryota > Metazoa > Chordata > Amphibia > Gymnophiona > Ichthyophiidae > Ichthyophis > Ichthyophis bannanicus. The sequence continues at coordinate 53,734,581 of CM066031.1, forward strand.
GTGCTAGCACGCTCATGGCTTGCTACTCCTGCCCCCTCTGATGCAACATCCTGTTGGAGGGAGCAGGAGTGGCAGGAAACCACACATAGTAAAAATCTTAATTGATGCCTCAGACGCCGTCTGTCATAGCATCCTCCATCAAAGAAAACAAAATGAAGTACTAAAATTGTTTCACTCCTATCCATTTAGGTGACAACAACAACTGAAAATGGGCATCAACACCTCATCCTCCTTCCCTCAAACCCAAGGCATCCCTCAAGGCACTTCTCTTCAGCCACTATGTCCCAATTATCCATGCCCATAACACATACTTCCATATCTATGCATATGATATAATGATTGATTGATTTATTCCACCATTTTTATACCATTTTTCATTTCAGTCAAAGCAGTTTACATTGTAATTTAAACTTGGTAATGTACATTAAACAGGGACATTGATAACTTGGATTTTACTGAGGCAATGGAGGAACGCACCTTTCAACACCAACAAAGCCCTATACGAAGGAATATCAAGCTGCTTCACAGACATCACTCAATGGCTGGCAAGAAACTTATTGACAGTTAACTATAAAAAATCCCTAAAAACTCTGCATCACCAAGGATGACACAATCCACCCACCCCCATCCCTGACAATAAATGAGATTGATGTGAAAGTCCGGACAGAGGTTTAGTATCTAAGTAACAACCTGGACCAATAACTAATACTGAAACCACACATAAACAACACAATGAGGACAACCTACCACAAAATCTGAAACCTGCAACACCTGCACTGCCTACTGGAACCATTGGTCTTCTTTCTGGACGGCATTCCAGGCCATCATCTCACCGCACTTTGATTGCTGTTACTCAATTTACCACGGCTCAAAAAATTCAACTCTTTTCCCACTACACATTGTATAACACATAGCTGCATGCATCATTCATGGAGCCCCAAAATATGACCACCTAATCCCTATCCTGCAACAACTCCACTAGCTTCCCCTGCAAAGCCACATCAGATACTAAATACTGTTCCTAACTTTCAAAATCATCAACAACTAATCCTCCTCCCATTCACAAACTCTACTAAACACATCCAAAGACAACAGACAAAGCACTAAAAACATAGGGCCTGATATTCAAAAGGTATTTACACAGTTAGTGCCGCTGAATATCCCGTCTTCTCCCTTGCTTGCTCTGACGCTAACCGCTGAGCATCAAGGAGTGTCGTGGGAGATCGGGGTGACAGTCCCTATCTTTTATCTGCAGGGGCTAACTGGGAAGCATGCAATATCGCTGCTGCCTGGTTAACTATGCTAGGCATGAGGTAGTATGGCGATCCCAGATATTCAATGATATTCTCAATGAAATAGAGACTCAATGAATGTTTTGCTTTGGTCTCTACTGAGGAAGATGTAGGGAAGTTACCCATGACTGAAATGTTATTTAAAGCTGATGCAGCAAAAAATTTGAAAGAGATATTGATAAACCAGGAAGATATATTACAACTCTTTGATAAACTGAAGAGTAGCTAATCCACTGGACTAGATGGTATACATCCAAGGGTGTTGGAAGAACTGAAATATGAGATTGCAGACCTGCTATTAGCAATCTGTGAACTATCATTAAAATCATATGAAAAAACTGAAGACTGGAGGATGGCCAATGTAACACCAATTTTTAAAAAGGGTTCTAGGTGTGATCCGGGAAAATACAGATGTCAGTATCGAGAAAAATGATTGAAACCATTATAAAGAACAAAATTACTGAACATGTCGATAGTCAAGGTTTAATGGGAGACAGCCAACATGGCTTTTGCCAAGGAAGGTCTTGTCTTACTAATCTGTTATATTTTTTTTTAAAGACATAAATAAACAGGTAGACAAAAGTGGGTCAGACAATCTAGTGTATCAAAAAGCCTTTGTCAAGGTCCCTCATGAGACGCTCTTGGTGGAATTAAAAAGTCATGGGATAGGAGGCAGGATCAGGAACTGGTTAAAAGATAGAAAGCAGAGGTAAGGGCTAAATGGCCAATTTTCCCAATGGAGAAAGGTGAATAGTGGGGTACCTCAAGGATATGTGGTGGGTCTGCTGCTTATTAACATATTCATAAATGACCTGCAAATGGGAATAATGAGTGAGATAATCAAATTTGCAGATGAAAGAAAATTATTTAGTTTGATTACACGTTGAGTGAAAAAATATTTTCTCTTATTAGTCTTAAACAGATTACCCTGTAGTTTCATTGCATGCCACCTAGTCTTTCTATATTTTGATGGCATAAACAATCGATCTACGTTTACCCGTTCCACTCCGTTCATTAATTTATAGACCTCTATCGTATCTCCCCTCAGCCGTCTCTTTTCCAGGTTGAAGAGCCCTAACCTATTTAGCCTCTCTTCACAGGGGTATCCTTCCATTCCCTTTACCATTTTGGTGGCTCTTCTCTGTACCTTTTCTAATAACACTATGTCCTTTTTAAGATATGGTGGCCAGAATTGCACACAATATTCAGTGTGTGGTCGCACCATGGAACAATACAGAGGCATTATAATATCCTTGCTTTTATTCTCCATTCCTTTCCTTATTATACCTAGTATTCTATTTGCTCTCTTGGCTGCCGCTGCACACTGGGCCGAGGGTTTTAACATGTTATCCACAATGACGCCTAAATCTTTTTCCTGGGTGGTGGTTCCTAATGTGGAACCTTGCATCGTATAATCATAGTTTAGGTTGTTCTTCCCTAGATGCATAATTTTGCACTTATCCACATTAAATTTAATCTGCCATTTGGATGCCCAATCTTCCAATTAATCAAGATCCTCTTGCAATTTTCCACAGTCCTCATGGGTTTGATTGTTAAAATGTTTTTATTTTATTCGTCAAAAGTACCAATGTACAAAACTTTACATTTGTCATACATCCAAGTTACATTTCCCAACAATTTATAACTTATCCCCTATATAAAGCAAAACCTCATATTTAGTGAATAGTATTCTGTATGCAAACATTATATTTTAACTGTAACCTCTGTTATCATTGCTTGTCCTTAATAAACAGTATATCTATACCTCTCTGTGTCCTACCTTTCATTCCATTGGTTATGTACATTGTGAGTTATTAGTCTGAAATGACCTCAAAAATTTTGTACTGCCCATTACCCATTACCATCTTATATTTTCCTTTTTATTTTAGTTTTTTTAAAATTTTTATTAGTGTTCTCATCTCCTTGTACATTCCTCTCTAACAGCATTCCGGGCTCAGTTACATGCCATTTCCTCGAACCTACCAGCCCCAACATACACTCAATTTTACTCCCTTATTTCTGTCAACTCTGTAACAGTTTATCACCCCCCACATCCCTCCATCCCCCCTTCTCCCTCCCTTCCACACCACCCCCTATCCCATCTACCCTCTACAGCCTACCATTTTATTCTCCTTCCTGCTTACCTATCTTTCCCTCCACATTTTCACAATTCCCTTCACCCTTCATACCTCATGCCAGTGCCACACCTGTAGATGTTTATTTACTTTTTGCATTCTATACGCTTCTGTCTCACAGAAACCTCATACTTGCTCCAACTTTCCCACTACCTCTTGTAATGGTGGAACCCCTTCATACTTCCATCAACTTAGCAAGCTCATTCGAGCAGTTATTATCCCATAGCCCACAAATGTTTTCAGGTCCCGCTCCCCCTCTCTCATTTCCTCATTTAATATAACCATCGCCGGGGTAAACTTAAACTATACCCCAGTGATTTCCCCATAAGGCCTCTCCACTCCCTCCCAGTACTCCCGGTACCTTTGGACATTCCCATAGCATGTGGTGCCACTTCAAAATATTTTATCAGATATGGTACCCCTATGCACCCCTCTGTCCTTTGCATATACAGGGTGCCTCTCGCCACCTTTGGGGATTTCTCTTCCCAAATAAATTGTATCATCAAATTCTGCAATTTCCCCAACTTCTTTTTTTTGTCACCTTACATGGCAAGGACGCGAATAGAAACAACAATCTGGGCAGTATATTCATCTTGACCACTGCTGTGCGGCCCAACCATGACAATCCCAGCCCCCCCCCCCCCCCTAATTAGATAAATCTCTCCATATACAATCTGGTAGTTCCATTGTTTAATTCGATCCAAGGGATTCCCCAACTGTATCCCTAAGTATCTAAAGTGTTGAGACACCCATTCAAACCTAAAATGTGATTTTAACCTTTCCTCCAGATTCCTCATAAGATTAAATCCTAAAACCTCTGTCTTACTCTGATTTATTTTATACCCTGCCATACTACTAAACGTTTCTATTATTCCCAATAACACGGGCAAAGTAGTAAAAGGCTGTTGCATAGTAAGGATAATGTTGTCAGCAAATAGCGCTATTTTTTCCTCTGTATCCCCAATTTACACCCCTTTTAAATCCCCATTCTTCCTTATCATTTCCGCTAAGGGCTCTATCGTCAATGCAAATAGGAGTGGTGAGAGTGGATATCCTTGTCTTGTACCCCTTTCCAGTAAAAGCTTCTCTGAATACCCACCGTTAATTCTGATCCTTGCACTAGGTTGTTTATAGAGTGCTCTAATCCAGGTTATAAACCTTTCTCCAAATCCCTTATCTTCCAGCACCTGAAATATTTATGGCCATTCCACCCTATCAAATGCCTTCTCCGCGTCTACTGTGACAAAAAACTGCCTGATCCCCTGGATTCTGAAGATTCATTACCTTCCGTATGTTATCACTCCCTTGTCTCCCCTTTACAAATCCTGTTTGATCCCTGTGAATGCGATTAGCCAAGATCTTAGCTAAGATTTTAGCATCCAAATTAATCAACGATATGGGTCTGTAGGATCCACACACCCCTTTATCCTTCCCAGGTTTCAGCAACACTGTGATCCCTGCCTCCTCCGTAGTTGCTGGAATCTCCTCTCCTTCCAACACCCTTTTAAATACCTGAGTCAATATAGGTGCCAGCTGCTCTATCATCTCCCTATAAAATTTCACCGTAAACCCATCTAACCCTGGGGATCTGCCTATTTTAAGTGATCGTATAGCTTCTTTCACCTTCTCCTCCGTGATTTCTTCCCCTGTCCTTTCCCTTTCCTCCGGTGTAACCTGCTTCAGATTGCACTCACTCAGAAATTCCCCAATCTCCTCTGGCCCCTTTTTTTACCTCGCTTGAATACAATTCCCTGTAATACTCTTGGAATACCTGACCTATTTCCCTTGTACTGTGCACCAACTTCCCCTTTTGATCCCTAATGACATCTATGTATGCTGTTTGTCGCTGAGCCTTCAACCTACTTGCAAGAATTTTCCCCACTTTATTGCCCCGGGCAAAATACTTTTGCTTCAATACATTTAATTGGTGAGCTATTTCTTGCATCCGTAAACGGCTCAAATCTGCTCGAGCCTTCTTTACCAGACCAGCCTGAATGTCTGGATCTCCCTTCCTCTGCTGCTGTCTTTACAACTCGTGAATCTGTTTTAATAAACCTTCTTCCATTTTCCTTTTTTCTCGTTTAAGGCGCGCTGCGATGCTAATTAATTTCCCCCTAATCACTGCCTTTAACCCATCCCACACGGTTCGCAGCTCCACCTCCCCTGCCTGATTGAAGTATAAGTATTCCTGAATAGCCTTCTTTACTGCTTCCACCTGTTCACCCTCCTCCAGTAATGCATCATTCAACTTCCAGAATTGTATCCCCTCGTTCTCTTCACCCATATCAAAGAGTACCGTTACCGGAGAATGATCCAACCAGGTAATTTCCTCTTGCTCAGCCTCCACCACCCTGGAAACCCACCTACTTCCTCCCTAGATCATATCCAGTCTACTTTATGTACCATGCACGTGGGAATAAAAAGTATACTTACGCTCCCCAGGGTGTCTGCTCCTCCATAGATCTATTAGCCCCAACCTCTCCTGCATCTTTTTCATTTTTTGTCTATCCTTTCTCCCTCCACTACTATGCCCCCCACTGTTACCTACCTGTGGATTACTGGTTAAGTTAAAATCCCCCCATCAGTATGGGTACATCCCCCAACCCCTCCAACTACTCCAAAACCTTCTCAAAAGCTTCCCCTTACCCCTCGTTAGGTCCATATATGCTAACCACCCACACCTCTTCCTCCCCAATCCTCAGCCTCACCCCTATCCATCTCCCCTCTTTCCCACCCCACTATCATATGTCTATATGTCTCCCCTACCAAAATCCCCACCTCTCCTTTACAAGGGTTCGCTCTAGACCCTGCCAACACCACTTTTGGATAGCTCTTGGAGGAGACCATATATTCCTGTCCCACTCTCAGATGTGTCTCCTGCACACATATAATGTTGGATTTTGTACGCTTACCCTCTCTTTCCAGTAGCCTTCTCTTCTGCCATGTCCTCAATCCCTTCGCATTAACAGTGGTAATCACTAGCTTTATACATTTCCTACTAGGCACCTCTCTCTGCCTCCCTCTTATTTAGCTGTATTTATATACCGCTTTTCACCGGGTCAAAGCGGTACTCTCTCTTACTCTCCCCTGCCTCATTCCCTTCTCTTCATGTGGTTCCCCGTCCCCCTCTACCCTCTCTCCCCTTCCTTCAGCCTCTTGGTCCCTTCCTCAAAGCCCTCCCCTCCATCCTTCGCTGCCCTCCCCCCTTCACCCACCTTCCCTCCACTCTCTCCCTCCCCCTCCCCCTTCCCTTCCACCTTCTCCAGGAGTCTTTTGGAGTAGTGTGCCCCCTTGTCTTCCCCACTTGCCCTTCCCTCTTTCCCTCTCTCCCTCCTTACCTGCACCTCCCACCGACCTATACCCTCCCCCGTCCACATGCCACCTTCCGCTCCCTACCCCCCTTCTCCCCCCTCTTACCCCTCCTCTCCCCCTCCCATTCAATGCCCTTACATATTATGACATTCATACATATCATCAACCACATTTTAACATTCTAAACGTTACAACCTTTTCACAACAGGTCACTCCCCCTCCATCTCCTCGCTCTCCACCTCCTTCACATACATACTTTTCCTCACTCTTCTCCCCTACCCATCATCTTTTGGTTTTACTCTCTTTGTTGTGTTCTTTCTTTAAGTCTTGTAGTTCCTCTCCGCCATTCTGCTTCTCCACTCCACGCTCTCTGAGTTCAGCCTCTTGCCTGCTCTCTGTCCTTTGGGGCTTGATCCCCGCATCCTGGAGCACCACCTGTGCTTCCTTCCCTGTGTGCACTTTCCACATTCTCCCTTTTTGTGTGAATAATAATCCAAAGGGGTGTAGCCACCTGTATCTGACGTCTGCCACCCATAGTGCCTGTGTCACCGTTGCATCGATCTCCTCCTTTGCAAAGTTCCCATAGATAGATCCTCATACACAGTCACTGGATATCCTTGCCACTTGATTGTGTGCATACGCCACATTTTATTTGCTATCCGCTCTTTCACTTTGTAGCTGGTCAAACATATTATAATATCCCAAGGTTTATTTACTCTGGGTGCTCCCACTGCTCTGTGCACTGTGTCCATTAGTATTTCCTCAGGGGCCACCTTCTTACCTCCTGCTTTGAGTATTTCAGAGCAAATCAAAGCTGCCACTTTCTCACTGTCCTGAAACTCCTTTTCCTCCGGTATTCCACTTATCCTTAGATTATTCCTTCGGGATCTGTTTTCTAAGTCCTCCATTTTATATTGCATGGCCTCTTGCCACTTTTGTAAGTCCCTGTGCCATTGCTGGTTATTTTCCACTTGTGCTTCCAAGCTCTGCAGACGGTTCTCATGATCTCCCGCCGTGTGTGACAGTTCAGCCATATCCTCTTTCAGATTGCTTAAAAGCTCGCTCAGTTCTTTAATGCTTGTACCTTCTTCTTTATTTCTGTGAACCATCCCTTGAATTCTTCTTTATTTATTTCCTTTAGATTCTCTCCATCTTGTGCTTGGCTATTCCATCCTTTAGTTTCCTCTGTTTGCCATCCTGGTTCTTTCTGTTTGGCTTTATTCTCCAGTGCTCCATGCACCCTGCTGCTTGTCCCGGCCCCTGCAAAAGCAAACTCTCACAGGTCTGTTGTTTTCCTTCTTGTGGTCATATTGCTTCCTCCGTGCTGTCTTCTCCCCAGCCTTTACTGATCACCATGTGCCTGATACACCTTCCCCTTTCCTTCTCCTTCCTCTATTTGGTTCTCTTTTGTTTAATGTATGTGCTGCCATGCAATTTGGGTCGCACCTTGTTCCCCTCTCTCTCCTCCGTTGTCTCTTTTCCCTCCCTTCAGTCACTCAGGACATACCCCGCCACACTAGTGCCTTCTTTTCCCGCTCTCCTCTAGCAGCTGTTATGCTCCTCTGCTCTGTCTTCTCTGCCGTTATGTCCTGCAGCTGTTCACCTCCTGGTACTTACAGTGCCCTTTTCTTCCCCTGCTTGTCTGCCATTCTGGCTCCTCTCTCTCTACCACGTCTCTTCTGTGGTTCAGGCCGCCCTCCTCTGCCCTGCTCCTCCACCGATCACCATCTTTTTTCTTGCTGCCGCTGCTCCTCCGATCGCCCCCGTCACTCTGTTGATCTTTCTCCGCTCCTGGATTTGCAGCACAGAACTTCCCCACTCTCCTCTGGGCTCTCAGCACTCAACCATGCTGTCTCCCACTGCTCGCCAATGCAGTTAAACTCAGTTTAAGTGGAGTTAGCCCCGGAGCGGCTCTCTCATGCCACCATCGGGGTTGGTGACATCACTTCCTCTCAATCCTCATTGGTTTTAACAACTTTGAATAGTTTTGTGTCATCTGCAAATCTGATAACCTCACTCGTTATTCCCATTTCCAGGTCATTTATGAATATGTCAAAAAGCAGCGGACCCAGCACAGATCCCTGTGGTACTCCACTATTCACCTTTCTCCATTGCGAAAATTGGCCATTTAGCCCTACCCTCTGCTTTCTATCTTTTAATCAGTTCCTGATCCACATGACTCTTTAGTCATGCCAAAAGTCTCTGATGAGGGACCTTGTCAAAGACTTTCTGAACGTCCAGATACACTATATCAACTGTCTCATCGTTGTCTACCTGTTTATTCACACCTTCAAAAAATATAACAGATTAGGAAGACAAGACTTTCCTGGGCTAAAGCCATTTTGGCTGACTCCCATTAAAACAACCAAAGTTACAATAGTGTTTAATTTCCTTCCTCCTCACTCATTCAGCTCGCCACACAATTCCCTCATCTCTCTCCACTTCTGCCCCTTCCCATCATCTCTCCTCCCCACTCTTCTCTTATCTCTTCTTCCTCATTTTCCTCCTTTCTTACCCTCCCTCTTTTGCCTTTTCCCCACCTCTTACCTCTCTCCTTCCCCGTCCTTTATTCCATCTCTTACCTTCCCACCCCTCCTTCTGGCAAGCAGTGCTCTAACGAGATCTGATATTTTGTGGAGGGCCCCAAGCTTAACATGGGGGGGGGGCACTGGGCATACAGGCAGGTCTGACCCAACCACCAGGCAAACTAGGCAGTCGCCTAGGAAAGAAACTTCCAGAGGGCAGCAAAAGCAGGCTTTCAAAGCTAAATAATAGATTTTGACCGTGAAGGGGGGGGGGGTTAAAATTTGAGGTTCAACTAGGGCAGCAACATTTTAAACCAACTCTAGGGCTGGCCCTGCATACAAGGGATTTTTTTTGTCGGGCCCGGCCTGCATGCCACGGGGGTGCCTGGGACTGCGATTGAGGGAAGCCACGGTGTTCATGGCTCTCCCTGAGTGCAGTGGGAGGCTGATTGGAGACATCGGGGGGGGGGTGAGCCATGGGGACCAAGCCTCCTTCCCCAATTTTAGAGGCAAAGTAGAGAAGCCTTCCAAAAGGAGGCGGCACTGCCTTAAAGGGGCAGTAGTCACATAGCAAAAATGCCCAAAGTCGGCAAAATTAAAAATTAAATTTAAAGGTTTTAAATTATGGCGATCAGGTGCAGGAGGTCTGCCCACCCCAGAAATCTATTTTGTATAAATAAAAATGTTAAATGTGGCTGCAGAATGCTCTGTTTTTCCTGAGAGGAGCATTGAACCCCTGATGGTTAGAAATCATGCCGGAGCCTTAGTTTCACTTAAAAAGTATAAATCCAATGTTTCTTGTTTTTAAAAAGTCTGTTTTAATGTTTAAAATTATGTTTTATTGAAAAACAAGTCCCAGCTCCATAGACTAACATTGCAGTTAATGAGAGGGGTGCAGTGATCTATTTTAAGGGCTGCAATTCAGGCGGGAATGTCACTGTTTCTGATGCAGTGAGGTGATTTTAATTTCAATTGCAGTCCAAATTGAAAGAAATAGTACTGAAAAATTAGAACTGGTCCAGCCTTAAGGGGAAATGTTTTGAAGTTGGAATTTAGAGTTTTGGGGGTGGCTGTTGAAGGTGCTGGGACCTATTTGAGGTTTGGTGTGTCTTGAATCTGGCAGTCGGGGTTGAACAGCGTAAGACGCAAGAGGTGTGTTGGGAGTGTAGCGTGTGAGAGGAATAATTTTGAGGGTTAAAAGCAGTTATCTGAAGAGAAATTACTTATAGGGAAACTCATTGTGACAAAAGCGAAGGCAGAAAAATGAAATAGTGGTGAAAAACCATTTTCAGAGGTTTGAGGGAGCAGCACTTTAATTTGGGGTAAAAGGCATTCACGGCTTCACAGAAACAGCCGCCAGTATGAGGGAAAAGACTCTTCATGCTTTCGGCTGTGCAAGGGGAGCTGGGGCCTCGCACGGGCTTCTCTGGCTCCCTCTGAAGCCCCTTAGACAGCCATGGGGCTGTTTAGAGGAGGGGGGCTTGGACTGGAAATGGGCTGTGATTGGGGGGAGGACTAGGACTGGAAATGGGCTGATGTAGAGCTGGAATAGGACTGGAAATGGGCTGACTAGGGGGGCTAGGATTTGAAATTGGCTAATGGGGAGCTTGGAATGGAAATTGGCTGAAGGAGGGCTTGAATGGAACTGGAAAAGAGCATATGGGGGGCTAGGACTGGAAATGGGCTAATGGGGAGCGGGAATAGGACTAAAAATGGGCTGATGGTGGGAGCTTGGACTGGAAATGGGTGATGGGCTGGAATAGGACTAGAAATGGCTGACGGGGAATAGGACTGGAAATGGGCTGATGGGGGCTGGAACAGGACTGGAAGCGGGGTGATGGGAGTTGGAATAGGGCTGGAAATGGGCTGATGGGGGACTAGGATTGGAAATTGGCTGATGGGGGAGCTTGGAGTGGAAGTGGGCTGATGGGGGGCTGGAATGAAACTGGAAAAGAGCACATGGGGGATAGGACTGGACATGGGCTGTTGTGGGGGCATAGGAGAATGGGACTAGAAGGGAGCGGATGCTGGGTGACTCTAGAACTATAAGGGAACTGATTTTGGGGGAGGACTAGAAGGAGATGGGGATGGGGAATGAGAATGGAGAGGGGAAAGGATATTTTGTGTGTGAGGGAAGAAAAGTCTACGATGGGCCGGGTATTGCAAGAGTAAGTGGGGATTGAGAATGGAAGGGTGAAATTTGAGTGGATGATAAAGGAATAAGGAAAAGCATGGGGGAAAGAGCAAAAGGGAAACGATCAATATGTTAAAGCAGATAAAGAGAGAGAATGGACTAATGGATAGCTCACAAAAGACACAAAGAAACCAGAAGAAAGTGATGGAGCAATTGCAACTGAAAAATATAATGCCCAAACAGAAGGTAGAAAAATACTTTTTATTTTGAATTTATTAACTGGAATATGTCTGGTCTGGGAAGTGTGTATTGCTAACATCTTTGCGTTTTTGTTTAGTGCAAGAGGAAATTACTTTATAGTTTTATTTCTCCAGTGTTGTACATTTCATGTTTGCCTTTAGGTTCCCAGTTTAATTATTGTCTTCCTATTTCTAAATTGTGATCCCTTGTTCATTGTGTGGTGATGATCTATGTTCTGCATGTGTAATCAAGCTGAGGTATTCTGTTCATGTAGTTTCTATTTGACAATCCCACTTGTTCTCTTTCCCCCAGTGAGATGTATTGGTATTCTCTGAGATGTGTTGGTTTAATATCTACTGTGTTGCCTTTTGATAGGTAGGATTTGGTGCTTTGTGAGTCCTGGTAGTGCTGTTATGATACAGTTGCTTTAAGAACAGAAGATATACCATACTGGGTCAGACCAAGATCCATCAGTCCCAGTATCCTGTTCCCAACAGTGGCCAATCTAGGTCATACGTACCTAGCAGTTTCCCCAAAAGCCACAGGTTCCACAGTGCTTGTATTGGGTCAAGCATTGATACCCTGGGTCCCTTTTTAATAATGATTAATGGACCTTTCCTCCAGGAACTTCTCCAAACCTTTTTTGCTATGGGTTCTAAATGGGCAGAGTTTATAGTACTTCCTAATGGGCCTGTTGTTTGTTACTGCAATATAATAATGTAGAAATCTGTTAGTCTTTCTTTATGCAGACACTCATTAAGAGGCATGTTTACTAAAACACATGTTAATATTATGCAAATATTTATGCAAATGAGACCCTTTATGCAAACGAGGCCCTGCAATTAATCTCCACACATGGCCCCGTGCCCCTCTTGGGCCGCCCCTGCCGAAAGCCTGTAAGTGCGGCACAGACCGAGGAGTTTGGGTTTCAAGCTGACGTCTTTCTTTGATTTCTCCTAATAGAGGCCAGTCTCCTGAGAAGAAAGTATGAACTGAAGGAATTCTATGTAGAAGATAAGAATTGTATGAAAGATGTGGCCCGTGTGTGAATGGGTTTGAGTGAACGTTTTTAGACAGGGATTGTTAATTATTCTTTATTTTAGTAAGGACGGGACAGCGAACAAAGAAATTCAATTCAGTCTGAGTGTCTGTTACTCCAGGACTGAAACAGCCTCAGCCTTAGAACAAGGTTTTCCCTTTCTGAGTTGTAAAGATAGGGAGGAGGTTGTAAGCTCTGATGAGCAGGGACCGTCTCTTATATGTGCCTATACAGCGCTGCGTATGTCTTGTAGCACTATACAAATGATCAGGAGTAGTCAGTAGTAGTAGAATTTATTGGACACTGAAGAACTTCACTGGACCTAACGAACCGGATCATCAGGAGCAACTGGATCTGAATTGGGCCCCGGCACAGGAGAGTGGCAAGGAAGAGTAATTTAGCATTGTGCAGCAACCCTGCAGAGACACTTAAAAATGAATGAGCTCGTGACATTTAATCTGAAATATGCACAACACAGAGAGGAAACTTGCCTGTTCAAGGGTAGTTCCTGGGGAAAAACAAGAAAGTGTTGTTGCTAACTGTTGTCAAGTTAGTGTCGACTCCTGGTGACCCTCTGGATAGTTGTATCTTGAACTGTGGTCGGTCTTCAGTCAGGCGACTCATTGATGACAGACTGGCACCCACAGCTGCTGTTATCGTATTGATCCATCTCATTGCCGGTCTTCCTCTTTTGTGTTGACCTTCTACCTTGCCAAGCACAATGTCTTTCTCTAATGATCTCTCTCTTCGCATGATTTGTCCAAAGTATGAAGTGGAAAAAAACAACATAGAAACATAGAAATATGACGACAGAAAAAGACCACATGGCCTATCTAGTCTGTCCTTCCATAACAACTACAACAGTCCCCTTTTTACCTTTAGAGATCCTCTGTGTTTGTCCCATGCTTTTTTGAATTCAGTTACTGTCCTCATCTCTACCACCTCCACTGGGAGACTATTCCACGGATCCACTACTCTTTCCATAAAGAAATATTTCTGCATATCACTCCTGAATCTATCTCCCTTCACCCTCATCCCATGTCCCCTCGTAGCAGAATTTGCTTTCAATTGAAAGAGGCTCTCTCCCTGAACATTTATGCCACGGAGGTATTTAAACATCTCAATCATATCACCTCTATCCCGCCTTTCCTCTAAGGTGTACATATTAAGATCCTTCAGTCTGTCCTCATATGCTTTATAATGAAGACCACTAATAATTTTAGTAGCCACCCTCTGCACCGACTCCATCCTGTTCACATCCTTTTGAAGGTGCGGTCTCCAGAATTGCACACTATACTCCAAATGAGGTCGCACCAAAGACTTTTACAGAGGCATTATCACCTCCTTTTTTCTGCTAGCCTTTCCTCTCCGTATGCACCCAAGCATCGTTCTAGCTTTTGCCGTCGCCTTTTCTACCTGTTTAGCTACTTTAAGATCATCAGACACAACCACACCTAGGTCCCGCTCTTCTTTAGTGGACAAAAGTATTTCACACCCTATACTATATTGCTCCCTTGGATTGCTGCAGCCAAAATGCATGACCTTACATTTTTTAACATTAAATCCCAGCTGCCAAATTCTAGACCATTCTTCAAGCTTAGCTAGATCCCTCCTCATGTTATCTACCCCTTCTTGGGTGTCTACTCTATTGCAGATTTTGGTATCATCCGCAAAGAGGCAAACCTTACCTGAAAGCCCTTCCGCTATATCACTAACAAAGATGTTAAAAAGAATCGGACCAAGGACAGATCCCTGGGGCACACCACTGATAACATCCTTCTCCTCAGAGTGAGCTCCATTTACTTGTACTCTTTGTCGCCTCCCACCCAACCAATTTCTCACCCAAGCAGTAACTTTAGGGTCCATCCCTAGGGTGCTCAGTTTGTTTATAAGTCGCCTGTGAGGAACAGTGTCAAAGGCTTTACTAAAATCTAAATACACCACATCTAGGGTTCTCCCTCGGTCCAACTCCCTGGTCACCCAGTCAAAGAAATCAATCAGATTTGTCTGACAAGACCTGCCTCTGGTGAATCCATGCTGACTCTGATCCTGTAAAAGCATTTACCAGAATTGTGATGAAAATATCTTACACTAGAAAGAAACTGTAACTTCAGAATATCTTTATTGAGAAGAATACCATATTTTTAAACAGAACGAATATTTATTGGAAGTTTTTCCGGGGCAATAGTGCAATAGTTTTAATTAGCTACAAAACTTTGGATCTTTTTAAAGCTATTTTTAATGACCTATTTAGCTTTAATAAATTTAACTCATAAAATTCATTTAAGGAAGTGAATATGATTATTTAATTCCATTCTGTTAAACACTACCAATCCTGAGTCTTTGTACCATGACATTGGTAGGGCTGAATCCTATTTAGTTATCTTTCCTGTCATCCCTTGTTCTCCTGCTGGGGAAACGGGTTGAGCCACGGTCGCTGAAATTCGGTACACCTCTGCCGGGAAAGACATTACAACCAGAGGTAACAACTTCACTCAGACTCCACTAAAACATCACTGGGACTCTAGTAAGAGTCTGATTGCTTCTGCCTGGGCAGGGGTTACACTAGTTATATTCTTTACTACAAATAATGCCTTTGCATGCACCAAAAATGTATTTCTGAGTAAATAGTCTGCATAAGCTGTCAGGCATCATGAATAATGTTTTCTGTGTTATGAACTCAGTTTTTCCCAAGCATCTCTGAAAGCTGAACTTGGAAATGTCTCAAGAGGCAGTGTCCCATAATTTCATTTAATTTAAATCTGAACATCTACAAGCCTGCTGTAAGTAAATAAATGTGCATGCACAGAAAGCAAATGATGCATTCTAGAAACATCCAGAACGACCTCATCAGGTATCACTGAATTATTTTATAAGCAACATCACTACAATAAAGCAACACTATTCAGGGGCGGCCCAAGGGGGGTGCGGGGCCATGTGCGGAGACTCATTTGCATAAGGTGCCTCATTTGCATAAATATTTGCATAATGTTACCGTACACTAACTTTTAGTAAACATGCTCTTAATGAGTATATGGATAAAGAAAGACTAAAAGATTTCTACATTACTATAATCCAGTGCCAACCGCCAGGCACATTAGGAACTACTACAAATACTGCCCATTTAGAACCCATAGCAAACCCGCCGTATCCTAACAGCACTACCAGGACTCACAAAGCACCATACCCTACCTATCAAAAGGCAACACTGCAAATATTAAACCAATGCATTTCAGAGAATAACAATACATGACCTACTGGGGAAAGAGAACAAGTGGCAATGTCAAATAGGAATTACATAAACAGAATACGTCAGCTCAGTTACACATACAGAACATAGACCATCATCAAACAAGGAATCAAAATTTAGAAACAGGAAGACAATAATTAAACTGGGAACCCGAAAAGCCAAACTTGGAATGTACTACACTGTAGAAATAAAACTATAAATTAATTTCCTCTTGTACTAAACAAAGCACAGACGTTAATGATGCACATTTTATTTATTTATTTACATTCTCTTATATACCGCGCTATTCTGCATCAGTGCGGTTTACATTGAACAAACTGAAATTACATTGAACAGGGCATTATAACTTGGAGATAACTATTTTACAGGGAACATGGGCTATGGAGCTGACATATTCCAGTTAATACATTCAAAATAAAGAGATATTTTTCTACCTTTTGTGTCTTTTTTTTGTTGCAATTGCTCCAGCTACCTTCTTCTGGTTTCTTCGTGTCTTCTGCTAACTCTCCATCGTCTGCTGTCCATTTGTCCTTTCTTCTCTCTTCTAGTTTTTTTCCATCCTCTCTCTACATCTGCTTTAACATACTAATCTTTCTCCTTTTGCTCTTTCCTCATTCCTATTTCATCCACTCAAATTTTACCCCTCCATTTTCAATCCCCACTTACTCTCCCAATATCCGGCCAATTGTAGACTTGTCTTCCCTCCCACACAAAATATTTTCTCCCTCTCCATTTCACTCTCCCAGCTCCATCCCATTCTAATCCTCCCCCAACATCAGCTTTCTTCTAGTTCCAGCCCCACCCAGCATCCGCTCCCTTCTAGTCCCTGCATCAGCCCATTTCCAGTCCTAGCCCCCCATCAGCCCATTTCCAATCCTATCCTAGCCCCACCATCAGCCCATTTCCAGTTCTAGCTCCCTCATCCATTTCCAGTCCTATCTGAGTCCGTCCATCAGCTCATTTCCAATCCCAGCCCCTCCATCAGCCCATTTCTAGTCCTTTCCTAGCCCCACCATCAGCCCATGTCAAATCCTAGCTCCCCTCCACTCAGTCCATTTCCAATCCAAGCCCCATATGAGCCTACTTCCAGTTCTAGCCCCTCCATGAGTCCATTTCATTTCAAGCCCCCACTACAGCCCATTTCCAGTCTTAGCACCCCCAACTGCCCATTTCCAAACCTATCCTAGCCCCTCCATCAGCCCATTTCCTGTCCTAGCCCCCCCCCCCACTCAGCCCATTTCCAGTCCTAGCTCCCTCCCCTCACAGCCCATTTCCATTCCAAGCCCCCTCCCCATCAACTATTTGCAGTTTAAGCCCCCCTTCCACTCAACCCATTTCCCTTCCAAGCCCCCGTCCCCATCAGCTATTTGCAGTTAAAGCCCCCCTTTCACTCAGCCCATTTCCAGTCCTAGAAAACCCTCCAGCCCATTACCAGTCCTTGCCCCCCATAGCCCATTACCAGTTCTAAGCCCCCCACACAACACATTACCAGTCCGAAGCCCCGCATCAGCCCACTTCCAGTCCTAATGCCCATCACCCATTTTCAGCCTTACCCCCCCCCCCCACAGCCCATTAGCAGTCCTAACCCCCATCAGCCCACTTCCAGTCCTATCCCCATCAACCCATTTCCAGTTTTAGCCCCCCGACCCCATAGCCCATTACCAGTCCTAACCCCCAATCAGCCCATATCCAGTCCTAACCCAAAAAAGAGTTCAAAAAAAGAGTAAAGTAGCCCAAATGCCCTTGAGTATGGTGCAGACAGAGCGTAAAGATTCCAAATTACCCATGCCTACCAATAGCCAGATTAATAATAAAATACAGTCTCTAAAATGCTTATATGCAAATGCTAGAAGTCTAAACAATAAGATGGGAGAGTTAGAATATATAGCACTAAATGAGAGGTTAGATATGATTGCAATCTCAGAGACATGGTGGAAGGAGGATAACCAGTGGGACACTGTGATACCTGGATACAAACTATATCATAATGATAGAACTGATCAAATTGGTGGAGGGGCTGCGCTCTATGTTAGAGAGGGCATTGAGTCAGAAAGGATTAAAGTTTTGCAGGAAACAAAATTTGCTGTAGAATCTCTATGGATTGAAATTCCATGTATGAAGGGGAAGTGATGGCAGTGGGGGTGTACTATCTACCGCCTGGCCAGAATGAACAAATGGATGAAGAAATCAAGGAAGCTAACAAAAGTCACAGCAGAGTAGTAATAATGGGTGATTTCAATTACCCCGGTATCGACTGGGTCAGTGTCACGGCAGGACATGCTAGGGAAAGTTTCTAGATGAAATAAATGACTGCTTCCTGGAGCAGCTGGTTCATGAACCGACCAGAGGGGAAGCCATACTGGACCTAGTCCTTAGTGGAACACCAGATCTGGTGCAAGAGATAACGGTGTTGGGACCACTTGGCAACAGTGATCATAGCATGATCGTGTTTGATTTAATTAGTGGAGGAGAGATAGTAAAGAAATCCACAGTACTACCTTTTAACTTTCGAAAGGGAGACTATGATAAAATGAGGAATAAAGTTAAGAAAAAACTAAAAGGAGCGGTTGCAAAGGTTAAAGACTTACATCAAGCTTGGGTGTTGTTTAAAAATACTATCCTGGAAGCCCAGACCAGCTGTATTCCACGCATTAAGAAAAGTGGAAGAAAGTCCAAAAAACTGCCAGCATGGTTTAAAGGTGAGGTCAGAGAGGCTGTTGCGGCCAAAAAAAGCATCTTTCAGGAAATGGAAAAAAGAGCCAAATGACAAAAACTGGAAACAGCACAAGAACTGGCAAGTTAAATGCAAAGCTTTGATAAGGCAGGCAAAGTGAGAATTTGAGAAGGAACTTGCTACGGAAGCAAAAACACGAAATAAAAACTTTTTCAAGTACATTCGTAGCAAAAGGCCTGTGAGAGAGTCAATTGGACCATTAGATGATAGAGGTGTAAAAGGGACAGTAAGAGGAGACAAGGCTATAGCAGAGAGACTGAATGAATTCTTTGCTTCGGTCTTTACTGAGGAAGATGTAGGGATGTTACCCAAGACTGAAGTGGTATTTAAAGGTGATACTGCAGAGAAATTGAGAGAAATATCGCTACACCGGGATGATGTATTACAACTATTTGATAAACTGAATAGTAGCAAATCATCCAAGAGTGTTGAAAGAACTGAAATATGAGATTGCAGACCTGCTATTAGTAATCTGTGAACTTTCATTAAAATCATCTGTAATACCTGAAGATTGGAGGGTTGCCAATGTAACGCCAATTTTTAAAAAGGGTTCCAGGGGTGATCCGGGAAATTACAGACCGGTGAGCCTGACGTCAGTACCGGGGAAGATGGTAGAAACCATCATAAAGAACAAAATTATACAGCATGTAGATAGTCATGGCCTAATGGGAGACAGCCAACATGGCTTTAGACAAGGAAGATCTTGTCTTACTAATCTGATATGTGTTTTTGAAGGTGTGCATAAACAGGTAGACAAAGGTGAGTCGGTTGATATAGTGTATCTGGACTTTCAGAAAGCCTTTGACAAGGTCCCTCATCAGAGACTTTTGGCAAAACTAAAAAGTCATGGGATAGGAGGCAGTGTACTATTGTGGATCGGGAACTGGTTAAAAGATAGAAAGCAGAGGGTAGGGCTAAATGGCCAATTTTCCCAATGGAAAAAGGTGAATAGTGGAGTACCCCAGGGATCTGTACTGGGTCCGCTACTTTTTGACATATTCATAAATGATCTGGAAAAGGGAATAACTAGTTAGGTTATCAAATTTGCAGATGACACAAAACTGTTTAAAGTTGTTAAAACCCAAGGGGATTGTGGAAAACTTCAGGAGGATCTGGATAAATTGGAAGATTGGGCATCCAAATGGCACATGAAATTTAATGTGGACAAGTGCAAAGTTATGCACCTAGGAAAGAACAACCCACACTATGGTTACACAATGCAAGGTTCCACACTGGGAACCACCACCCAGGAAAAAAATTTAGGAGTCATCGTGGATAACATGTTAAAAACCTTCACCCAGTGTGCAGCGGTGGCCAAGAAAGCAAATAGAATGCTAGGTATCATAAGGAAAGGAATGGAAAATAAAACAAAGGATATTATAATGCCTCTGTATCATTCCATGGTATGACCGCACCTTGAATATTGTGTGCAATTCTGGTTGCCGTATCTTAAAAAGGATATAGTGTTATTAGAAAAGGTACAGAGAAGAGCCACCAAAATGGTAGAGGGGATGGAAGGCTACTCCTATGAAGAGAGGCTACAAAGGTTAGGGCTCTTCAAACTGGAAAAGAGACGGCTTAGGGTAGATATGATAGATGTCTATAAATTAATGAATGGAGTGGAAAAGGTAAACTTAGATCGATTGTTTACACTATCAGAATATAGAAAGACTAGGGGACATGTAATGAAGCTACAGGGTAAACTATTTAAGACAAATAAGTGAAAATATTTTTTCACTCAACGTGTAATCAAACTCTGGAATTTGTTACCGGAGGATGTAGTAAAGGCTGTTAGTGTAGCTTGGTTTAAAAAAGGTTTGGACAAGTTCCTGGAGGAAAGGTCCATAAACCATTATTAAAAAGGGACCCAGGATATCAATGCTTGACCCAATATAAGCATTGTGGAACCTGTGTCTCTTGGGGATACAGTTAAGTACGTATGACCTAGATTGGCCACTGTTGGAAACAGGATACTGGGCTTGATGGACCTTGGTCTGACCCAGTATTTCATATCTTATGTTCTTAACAATTCAGTCCTGAGGAAAGGATGGCTAAAGATGTTAAGGGTAGCAACAAAACTTTCTTCAGGTATATTCGGGAAAGGAAGAAGATCAGAGTTGGAATTGCAGGACTCAAAAGTGCTGGGAAAGGACTCATGGAAAGTGACATTGAAAAAGCAAAATTGCTAAACAAATACTTCTGCTCTGTTTTTACTAAAGAAGATCCTGGAGATGGACCAGCTGTGACTCCCAAATATAAAAATGGGAATGAAGTAGATACCACACCATTCACAGAAGCCGAGGTGTTAGAACAAAGCCATGGGACCGGATGGGATACATCCCAGGATACTGAAAGAGCTCAGAGAGGTTCTTGCAGGACCGTTAAATGATGTCTTCAACAGATCCTTGGAAACAGGAGAGGTTTCTCAGGACTGGAGAATGGCTGATGTCGTACCTCTACACAAAAGTGGTGACAGGGAAGAAGTGTCAAACTACAGGCCCGTGAGCCTTACCTCGGTGGCGGGAAAAGTAATGGAGGCGGTCCTGAAAGAGCGAATAGTGAACTTTCTCAAAACCAACAGGATGCAAGATCCGAAGCAACATGGTTTTACCGAAGGACGGTCTTGCCAAACAAATCTGATTGAGTTCTTTGACTGGGTGACCAAGGAATTAGATCAGGGGCATGCGATGGATGTCATCTACCAGGATTTCAGCAAAGCCTTTGAAACTGTTCCTCATAGGAGGCTTGTCAACAAACTCAATAGCTTGGGAATGGGTCCCAAGATGGTAAACTGGATTAGAAATTGGTTGACTGACAGACGACAAAAGGTGATTGTACATGGAGCTCACTCGGATGAGAGGAAGGTGATTAGCGGGGTGCCACAGGGTTCGGTCCTGGGTCCGGCACTGTTCAATGTATTTGTGAGTGATATTGCTGAAGGACTGAATGGAAAAGTCTGTCTTTTTGCAGACGACACAAAAATTTGCAACAGAGTGGACTCCCCCGAGGGAGTGGTTAACATGAGGAAAGATCTACAAAAGCTGGAAGACTGGTCTAATGCTTGGCAACTACAATTTAATGTGCAGTGTCATGCACTTGGGTAGCAGAAATCCAAGGGAAATGTACACGATAGGGGGCGAGAGGTTGGTATGCACGGTTCAGGAGAAAGACCTTGGTGTGATTATCTCTGATGATCTCAAGGTGGCAAAACAGTGCGACAAGGCGGTGGCAAAAGCCAGTAGGATGTTGGGCTGCATACAAAGAGGGATTACCAGCAGAAAGAAAGAGGTACTTATGCCACTGTATAAGTCATTGGTGAGGCCTCACTTGGAATACTGTGTTCAGTTTTGGAGACCGTATCTTGCAAAAGATGTAAAAAGACTGGAAACTGTTCAGAGGAAAGCGACCAAAATGATTTGGAGCCTGCGTCAGAAGCCTTATGAGAAGAGACTTGAAGACCTAAATATGTACACTTTGGAGGAGAGGAGGGACAGGGGAGATATGATTCAGACCTTTAAATACTTAAAGAGAAATGATGAACAAACAAACCTCTTCCAAAGACGGGGAAGCTGTAAAACTAGAGGGCATAACATGAAGCTGCAAGGTGGTAAATTGAAAGGCAATGTCAGGAAATATTTTTTCACTGAAAGGGTGGTGGATGCTTGGAATGCCCTCCCGATGGAAGTGGTGGGGGCAAACACGGTGACGGAATTCAAAAAGGCATGGGACAAACACAGTGGGTCCCTTTACAGCAATAGGATAAAAAGAAGATAAACGGTACCATCTAACTTCTGAACCATATAACATCTCAACAAATAGGGGTGTCCTACATGGAGTGGTGGGTTTACCCCTAAACAAAGACATGGGGAGGGGTGGCCTGCACAGAGCGACAGGTGCACCTACTCTTGCCATCTTGCTGGGCAGACTAGATGGACCATGCTGGTCTTTATCTGCCGTCATTTACTATGTTACTATGATCCTCCTGTTCTGGGCTCTCTCCTTCATCCAACTCCTCCTGCAAATCTATCTCCGTGTCAAGGTCTTCCCCATCCAGTCACCCTGACAGCGGTGATTGCTGCCACTCCTCTAAGCCTCTAGCCTGCTTAGACACCACTGCTCCTCACTCGTTCTCTTTTGTGTCTGACATCCTCTTAGCCCTGTGTTCCGGGGCCGAGGAGCCACTTGGTAGGCAAAGCGTAGTTACTCACCTGTAACAGGTGTTCTCCAGGAGCAGCAGGAATCAGTCCTCACTTATGGGTGACGTCGGCGCCGACGGAGCCCTCGCGGAGCAATTTTCCCCAGCTTTCAAAGAAAGCCTTTGGGAATTGCAGCGCGCATGCGCGGTCGTCTTCCCGCCCGAGGGTGCCATCTTAGCCAGTCAGATGACATAGCTAAAAAAGACAGCATAAAAATTTGCAAAAAAGAACATAAGCAGACGATTGCAACTCCAAGGGGAGGAGGGAGGGTAGTGAGGACTGATTCCTGCTGCTCCTGGAGAACACCTGTTACAGGTGAGTAACTACGCTTTCTCCAGGACCAAGCAGGAAGTCAGTCCTCACTTATGGGACTCCCAAGCTCAAGGCTACCGGAGACCCTAAGCACAAAAATGAGCTCCCTCTAGCTCAGCAGCACAGAAGGATAGAATCTTCGCTGAATTATCACCCACCGGTAGCCCACATCCGGGATGGAGGGTAGGAGTTGCTCAGACCTCAAAGAGATTACGGAGGACTGCCTGTCCGAAAGCACTGTCCCTACGGGACTCCCTCTCGAGACAGTAATGGACCGCAAAAGTCTGGCTCGAAGACCAAGTAGCGGCCCGGCAGATGTCTGCCAGCGGAACAGAGCGGAGGTAAGCCACTGACGTAGCCTTTGCCCGAACGCAATGAGCCGTGACTCGACTTTCTAAGGAGAGTCCGGCTGCCCCATAAGCCCAAGAGATACAGTCCGCAACCCAGATGGACAGAGTACGCTTGGAGACCGGAAGCCCCAATTTATTGGGGTCAAAAGACACAAAAAGCTGAGCAGCTTTACGGTGCTCCCGCGTACGGTCAAGGTAGAAGTTCAATGCCCTTCTACAGTCCAGGGTATGGAGGACCGTTTCAGCTCGGCTGGAGTGTGGTCTGGGAAAGAAGGTTGGAAGTACCACCTCCTGATTGATGTGAAAAGGGGAGACCACTTTAGGCAGAAATTTTGGGTGAGTCCGTAGGACTACCCTATTCTTGTAGAACCTAGTGTAAGGGGGATCAGACACGAGGGCCTGCAATTCACTTACGCGTCTAGCGGAAGTGAGGCCTATCAAGAACAGCGTTTTCCAAGACAGAAAACGGAGAGAACAGGTAGCCATAGGTTCAAAAGGCGGACAGGTGATCCGCTGCAAAACCACATTCAGGTCCCAGTCAGGCGCTGGCGGGCGCAGAGGTGGTTTAAGTAGAAGGAGACCTCGGAGAAACCTCGCTACGAGAGGATCGTTTGAGAGAGGTCTGCCGTCCACCGGCACATGATGTGCTGAAAGAGCACTGAGGTGAACTTTGACGGAATTGGACTTAAGTCCCAGATTAGAGAGGTGCAGCAAGTACTGCAAAATCACCAACACCGGGCAGGAGAAGGGATCCTGAGACTGCTGGGTACACCAGACTGCAAAGCGACGCCATTTAAGGGCGTAGCATTTGCGGGTAGAGGGCCGTCGCGAAGCCAAGACGACCTCCTCCACCTCCGCCGGCAGGAGAAGGGGAGCAAGGACTACCCTCTCAGCAGCCAGGCCATGAGGTTGAGAGACCTGAGGTTGGGGTGCAGAAGGGACCCCTGATCCTGAGTGAGGAGATCCGGTTGTACCCCCAGAGGGATTGGATCCTCCACCGCCAGTTGCAGCAGGAGCGGAAACCACGGCTGCCTGGGCCAGCGAGGGGCCACCAGGATCATGAAGGCTTTGTCTCGGAGAACCTTGAAAAGAGTCCGAGAGACCAGCGGGATGGGAGGGAAAGCGTACAGAAGGCTCCCCGACCACGAGATCAGAAAGGCGTCCGCCGCAACCCGAAGGGGGTGTGGCTGACGAGAGCAGAAGCGAGGAAGCTGCCGGTTGTGAGGACTGGCAAAGAGATCCACCGTGGGGAGACCCCACTTGAGGAAGAGCTTCTGAACTACCAAGGGATCCAGACGCCACTCGTGCGGCTGGAGGACCCTGCTGAGTTTGTCTGCAAGGCAATTTTCTTGGCCCGGGAGATAAACTGCCTTGAGGAGAATGCCGTGACTGACGGCCCAAGAGCAGAGCTTCTGTGCCTCCCGGCAGAGGAGGAAGGAGCCCGTGCCCCCCTGCTTGTTCACGTAGAACATGGCAACTTGATTGTCCGTCTGGACAAGGACGGACTGTTGGGAAGTCAGGTGGGAGAAGGCCTTGAGAGCTAGGCGGATCGCCCTGAGCTCCAGGAAGTTGATCTGCTGAGCAGACTCCCACGTGGTCCAGAGGCCCTGAGTACGTGCCTCTTGGCAATGTGCTCCCCAGCCCAGGAGGGATGCATCGGTGGTCAGCACCCGGGTCGGCTGAGGTGACTGGAAAGGCATTCCGAATATCAGGTTCGGCTGCCGAAGCCACCACCGAGAGACGAGAGCAGCGGCTCGGAGACGCGCACTAGGTCTGCCAGGCCGCCTGTGGCTTGTCGCCACTGCTGGCGGAGACACCATTGAGCAGACCGCATGTTCAGGCGGGCATTGGGGGTCACATGGACGGTGGAAGCCATATGGCCGAGCAGTCTCAGGAAGCGCCTGGCGGAGACCAGGGGCTGGCTGCGAAAGCGGTCGGCTAGGTCCATGAGCCGTTGAGCCCTGTCGAGCGGTAGGTACGCTCGTGCCCGAGGAGTGTGCAGCCTTGCGCCGATGAACTCGAGATCCTGTGAGGGGAGCAAAGTGGACTTTGCGAAGTTTATGACAAAGCCCAAGTGCTGCAGCAGAGTCACCGTGCGGCACGTGGCGTTGGTGACCTCTTGAGCGGACGCTGCTCTGATGAGCCAGTCGTCGAGGTACGGAAAGACATAGAGGCCGTGAAGCCGGAGATGGGCCGCCACGACCGCGAGACATTTTGTGAAGACTCGCGGTGCGGAGGATAGGCCAAAGGGCAGTACTCTGTACTGGTAATGATTTCCTGCCACCACAAACCTTAGGTATTGGCGGTGGCTTGGGTGGATGAGGATGTGCGTGTAGGCATCCTTTAGATCCAAGGAGCATAGCCAATCTCCCTGCTGGAGGTAGGGCAGAAGGATTCCAAGGGTAAGCATTTTGAACTTCTCCCGCACAAGGAACTTGTTGAGGTTGCGCAAGTCCAGGATGGGTCTGAGGCCCCCTGTTCTCTTTGGTATCAGAAAATACCTTGAATAAAAGCCTTGACCTCTCAGGTGGTGGGGCACCGGTTCCACCGCCTGTTCCTGCAGAAGACCTGCTAACTCCTGAAGGAGCAACTCCCTGTGCAGAGGGAGGCGCGAAGGTTCTCCCGGAAAATAGGAGGGAGGGACCTGATGGAAGTGGAGAAGGTAGCCTTCTCGCACGACCTGAAGTACCCAGGCATCTGCGGTGATGCTGGACCACCTGTGGGCGAAGTGAACCAGCCGGCCTCCGGTGCTGGGAGGAACCAGCGGGGGGGGAGAGGCTATGCTGAGCGAGTCAAAAACCCCCACCCTGCTGAGCAGGGGCTGGTGGTGCAGGCTTGGGGGCTTGCTGCCTACGGGACCCGTTACCCCGTCCCTTGGCCTGCTGGCCCTGTTGGGGAGCTGCAGGGGCCTGATAATGGGGGTACTGTTTGTAGGCAGCCGCCTTCCTCGGGTAAAAGGACTTTTTTCCCGAGCCCTTCTTTTTCTGGGAAGGGGCGGAGGTCTTCCTAGAAAGCCTGGTCCTGGTGAGAGTCTCAGTCTCAATTTGTGCAGCCTTTTCCGCCATGGGCTTGCCAAAGAGGTTTTCGCCTCGGCAGGGGACATCGACCAACTTGTCCTGTACCCAGGGCTCAAGGTCCGACGACTGAAGCCAAGCCTGTCGGCGGGCACCGATGCCGGCTGCGGCCACTCTAGCCGAGGCCTCAAAGCCATCATAGGCTGCTCGGGACATGAACTTTGAGCATTCCCGAATGCCCGTGGACAAGGCTAGGAACCTCCGCAAGGGCTCCTCGGAGAGACCAGCGGAGAATCCGGCTAGCTCCTTAGCCAGATCCCGGAGATACATGCCCATGTAGAGCTGGTAAGTCTGGACACGACATGCGAGCATAGAGCCCTGGAAGCACTTCTTGCCAAGGCCATCCAGGTTACGGGCCTCCCTTCCAGGAGGCACCGAGGAGTGCATCTTCTGGCTCTTAAGACGATGCATGGCCGATTCCACTACCATGGAATGGTGTGGCAGCTGTGCCTTCTGAAAGCCAGGGCTCTTGCGGACCCGATAGATAGAATCGACCCGCTTGCTCAGGACCGGCGAGGAGGCCGGACTCTCCCACATGCGGAAGAGTAGTCGTTCCAGCATAGGAGGAACCGGCACAGTAAAGTGCTCCCTCGCGGGAGAGTCATACTGGAGGGCGTCGAGCTCTTCGGCTCGAGGCTCCTCCTCGGGATCCGCAGGGAAGGCCAAAGCCTTGGCCATATCCCTAACGAAGTCCGAGAACCGGGCATCCTCCGGGGGGGACTGCTTCCGAGGCTCGGACCCCGGTGAGTCCGATGGGACACACCGAGTCCGGAAAGAATCAGGTGACTCTTCCTCCTCAGACTCCCAGACCGACTCCGACGAGGACTCGGTGGGGTCGGCCCGGGCAGGGTGCGGCGCCAGCCGTCCCGACGTCGAGGGAGTCGGCGTCGGCGACCTCGGTCCCGAACGGGAGGCCGAGGGTGACCTCGACCGAGGATCGACTCGAGTTCTCATTGATTCGAGGATCGGCTCGGTCTCCGGGGTCGACTTGGACGTCGACGTCCCGGCGGTCGGGGCAGCGGCGCCAGCGAGGCCAGCGAGCAGTGCCCGCTGCTGGTCCATGAAGGCAGACAGTCTGCTCTCCAAGGCCGTCAACCTGAGTCCGAGCTCAGGTGACCCAGCAGCCCCCGACTCGGGCCCCGACGGCGTCGGGCCCGACGTCGGCTGTCGCGGAGGCGAGTCCAGAAGGACCACAGGACTTACCCGGGCAGGCATCTCCGACTCCAGGCGAGGTCGCTTCGGGATGTGTTCCTTCTCCAAGGACCCAGGGCGGCTGTCGGGGCTATGCGACCTGGCCCTCGCGGAACCAGGAGCGTCCACCGACGCCGCCCTCGCGGGTTTTTCCTTCCGACGATGGTCCCCGGAGGGAGAACCCCGGTCGGAGGAGCTCCGGCGACGGTCCGAGCTGGAGCCTTTCGACACGGAGGCCTCCGACGAGGTCCGGGTACGGCTGGGGTCAGCGAAGATTCTCTCACGCTGATGCCGCCGACTCCTCAACGCCTTTGAGGACAGTTTGCTGCAGGGCCCACAGATCAGTTCCTCATGATCCGGGCCCAGGCAGCGGAGGCAAAAGTCGTGTGTGTCGGTTAGTGACATATTTCGGTCACACCGACCACACCGCTTAAACCCACTGGCAGCCATCGGGGGAAAAAGGGCCCCTGCGAGGTCAAAGGACTGGGCTGCCAGGGAAACCGAAAACGAAAGCTGACTAAGTCAGAAAAACCGAAAAAAGTAAGCGGACTCGAGACCGGCGTCGCGAGTCCGGGCGGGAAAGCGATCGGCGTCGAACCGAAAGGAAAAAGAATAAAATAATGAAGAAAATCGACTTTTTCGCGGGGACAAGACGGGGACGTCTGTAGGGCTCCGCGGAAAAAAGAAGACTGGCTAAGATGGCACCCTCGGGCGGGAAGACGACCGCGCATGCGCGCTGCAATTCCCAAAGGCTTTCTTTGAAAGCTGGGGAAAATTGCTCCGCGAGGGCTCCGTCGGCGCCGACGTCACCCATAAGTGAGGACTGACTTCCTGCTTGGTCCTGGAGAAAACGCCTTATGCAAAAGTAAGACACTCTGGTGAGAACGCCCCCAGGAGTCCTATCGCTCCCTGGGCTTGAGGGGTGGATTGTCCGGGCATCGTGCAGGACCGGGGGCCAGATCCGTTGAAGGTAACATGGCCCCCCTTGCCCCCAGGGTCTCTTGCAACTGGGAGGGACTCTTCTGCTTCATCTCATCCTGCAGGTCCTGCTCCCATGGCCACCTCTTGTGTGCAGTTTAGGCAGACACCTGCCTCCCGAGATCGCACCACATCGGGGACTGTATCTTAAAGATATGAAATGGACTTTAGATCCAATAAAACTGACTCATTCTCTGAGTAAAGTTTACATTTTTATTCTAATACTTCAAATGGCTATAACGGAGTACAGCTTCCCTTACAAGCAATATTACAGATTTAATAGATACATAATCTGGGCTAAGAGACAAGAGATGATCATGTCAGGTTACTCACTGACCACAGACAGATGGAAGGATTTCATTTGCTTCCTATCCACTATTTTTCAAATTACATACATTTCTTGTATGCAGGTACTTCCTGTTTTCCACAGAGCTGTAGCTGCTACAAACCTATATTCAACAACTTTTTTTTTAAACACTTATCTTTATTCCTGTCTCTTTCTAGCAGACCCTTCTCAGGAGAAAGTAACAATGTCTCCTTTTAGATCACCTGACCAGGCACACAGCACTCTGAAATTTGCCAGCAACAACAATGTCACCTGATATTTCTCCGGCAACCCAGTCCAAGATCTCTGCCTGTCTTGCAGACATCGCTGCCTGGATGTCTCATCGCCGATTAAAACTGAACATGGCCAAGACTGAACTCCTTGTCTTTCTACCCAACTCCTCCCCCCCCCCCCACTTCCCCCTCTCTCAATCCATGTGGATGGATCCACTATCCTTCCTGTTCCCTTGGCCCGCAATCTGGGGGTTATCTTTGACACCTCTCTCTCCTTCTCCGCTTATATCCAGCATGTAGCGAAGACCTGCCGCTTCTTTCTCTACAACATCAGCAAAATCCGCCCCTTCCTCTCTGAACACACTACCAAAACTCTTATCCACTCCTTAATCTCCTCTCGCCTCGATTACTGTAACCTGCTTCTTGCTGGTCTCCCCATGAACCACCTCCTTCCCCTTCAATCTATACAAAATCACACTGTTCGACAAATATTCTGCCAGCCTCGCCATGCCCACATTACTCCTTTTCTCAGGTCACTTCACTGGCTCCCTGTCCGATTCCGCATCCAGTTCAAACTTCTCCTACTGACCTATAAATGCATACACTCCATGGCCCCGCAATACCTCTTATCTCTCCTTACGTCCCTTCTCGGAATTTACGCTCTGCTAACAAACTACTACTATCAATGCCTTTCACCCGCACTGCGAA
The DNA here is from genome assembly GCA_033557465.1 of Ichthyophis bannanicus. Lineage (NCBI taxonomy): Eukaryota > Metazoa > Chordata > Amphibia > Gymnophiona > Ichthyophiidae > Ichthyophis > Ichthyophis bannanicus. The sequence goes on from CM066031.1 coordinate 53,764,609, forward strand.
CTCCCAACTGCGCTCCTTTCACCTTGCTGCACCATATGCCTGGAACAACCTACCTGCATCTGTGCGCCAGGCACCCTCGGCCCTCTTCAAATCCAGGTTGAAGACCCATCTCTTTACCATTGCATTCAGATCCTGACTTCTATCCTCATCTTACCCTAATCCCCGTCAACGTTTATTACCAAACTACAGTCCAAATTGACTAATGCTCTTTAATACTTTGTACTTTTCTAACTAGATTGTAAGCTCCGATGAGCAGGACTCTGACAGGCAGGGACTGTCTCTTGTATGTTGGCTACCTCTTGTAGGTTAACTGTGCAGTGCTGCGTGCGTGGCGCTTTATAAGTGCTAAATAGTAGTAGTAATAGTACTATCTGATTAGGCCTTTCCCACATGTCTGCATCAAGTCATTGTGCACTGAATAAGTTTTGAGCTGTATAACACAAGGAATGCTTAAGGATTAAGTGGGGTTTACACCCCTTGATACCATCCTATACCAGGCACTGCGGTCTGGCTGGCTTGGTGGGAAGGGCTGGGGGCACCCCCCAGGAACTCCCTCAATCTGTACCCGGATATTTAACAGGATCCCCAGCACAGTGCACCTCCACAGGCTCAGGCACAGAGCACCAGAGTACTTGAACTAAACTAAAATAAAATAAAATCTAATTAACTGAACTGAAAAGAAAAAGAAACTGCAAATGGCCCCCTAGAAAGAGGCTGCTCTGTCCTGCTTTATTCTCTAGTGGCTGCCTTTCCCAGGCACCCAAAACACAGCAGGGGGTTAAACACATGCGGGCCTGAATAAAAAACCGTGCCTAAATGCAGTGGGGTTTATTTTGCACACTGCTGCAGGCTTCCAAACATGCGGCTGCAGGCCGGTCTCTCTCTCCTCATGTTCTGGCGGTTGCTAGAGGTTTCTGCTGTCCTCTCCCTCCCCCCCCCGCCACTCTTACCTTGCAGCCTCTTTGCCGCATGGCTTTTCTACCCCTCGCACTCAGCCTTCCTTCCTGGCTTTGGCGCTGAAGGGGGGGAGATGACTCGGGGCTGCCAGCTTTCACTCCTGTCAAGCAACTGCAGCCCCTGCAGTGGCTCCTCACCCGATAACGGGATCGGGAGCAGCCAGAAGTCTCGGACTGAGGAAGGGCCCCACAGAACCCTCCCCCCAAAATCCTGTGGGGAAAGGGGGAGGAAAGAATATCCTCCCCTCAGCCCTGTTGTCCCCCGGGTTCTCTCTGTTCCTTCTGTTTTTTTGGGGGTTTTTACTTCTGCCTTTAAAAACAAAGAAACTTGCACCTTAACAGGGTAAATAAAAGCAAACTGTAACTAAACCTATCTCCTTAGTTATCCTTTCAGTGAGTCCAGCACCCTGGCTCACAACCTCCTCCAGTTGCTTGGAGACTGAGCTTACTGGGGCTGGTGAGCGGTGCCAGCTGCATATGTACACTAGTGTCATCAAAAAGATGACAGGCTCAGCCTCCAAGCTGCTGGAAGAGGTACGCTACCCAGAGGTGCGGACGAAAAGGAAAGGATTTCTTCTCTTTTCTCTCTCTCTGATGGTGTTTAGAAGTCATTTGGTCTCTACTGTTATTATGGAAAGATCTCTCTGCCTTCCGGTGTCTCTGGTGCTCAGGGATGTTTGTGAGCTCCCTGTCACTTCTCTCACACTCAGCGACTCCATCGGGTGAGTCTCCTGCAGGGTCTCTCTGCTCCTTCTCTGATTCCTGCTGATGATGCCTTGTGTTTTTCCTCTCAGTCCTGTAGGAAATATTCTCAGATATATTTCCTAATTGTCTTGAGATTTGTTCCATTTCTACAGGAGGTTCTTCTTGATTTTCCTCCTTCTTATTTTCCAGTATGGCCTGATTATCTGGAAAATACAAAAAGAAGACATTAATCATTCTTTAGTGACTATGGAAAGCTACTAATGATCTGGAAATTAATTTTCTGGGTCACACAACAACATCATGGGATCTGTGATGGTTAGAAAATTCCATGGGTTAGCACAATTGTCCTCAAACTATTCATGTAAAGAGCCATTAGTAGAAACTTAAGACGAAAAACATACAGCTCAGAGGCCCTGCATAACTCAGGACAATTGTGCATACCTGCAGGGTCAGTGTAAGCATAATAGGCCCTTAAATAAAAGTTCAGCCTTGCGAGACTTCCGGTCTGGCAATGAGCTGACCAGACGTGTTCTGATCAGCTCCGGGCAAAATACCCCACAAAACTGCTAAAAATCTGCTCTCGCACCGCCGATTGCCCTCGGAACTGCTGACCCACTAGAATACTTTGCCGGGAGCTTTAAATTCTAGCCCTAGGACTGCAGAAACAGGCTGTCTACGAGCGATAGCCCAATGGCAACGAAATCTGTCCGGAGGGAGAAGCCACGTGCAGTGGAGGCCAAAATGGCTGAAGGAGCCCCTACTAGCCCAAAATCGGGGAATGGCTCTGACCTGGTGGCCGAGGTGAGCGCAGCGGTGGTGAGCGCCCTGGAGACCCGTTTTCAAAACCTTGCGGGGAGCCTACAGACTCTCAACCAAAATTTTTCTGAGTTTGCTGGGCGAATGGAGCAGGCGGAGGCGCGTATTGCTGAGGTCGAGGACTCCCAACACTCTCTCACGGCTAAGGTGGCTGCCCTTGAATCCGTCGTTAAACAGCAAAGTGAGAAGTTGGACGACTTGGAGAACAGGGGGCGCCGAAAAAATTTACGTTTCGTGGGGATCCCTGAATCTGTGGGAGATGGAGCCCTCTTCAATTACCTGCAAGCATGGCTCGACCAACTTCTTGGCGGGGCGGACGGAAGCCGGGTAAAGCTGGACCGCGTGCACAGACTGGGACCCCGCAGAGAGCAAGCGCAGCGACCTCGAGCAGTCATCGCCCGCTTCCAGGAGTACCGCCAGAAGGAGGAGGTGCTGCGCCTTGCTCGCAACCGCAGGTCCTCCGACCACACGACTACAGAACGCCTTCTCGTTTTCCAGGACTACTCCGTCCTTGTCAGCCAACAACGGCGTGCCTTCTCCTCGGCCTGCGCCCAGCTCTTTACGAAAGGACTCCGATTCTCGTTGTTATACCCGGCCCGCTTGAGAGTGGAACACCAGGGCCGTACAAAAGTCCTCGCGACGCCTGCAGAAGCCTCCGCGTTCCTGGAGTCGCTTAACGTACCAAGCCCAGACTGAAACTGCACCGTTGGGCTCCAAAGACTTTGGACAGCCGTGGACTGCTCAGAACCAACTAGCCGGGAGCTTTGGTGGACTCCTACTTTGTTTTTGGGGTCCTATTCTCATTTCATGCTCTCTCATTTTTAAGTTTGATAGATTAGTGTGGAGGATTCGGGCTCCCGCCTTCCTTTTTTTTTCTTCTTTCTGTACTTAATTTTTTATTTATTTTTCTTTATTTGTTTTTGTTTGTTGGTTGTTTGGTTCTCCCCCCCCCCTCCTTCTTTCCCTCCCCCTCCCCCCCCATCCCCCCTTTTTTTTCTCCTTTTTCTTTCTCTATTTTTGACTCCCCCCCCCCCCTTTTTTTTTTTCGTTATCCTTCCCCTCCCTATCTTATACCTTTCCCTTTTATTTTACTTTTTCCTCTGCCAAGTCTACAGGGCCTCGGTTTTTCTCTCTCACTTTCTATTTTGTATCCAGTTAGTTGGTTTGGTGGTTTTTTATTTTTTTGGGATAGGCCCCACCACGGATGTGATCTCTAAGAACTCCTGTCCCTGAATGTCTCCTTGCAACTGTTCCAGATGCTAGCAACAATATAGCGGTATGTAGCTAGACGGAGTTACTTTGACTCACTGTTGTAAAGGTCTGCAGGGTTACTTTGTTTCAGTTCCTGTACCTATTTCTTACACTCACATTAGTGGAGTTCCCTAGGAAGGCGCCCTGGCCTCCTCCCCCCCCCCCCTTTTCCTCCAGTGTAGAATCGGATCTCCGAGGGAGGAGGCACACCCATGCGCCTGCTGATAAGGGTGGCGATAATTGGGAGACCTGTGCCTGGCCGGGGGAGACCAACATTCTCGGTTAATGTCAATTTGCATCCACCCCTGACGGGCGGGAGTATAGAGGGGTGGCTAAGAACCCTGCGCGTGCGCCTGGCCAGGGGTGGACTCCCTGGGATCTGGGGCTTGCCCTGCTTCTGGGCGCCGCCGTCCGGTCTCCGGGCTGCGGGGTCGGGGGGGGGGTCCTGTCCGGGGGGGGGGGACGGGACGGGTTCTGTCCGTTCCCCTGATTGCATGAAGCCTGGGGGCACTGTTGTTGGGCTAGGAGAACCCTTCTGCCCACTATGAGGCTGATCGCGGTGGGGGGGGGAGGGTGGGAAGAGAACTCAGCAGGGGGGGTGGATTGTCGACCTCCCGTGATTCGCGCTTGGGCGAGCTGCGGAGCGGAGCGAGTTGCGCCCCTGAGAGACTCCCTTCATAAGACTGGGAGCCCTGGCCCCGGGAGACACCAATAGGGGGGCATCGCAAGTGTAGGGGGGGTGTGGAGGATCCTAAGGGGGGGTAGCCCGACTGTCAGTGGAAGCTGTCCGACCAGGTGGGTGGACATTTAGGAGTTGGAGGGGAGGGGGAGGGGGGAAGGGGGGGTGGGGAGGGGAGGAGGGGGGGGGTGAGTGGGGGAGGATATGGGGTAACTGGGCCTTTACGGGTAACTTTGTGGTGCTGCACCCTCAACATGTTGGAAAGAGGGGGGTCCCAGGCTGGGAGGGCCTCCCTATTATATGAGCGTTTAGCATTTTGGTGGATCTTTGACACTGCCTCGTGCCTTTAAAGATTGTTACTTGGAATGTGTGTGGACTGGGGAGCCCGATCAAGCGATATAAGGTGCTACAAGCCCTTGCCCGCCAAAAGTGTGATATCGCCCTCCTGCAGGAGACCCACCAGACAGCTGAGGAACATGATAAACTCTGCCGTTCATGGGTGGGTCAAGTTTGGGGGTCCCCCGCGCAGGGGCGGAAGGGTGGCGTGGCGATTTTGTTCCACAAAAGAGTTCGCTTCTCATTGGCCACCCTTACAGCAGATGACAGGGGCCGCTATTTGCTTCTGCATGGTCATCTTGATGGGAAATTAATCACTATTGGTAACCTCTATGGGCCTAATACGTTTGTCCCCAATTTCTTTTGCGACTTGGCCTCCCGGATTGAACAGCTTCCTGATTGTCCGTTGCTTTTAGGGGGCGATTTCAATGGCATTTTAGATACCGAGTTGGATACTTCGACGGAGGGGGGGGAACCGGGACAGGATCCCCACGACCCGCATGCTGCAGAGATTCCGGAGACGGCTGGATCTAGTAGACCCCTGGCGACTGCTCCACCCCCAGGAGAGGGATTACACCCATCAATCCCGGGCACATGGTTCAAGTGCCCGTATTGACTACATTCTGCTTTCGGGGGGAGCCATCGCCAAGGTGGGAGAGACTCAGATTGGTCCTGTGGAGATCTCCGACCACGCCTGGGTGTGGTTGGAGCTATATTGGGGAGGGGCCTCCCCCTCTGGGTCCCGGCTCTGGCGCTTCCCGCTTGACCTTTACCATGATGCTCAGTTTCATGGCTTCCTCCGCCAGCGCTGGCAAGAATTTTTGGACGATCACAGGTGCCATGAGGGGGACCCGGAATTGGTATGGGAGACGGCGAAAGTAGTGTTGCGTGGCGATATTATCGGCTTTGCGGCTCGCAAGCGCAGAATGATCGCTGACCGAATCATCCGGTTGGAAAGGCAGGTGGTGAGTCTACGCCGGCGCTGTGCTCGTGCCCCGCTCGCATCAAATAAGAAACGGCTTTGGGAAGCTCAGGTGGCGTTAAACGAGCTACTACATCAGCGGGCTAAGAAATCACACCTTTACTATCGTTACCAAATGTATTGCCATGGAGACAAAACAGGACGATTGCTTGCCCGATGTTTGCGAGGACAGCGAGGCTCCCGCCTGGTGGCAGCCCTGCGAGATACCGCGGGTAGACTCCACAGAGACAATGAAGAGATTGTGCGAGTTTTCCGGACCTTCTTTCAATCTCTATATGAGACCGAGGGGGTGCCACCGGACGACCTTCAGGATTATCTGCGGGGCCTCGACCTCCCCCAGTTGACTCCAGCTCAACGTGAGTCCCTTGAACGGCCACTGATGGCGCAGGAGGTCCAGGCGGTAATCACCTCGGCCTGTTGTTTCAAGTCGCCTGGCCCAGACGGCCTGGGTGCAGAGTTTTATAAGCTCTTGGGGGACACTGTGGCCCCCACACTGCTGGCGGTTTACGACCAGCGTATTGCGCAGGGGGCCTTCCGTTGGGGGAGCAATCACGCTCACATTGTGTTGCTTCCTAAACCAGGCAAGGATCCTTTAGTGGCTAGCTCCTATAGGCCCATTTCGCTGCTTAATTTTGACCTGAAAATTTTAGCTAAGATTTTGGCTATTCGCCTGGCGGAGGTGTTGAGTCACCTCGTGCATGACTCCCAGGTAGGCTTTGTCAAGAGCCGCTACGCGGTGCGGAATTTGCGAAAAACTTTGGCCTCTCTGGAGTGGGTGCATCATCGCCAACTACCTTCTTTGTTGATTAGCTTCGATGCGGAGAAGGCCTTCGACCGGGTGAACTGGGACTACCTCTGGGCACTTTTGCCTAAATATGGACTTGGTGCCCACTTCTGCCGGATAGTGAGAAGTCTTTATACCCAACCGACGGCGGGAGTGGTTTGCAATGGCGTTGCCTCAGACGCTTTTGCCCTGGGCCGCGGGACGCGGCAGGGGTGCCCCCTTTCCCCCCTGCTTTTTGTCCTTTCTCTTGATCCTTTGATTAGGACTATCGAGGCCTCCGGAGAGATCTCCGGAGTACGCATTGGGCCACAAGAATTCAAGCTCTCCGCCTTCGCCGACGATCTACTTGTTCACCTGCTCTCCCCGAAGCGTTCCCTGCGCGGTCTGATGTTGGAATTTGAAAGGTTTGGGAGAGTGGCGGGACTACGCATCAATCAGGAGAAATCGGAAGCCCTTGATGTGTTGGGCACCCTTCGGGGTGCGTGGGCTGGAGAGTTCCCGCTTAAATGGGCCGCGGGCGAGTTCCTGTATCTGGGGATTGTTTTGCCCAGCCACCCCGGTAGGTTGTATGGTCGTAACCTTGATCGGATTCTGCGGAGATTGCACACGCAGCTGCGGGCGTGGGGGGCTCTCCCATTATCCCTCTCAGGGAAGATAGCGGCGGTGCAGATGGTGGTCCTTCCCCGCCTCCTTTATTGGCTCCAGACCCTGCCAGTGTGGCTGCTCCGTAAAGACCTGCGCCGCATTGAGGCCTGTTTCCACTCCTTTTTCTGGAAGGGAGGAAGGGCGCGTATCCCGTGGGCCCGGCTGCTGGGCAAGTGGCGTGCGGGGGGGATGGGTTTCCCAGATCTGCGCGCTTATGCCTTAGCCTGCCAAATGCGACATTTGGCTGACTGGTTTGGTGACACTGCTTATTACACGCCCCGGCGCCTGGAGGAATGTTTTGTTGCCCCGCTTACTCTTCTGGGGGTCCTACATGGAGTCAATTCGGCCCTCCCCCGCTATCTGAGACAGAGTGTGCTGATAACCTCGGCGAAACGGACCTGGCAATATCTCAACGTTCGCTGGGGGGAATCATGGCAGATCTCTAGTTGGCTGCCATTGCGAGGGAATCTGTCTTTTTCTTCGGGCTCGGAGTCGGTTCTTTTTCAGGACTGGGATAGCCGCGGAATTAAACTTCTTGGCCATTTGGTGGAACCTACTGGAGCCTGCAAGTCCTTTGAGGCGCTGAGCCGAGAATGGGGCCTCTCTCCTCGGCACGCCTATGCTTACATCCAGGTGGCCCACTATATATCGTCATTGCCACGAGCGGCATTGTGCGCTGAGCGGGCCCAACGGATTCTGGATTTCCTTGGACTTGGGGGCGATACTCCGGTATCGATATCCGTCTTTAAAGTCCGAGTGGCTGACCTGAATCCTGCCACAGACTATCGGGAGATTGAGCTGGCGTGGGAGGGGGAACTGGCCTGCGCGGTGGCTCCTGGTACGGTGCGGGCGGCGCTCTCCCGCATAGCTAGCTTGGCCCAGGGGATGCGTTGGAGGGAAATGCAATTTAAATGTCTCACTAGAGTTCATTTCTCCCCGAGGCGGGCGTTGTGGAGCCGACTTACTACTGATGGCAGCTGTCCCCGCTGTTCGGAGCCTTTGGCGACCCTTCTTCATATGTGGTGGGACTGTCCATCCTTGCAGCCCTATTGGGTTAAAATATCTTCCTTTTTGGAGGGGCTTCTTCAGCAGCGTATCAGGTGGTCGGGCTCCCTTGTGGTGCTAGACTGCATAACCCCCCCATGCCCAGGGAAGAAGGGGGAACGGCTGTTGATCCGTAAGGCATGTCTGGTGGGGAAGGCGCCGATTCTTCGATTATGGAGGGACCCCCAGCCCCCCACTTTCGGGGAGTGGAGGAACAATTTCTACCAATTGATGCAACTGGAACATCGCTGGGCACGAGGCAGTGTCAAACGGTGGCCGGCCTTTATGGCGGTTTGGGAGCCCTACATTCTTCAACTGGGGCCCAGAAGTCGGAATGAGATTTTACAGTACGGGAGCTGAGGCACTACTTAACACCTTGACGAGGATAACCCCTGAGTAGTGCAGTACCACGAGTTGTATCTGGGGGGCGGGGAGGGGGGACGGAACGGGAGGGGCAGGCATGGTGGGAGGGGGGGAGGGGCAGGAGGGTGGAAGGGGGGTGGGGGAGGGGGATGAAAACAAAAATGTGTTAAAATCCACCCTATGTTCCATTTGTATTGCCCGGGCGGGGGGGATCAGAGTACACCCCACCCTCCCGGGCCCCCTGTTTGTTTATCTGTACTGTGTTGCACTGTACTGTTTTTGGTGGATTGTAAATAAACTACTTAAAAAAAAAAAAAGTTCAGCCTTGCACCCGGTCACAATTAGGGTTAGATACTTAGCATGCTGGCTTAAGAACATAAGAACATAAGATATGCCATACTGGGTCAGACCAAGGTCCATCAAGCCCAGTATTCTGTTTCCAACAGTGGCCAATCTAGGTCATATGTACCTAGCAGTTTCCCCAAGAGACACAAGTTCCATAATGCTTGTACTGGGTCAAGCATTGATATCCTGGATCCCTTCTTAATAATGGTTTATGGACCTTTCCTCCAGGAACTTGTCCAAACCTTTTTTAAACCCAGCTACACTAACAGCCTTTACTACATCCTCCGGTAACAAATTCCAGAGTTTGATTACACGTTGAGTGAAAAAATATTTTCTTTTATTAGTCTTAAATAGTTTACCCTGTAGCTTCATTGCATGTCCCCTAGTCTTTCTATATTCTGATAACATAAACAATCGATCTACGTTTACCCGTTCCACTCCGTTCATTAATTTATAGACTTCTATCATATCTCCCCTCAGCCATCTCTTTTCCAGGTTAAAGAGCCCTAACCTTTTTAGCCTTTCTTCATAGGAGTATCCTTCCATCCCCTTTACCATTGTGGTGGCTCTTCTCTGAACCTTTTCTAAAATCGCTATATCCTTTTTAAGATACGGCGACCAGAATTGCACACAATATTCAAGGTGCGGTCTCACCATGGAACGATATAGAGGCATTATAATATCTTTTGTTTTATTTTCCATTCCTTTCCTTATCATACCTAGCATTCTATTTGCTCTCTTGGCTGCCGCTGCACACTGGGCCGAGGGTTTTAACATGGTATCCACAATGACGCCTAAATCTTGTTCCTGGGTGGTGGTTCCTAATGGGGAACCTTGCATCGTGTAACCATAGTTTGGGTTGTTCTTCCCTAGGTGCATAACCTTGCACTTGTCCACATTAAATTTCATCTGCCATTTTGATGCCCAGGCTTCCAATTTATCAAGATCCACTTGCAATTGTTCACAATCCTCTTGGGTTTTAACAACTTTAAATAGTTTTGTGTCATCTGCAAATTTGATCACCTCACTCGTTATTCCACTTTCCAGGTCATTTATGAATATGTCAAAAAGCAGCGGACCCAGCACAGATCCCTGGGGTACACCACTATTCACCTTTCTCCATTGGGAAAATTGGCCATTTAGCCCTACCCTCTGCTTTCTATCTTTTAACCAGTTCTTGATCCACAATAGTACACTGCCTCCTATCCCATGACTCTTTAGTTTTGCCAAAAGTCTCTGATGAAGGACCTTGTCAAAGGCTTTCTGAAAGTCCAGATACACAATATCAACCGACTCACCTTTGTCCACCTGTTTATTCACTTCTTCAAAAAAACATAACAGATTAGTAAGACAAGATCTTCCTTGTCTAAAGCCATGTTGGCTGTCTCCCATTAGGTCGTGACTATCTACATGCTGAGTAATTTTATTCTTTATGATGGTTTCTACCATTTTTCCTGGTACTGACGTCAGGCTCACCGGTCTGTAGTTTCCCGGATCACCACTGGAACCCTTTTTAAAAATTGGTGTTACATTCGCCATCCTCCAATCTTCAGGTATTACAGATGATTTTAATGATAGTTCACAGATTACTGATAGCAGGTTTGCAATCTCATATTTCAGTTCTTTCAACACCCTTGGATGTATACCATCCGGCCCAGGTGATTTGCTACTCTTCAGTTTATCTAATAGCTGTAATACATCTTCCCGATGTATCGATATTTCCTTCAATTCTTCCGCACCTTTAAATACCACTTCAGTCATGGGTAACATCCCTACATCTTCCTCAGTAAAGATCGAAGCAAAGAATTCATTCAGTCTCTCCGCTATCACCTTGTCGCCTCTTAGTGCTCCTTTAACCCCTTTATCATCTAATGGACCAACTGACTCTCTCACAGGTTTTTTGCTACGAATGTACTTGAAAAGGTCTTTATTTCGCGTTTTTGCTTCCGCAGCAAGCTTCTTCTCAAATTCTCTCTTTGCCTGCCTTATCAATGCCTTGCATTTGACTTGCCAGTACTTGTGCTGTTTCCAGTTTTCGTCATTTGGCTCTTTTTTCCATTTCCTGAAAGATGCTTTTTTGGCAACAACAGCCTCTCTGACCTCATCTTGAAACCATGCTGGCAGTTTTTTGGACTTCCTTCCACTTTTCTTAAAGCGTGGAATACAGCTGGTCTGGGCTTCCAAGATAGTATTTTTCAACAACACCCAAGCTTGATGTACGTCTTTAACCTTTGCAACTGCCCCTTTTAGTTTTTTCTTAACTGTTTTCCTCATTTTATCATAGTCTCCCTTTCGAAAGTTAAAAGGTAGTACTGTGAATTTCCTTACTATCCCTCCTCCACTAATTAAATCAAAGGCGATCATGCTATGATCACTATTGCCAAGTGGCCCCAACAACCTTATCTCTTGCACTAGATCTGGTGTTCCACTAAGGACTAGGTCTAATATGGCTTCCCCTCTGGTCGGTTCATGAACCAGCTGCTCCAAGAAGCAGTCATTTATTTCATCTAGGAACTTTATCTCCCTAGCATGTCCTGACGTGACACTGACCCAGTCGATCCCGGGGTAATTGAAATCACCCATTATTATTACTGCGCTGTAACTTTTGTTAGCTTCCTTTATTTCTTTGAGCATTTCATCATCCATTTGGTCATTCTGGCAAGGTGCTCGATAGTACACCCCCACTGCCATTGCCTTCCCCCTTTTATATGGAATTTCAATCCATATAGATTCTACAGCTTGGTGGATGGTTGAAAATATTGGATGTCAGGGAGGTTGGGGGATGAGATGGTCTAAGAGAATGTTTGGGGGAGGGGAAACAGAGGTTGGGGGGAGGGATTGGGTGGGGGAGACAAGTGCTGCAGGATCAGCTGTCCATCTACAGTGAGAGCAGTGATGTTCTAAAGCTGTGTCCACATATATGTGGGGTATTTCTACAGTTTTTTCCCCCACGTGCAGCTTTATAGAAATTGCTACTCCCACTGAACATGGAGAGACAGACACTGCAGTCCTGCACCTCAACATTTGGCAGAGCCTCCTGTAAAACACTATGGAGGTCATTTACTCATGATTTTCACATCCTAAATTGGCCATTGAGATGACAGAATTACAAATATGTCCCAGAACACATTTTAGAAACCTCCAAAGATATATATGCCTGGTGTGATCATGTCCATGTCACATAGGAGCGTGTCAGAAACATGTCCTGACTCTGAGAAGATAGACTTATACGCACAATTCCAGAAAATGCCTATAGGTCCCCCCCTTCTATTTGGAGCACAGTAGCCTAGTGGCTAGAGCACTAACTTGATAACCAAGAGACTAGGGTTTGATTCCCACTGGCACTTCTTGTGGCCTTGGGCAGGTCACTTAACCCTCCTTTGTCTCAGAAGAAAGGTCAGGCAGTCTACTTCCAGTCACACTGCCAAGAAAACCCAGGAGGTGCTGAGTCACCAGGAGTCAGCACTGACTCAAAGGCACACAATGCATTGCATTTGCAAAGGCCTTTAAGAAATCCATAACCAAACACAGGCAATCTCGATTTATTTATTTATTTATTTAAACATTTTTCTATACCGCCTCTTCCAGAGATCAGTGGCGGTTTACAATGAAACATTAGAACTTAATAATAGAAAACTATTATTTTACAATGAACATTAGAACTTAATAATAGAACACTATTAAATTTACATATAACAGTTGCAGAACATTTTTTTAACATTTAACGCAGAAATAAAGCATTAGAACAAAAATTAGAAATGCGGCTAAAAAACGTGCCATAACCTAGAACTATATACATTGATAAATTAAATGAAATTATTTACATATGGGAATGATCAACTGATATTCAGTTAGCTGCTCGAAATGGAAGGATTATATCTAGGTAGGGTCACAGTATGGCAAGCATATTGCATTTACTTCATTTATTCCCAATAACATCTTATGAATGCAAAATTTGGACAGTGAAAAAGATAGACAGGAAGAAAAACAATACCTTTGAAATATGTGCTAGTGAAGAATACTGTGTATATCAGACTGTCCGAAGAACAAACCAGTCAGTACTAGAGGAGATCAAACCAAAGCTTTCTTTAGAAGTTCAGATGACAAGACTTTGACTTTCAAACTTTGGTCACATCTTGCAAAGAGAGAGATTGTTAGAGAAAGACATCACGCTTGGCAAGGTTGAAGGTTAACGCAAAAGAGGAAGGCCAGCAAGGAGATTCATCGATACAATAACAGCAGCAATGGATGCAACTCTATCAACAATGAGCCAACAGACTGAAGTCCGAACAAAATGCCATAAGTCGACGCCGACTAGATGGCTCTTAACAACAACATGCCCAGGGAGGCTCGAAACTAGAGGGTCACCTCCAGACTTGCAATGTCTGTACCTTGGCTGTATTTTCAGCCTTCCTAAGATCAACCTCCATGGATAAGTGATCTCAATATACCGGATGTTGATTGGCATATCCCTGCTATGGTGTCATCTAGAGATCCTGGATTCTCTACAAGAAGAACTGCTCTAGCAATTAGTAAAGGAACCCCGGTGGAAGGGGGCCATTCTGGACCTGGTGCATACAGATAGGGAGAGTGTTTCTGATGTTATAATGAGTGATCATCTCACATCTAATGACCACTGGATGGTGTGGTTCAGTATTAGGACAAGGGCTGAGATAGTTCATTCAAAAGTGAGGGTCCTAGACTTTAGGAAAAAATGATTTTGTCAACATAGGACAATACCTCAAGAAGTCGTTAGCAGGATGGGAACAGCTGGATGATGTGGCAAAACTGAAAGGGGATATTTTAAGGGCAACAAATTGTTTTCACAGAAAAGTAAATAATTGTAAAAGGAAGAGGAGGCCACTATGGTTCTCAAAGAGGTGGCTGAATGGGTGAGGAAAAAGAAGGTGTCCTTTATAAATACAAGAGACAACAGAAAGAGGAAGACAAGCATCAATATTTGAAAAACCTAAGAAACTAGTCAGCCAATGCAGTAAAGAGAGGGGACAAAACATTTTTTTCAGATATGTTAGTGAGAGGAAGTGCAAAAGTGGTAATGTTAGACTCAAGAGTGAAAGGGAGGAATATGTAGAAGCTGATGAAGATAAAGCAGAATTATTTAATAAATATTTCTGTTCTGTGTTCACAGGAGCAGGACCTCAGAAAACACCCACAAATGGGAAGTGAGGTGAATCTTGAATGATTTTCAAATGACTGTGTTCATGTGGAGCTAGCTAAATTAAAAGTAGGCAAAGTGATGGGACCAGATGGGATACTACTGAGAGTATTAGATGTCAGCATAAATCAGCATGACATTATGCCTAGCATAGGTGTCATGGCTTTTCCCAGACCTTGGATTGCAAGCAGCTTTGTTACTCTAGTGATGTCAGTCTCCAAACTTAATGAGCGTAGTTTACAAGATGAGATTAGCTCTGACCCCCTGGTGATGTCAGTCTCCAGACTTAATGAACATAGTTTAAACAGCCCCTCCTTGCTAATCAAGTGATAGCAGACCTCAAACAAACCAAATTATGACAGAGGGAGGTGCTGAAGAATTTCACTATAAAATACAGAGGGCAAAAATATCTCGCTCTCTTATTCATCAGACATGAGGGACATGAGGCTCTGACACCCACTTCTCTCTCTCTCTCTCCTCCCCCTTGTTCTCTCTTTCTCTATATATTCTTCTTACTATGAGACTCTGACCCATACTTCCCCCCCTCTCTCTCACACAAACACACATGCACACACACACAGACGCAGCTCTGTAACAACCTTATAACTCTTTTCTGTACCTATGTAATAAGCCTATTTCTATATAAAACCCTTTTTCCAAGCCACATCAGTTTTGGTTGTCTTATTGTGCTACTTACCCTATTGTCTCTGTGAAATGAACCCAGGACCAAACGGAGCGTAACCAACAGTAGAGAGCGGCGAAAGATTATATTTTATGGGGGCCCGTCTCAGACTTCACAGCAGATCTCCTGTTGGGTAAGTAGCAATTTTGTTCTAAACATTAAAGTTGATTTCAGACAGGTTGCGACAGGAAAATCAAAAGCCCTTGTGACCATTTACAATTTATAATTTTGGGTTACAGGCTGGATGACACACTATTTAGTGAAAAGTGATAACTTTGTTTTGTGGGTTAGACAAGGTGAGATTTTTATTGTCAAAAGGCTCTGTAAGAATCCTGGATTTTAATATTATCTACACCTAGGGACATTACATAGAGTGTCTTGCAATTTTCTTATTTGTATGTATAGGCTTGTTACGGTTTGTTACAAGGCACAGATTTTTCTCTAGTATTTGAGTTGCTAAGAAAAGACAGAGATAGTCCAGCTTTAATTTGGATGTGGTACACAGGTAAACAGTCCCTCATTGAATACAATATACATCTTTCCTGGTAACAATATTACCTCCTGTCCCTTTGCCTTTTATTTCTCAGTCTCCTGTCAGTATGTGTCTTGGTGAGAGCAGGCTTAAAGTTTGCTGCAACTGATACAGTATCTGACAATTCTGTTAATCTCCTAACAACTTTCTTACTAAAATTTCATCCTAAACTTCCACCCTGTTAAAAGGTGGTAAGCACTTTTTATTCAGGTATAATTTTAAGGCGTGGCCTTTATGCCAGTACTCTCTACTGAACACCCATAAAATTTATGCCATTCCAACTATAATTCTAAGTCTCACTTCTTCATAAAAGTGAGCATTCCTCCTTCCAAGGTTGCACATTGAGTTAGTCGCTTAAAACCAAATAAAAACATAATAAGCATAGGCTCCTGTACCAACTACAGTCTGTTTGTAGTCTCAAATATGGAAGCCTTTGATTTTAAAGAACTGAAAGAAATAGTACTGACATACTGTAAGAGAAAAGATGGTCCCATTATACCTGAGGCATCATGGTATAATATTCAAAGACAAATGTTAAACCATTATCAAGAATTCAAAAAGAAAACAAATAAAAGAAAATGCCTTTTTATCCAAGGCATGTTCAGGGGGCTCATTAGCATGAAACAGGACAATACCGAACTGATTTCTCATTGTACACAATTAACCAAAGACCTAGAGGAGGCACAAATTTGCATTTCCATGCAACGGGCTCAGGTGATACAAGCCACAAATTCCTTTATAAATGTTAGTGAGCAATTAGAAGCACTTAAACTTGAATTGAGGCACGTTAAGGATGAACTGGCCTCTGAAAGACAAAAGAAATATAAGCTCTGGCCAAACACTATTTCACCCTCAGCCCCCCCTGCCTATGACACACCCTATAAACAAACCCTATAAACAAAAGAATATAGAAGTATCTATAGCTGCCCTCCTGCACCCCGGCTCAGCCACAGCTCTCCCAGCCGGGATCGAGCCGCCGGGGATACAGGGCCCGCCTCCAGCTTCAGCTGCCCAATCGGGGCAGCCAACGTTCCCCACATAAAAGAAAACACCGTCGGGCTCGAAGGCCTCTGCCCTCCTGCACCCCAGCTCAGCCACAGCTCTCCCGGCCGGGATCGAGCCGCCGGGGATACAGGGCCCGCCTCCAGCTTCAGCTGCCCAATCGGGGTAGCCAACGTTCCCCACATAAAAGAAAACGCCGTCGGGCGCAAAGGCCTCTGCCCTCCTGCACCCCGGCTCAGCCACAGCTCTCCCGGCCGGGATCGAGCCACCGGGGATACAGGGCCCGCCTCCAACTTCAGCTGCCCAATCGGGGCAGCCAACGTTCCCCACATAAAAGAAAACGCCGTCAGGTGCGAAGGCCTCTGCCCTCCTGCACCCCGGCTCAGCCACAGCTCTCCCGGCCGGGATCGAGCTGCTGGGGATACAGGGCCCGCCTACAGCTTCAGCTGCCCAATCGGGGCAGCCAACGTTCCCCACATAAAAGAAAACGCGTCGGGTGCGAAGGCCTCTGCCCTCCTGCACCCCGGCTCAGCCACAGCTCTCCCGGCCGGGATCGAGCCGCTGGGGATACAGGGCCCGCCTCCAGCTTCAGCTGCCCAATCGGGGCAGCCAACGTTCCCCACATAAAAGAAAACGCCGTCGGGCGCGAAGGCCTCTGCCCTCCTGCACCCCGGCTCAGCCACAGCTCTCCCGGCCGGGATCGAGCCGCTGGGGATACAGGGCCCGCCTCCAGCTTCAGCTGCCCAATCGGGGCAGCCAACGTTCCCCACATAAAAGAAAACGCCGTCGGGCGCGAAGGCCTCTGCCTTCCTGCACCCCGGCTCAGCCACAGCCCTCCCGGCCGGGATCGAGCCGCCGGGGATACAGGGCCCGCCTCCAGCTTCAGCTGCCCAATCGGGGCAGCCAACGTTCCCCACATAAAAGAAAACGCCGTCGGGCGCGCCTGCGCCTTGCGGGCCCGTGCCTGAGGGCCTCGCCAGAGGGCCCTTTGGCGTGGCCCTTAGGCAGCTGGCCCATACACCTTAACGGCCACAGAACCATCACAACTGTCCAGCAGCTTGAGCTCCCACGAGGTTGAGCTCGCTTACCGACGACTCAGCCTACAGTACTGTACTTCCGTGCACAGCTCATTGCCAGCAATACAGACACCACGCGACAAGATCTGGATTAACCTCTAGCCCAGACATTCCTCTCCCATGCTCTCTAACGCAAGTATAGCCTAGCTATATAGCCACTGCATATCATGACTATTTAAATTTATGTATCTACTTACCATACTGTCGCCAGTACCTCTAATAGTACCAGTCACCACTGTTCCGTGTATTTACCATACTGTTGTCAGTAACCTTTGATAGCACCAGTCTCTACTGTTCCACTACCAGTATCCACTGTACTGTTGCCAGTAATCCTTCATTGCCAATCAACCTTTATACTGTTGTCAGTAGCCAATCAACCTCTATACTGTTGTCAGTAGCCCTATCAGTTCCAATCACCATTGTACTGCTATCAATAAGCTACGATTGCTAACAATCTACTCTACTGTTGTCAGTAACCTCACCAGTTCCAGTCATCAGTATACGTTTACTAGTTATCTAACTTTAACCACTGCCTGTGACTATATTGTCTGTTGTGACCCAGCATACTGCTCTAAATATCAAAGTTTGTTAATAACTTCCTGGAAGTCTAACCTGATTGACCCGCTCCCAATTACATAGGGCTCTGCCAAGATGGGTTCCCCCATTACCACCATAATAGGATGCTATATCATTATATCAAGTTGGTTCTCTAACGCTCTTGCCTTAACCCCAGCATCCAACCAGATTCCTATTTTACGGAGCCATGGGAGAAGGTGGTCCAGTGCATCCCACGACAACATAACTTGGAATACCCGCCCACACCACCCCCATCTATTACACATTGCACCTCAACACAATACGAAATCCAAACGATTTGAAAACCCCTACCCTCATAGCCTAAAATGTGCCCTCATCAATGCCCGTTCTATCTGGAAGAAGTGGCCAGCCGTCACCGACATCATTGCCAGCCACAGCCTTGATATACTCATGGTCACCGAGACGTGGTTATCCGCCGAAGACAACGTTATACTCAACCAACTCCTCCCCCAGAATTTCACCGCACATTCAAGTCATAGACAAGACAAAAGAGGAGGCGGCGTGCTCATCCTCACAAGGACAGACCTCCATTTTCGAACGGTAGACTCCACCAGTACAAACCACCTGGAGACTGTTACCATCTCCAACAAACACTGCTCAATCAACCTGCTTTACAGAGCACCTTCAGCCTCCCCAGATGATCTCTCGGCTATCATCGATCTGGCATCTAACACTCATAACCCAAGCATCCCAAATTGGATCCTAGGTGACTTTAACCTGCCTACACTACAAGATAATCAAGCATCAGCCTTCCTCGATGCCCTCCAAAATCTTGGCTTCAAGCAATTAGTTAATGATCCTACTCACATTAAGGGAAATATCCTGGATCTAGTATTCGCCCCGCAAACCTCTCTTAACCCAGCCCATGATCCTATAATCTCCATAACTCCTGTTCCTTGGCCAGATCACAAACTGATCATCATCCAGATTCCTTCGTACAAAACCTACACAAAAATCAACAAAATACAAAGCAACACCACAAGACCACCCTCTCGATGTTTCATGCCTTACAACAGAGATCTTATCCTTGAGGAAACGCAACAACTCTTCTCTGAAACCACCCAGAACCTTGATGACCTAATTTCTCACTGGAACAATTGCCTCAGCTCAATTGCCCAATGTATGCCAACCAACAGGCCCCCAGGTAAAAGGGTGAGTGCCCCATGGTAATCAGCTGATCTTAAAGCATCACTTAACCAATTACGGAAACTAGAGAAACGCTGGCGCCGATCTCATTCTTTAAATGACCAGACAACATACAACCGTCATCTGGCTGCGCATCGCAACGCAATCACCAACACGATGAAGCAGTACTACTCTGAAACCTTAAAGAGATCGATTAATAAACCACATGACCTTTTCGACCTGGTTAAGACCTTATCAAAGGAACCATCCTCTGGACCTCCATTCGAGATACACCCACAAGATTTCGCAACATATCTCCAATCCAAGATATGCCAGACCAACAAAACCTCTACTACAACCTCCGCAATAGAGCAAGACTGCCAAACAATACTGTCCATGTTTTCTACCCCCACCAAGAGAGGACTTGAGGACACTATTGCGGCCCTTAATACCACTACTGCCCAGTCTGATCCATGCCCAGCCTTCTGGATCAAGGAGCTTCGCAGTCACTTCAGCCCAGTACTGTCCAAAATAATTAACCTCTCCTTCTCAACCGGCTCTTTCCCTTCAGCCCTTAAACACACCTCCATTAGACCTCTGCTAAAAAACTGCAAGCTCGATCCACAACAGGTGGAATCCTACAGACCCATATCCAGCATTCCACTACTTGCGAAGATCATTGAAAAGGAAGCTCAACGTCAATTGCAGGATCACATCGACTCCGCTGCACCGTTAGACCCATGCCAACATGGTTTTAGGGAATTCCATGGCGTGGAAACGCTCCTTACCACACTATTCTGCAAGATAATCACAGGCATTGATGACATCCGTCAAGGATTTGCTCTCATCTTTCTGGACATCGCTGCAGCTTTTGATTCAGTAAATCACGAGCTTCTTTTAGGACGACTGACTGACAAAGGCATTAATGGACGAGCGCTCGAATGGTGCAGATCCTACCTGTCCGAAAGATGGCAACACGTTCGTTTTGGAGGGATAAATTCTGAACCTTTCCACCAAAGTCAAGGAGTCCCACAAGGATCCTCCCTTTCTGCGCTCTTGTTCAATATTTACATGCAGCCAATTTGTAATATCATCCGGTCCTTCAATGTTGATTGCATGTTATACGCAGACGATGTCCTGCTCTACATACCCTTCTCTACTGAACAGCTGGACCTCTCCCCACTGACGAGTTGTTTCAATGCAATATCTGACTGGCTTCTTTCCCAAAACCTCAGAATACAACATAAGAAAACGGAAGTACTCTTCATTACGAGGAACCCCAACTTTACCCCACCGCAATATCTTAAAGTAAAAGAAGCTGAGCTGCACTCTAAACCCTCAATACGATACCTGGGAGTCACCTTAGATCAACGCCTGGATATGAAGGCCCACATAGGAAACATAGTCAGATCAGTCTACTACAAGATCCGCTCACTTAGGCATCTACATTCCATGCTTGAACCAACTGATTTTCGGACAATCTTCCAGGAGTTGGTCATACCTCATTTTGACTATGCCAATGCCATATTACAAGGTCTTCCCCAATCTACATTAAACCCTCTGCAGCTAGCCATGAATGCGGCAGCAAGAGTTCTCCTCGGAGCCTCCAGGAGCGACCACGTGACGCCTCTGCTGATACAGCTGCATTGGCTACCCATTCAGGCAAGAATAGTTTTCAAGACCTTGATAATCACTTTTAAAGCTGTTCACAATCTCTCATCTGCATCATTAACCTCCCTCATCCATTCCACATCCACAAATAGAGCAAGAAGATCCACAGCTATAAACTCCCTAAAAGTCCCGAAGGCACTTACCGTTTGCACTAAATCGACAGCCAACAGGGCCTTCTGTCTCAGTGCCCCAAGATACTGGAATGCATTACCCCACGATATCCGGGCTATTAAGAACCTACCACAGTTTAGGAAAGCCCTCAAAGGCCACCTCTTCAACAAGCACCTTATAGAGCCCAACTGCATCCCCTAGAGCTCTAAGACACCCCTGATACCATTCCCAGACAAATTTATAGTATATCAACAACACACCAAGTGGATACTCAAACCCATGATGTGGATTGTGTTGTCTATGCAACCTCTTTGATTATGACCCCATGTAGTAAATTTTGTAAATAGTTTACCCCTGTTATCCAAGTTTTTGTTCCCTGTTATCTGTAAACTCATACATGTTAACTGTACTGAGCATTTTTGTTCCAAGTAAACCGCGCTGATGCTGAATAGTGCGGTATATAAGAGACTGTAAATAAATAAAAATAAATAAATAAAATAGCTGGGCTTAGGAATGGGAAAAATAAAGATGAATCAGAGGGGGTAAAGGTAAGACTTCCGGTGGGACTATGAGCTGATCGGACGTGTGCAGATCGGCTCCGGGCACTATTCCCCTGCAAAGCGGCAAAACTTAACATAAATCTGTGATTTAAATCCCCCTGTTGAACGGCGGTTTAGCACAATTAGTGTTGGAAAAGTGGTTGGAACCTTTGGTGTGCAAGAAAACCTCCGATGGCTACTAAAGTTACTCGAAGATGGCGGAAGGGGCACCCAAAAGTCCAGGATCGGACAATGAGCAGAATATGGTGAGAGATGTGAGTGCCGCGGTAGTAAGGGCCCTAGATGACCGCTTTCGCGATCTGGGAGATCAGCTGCACACCGTAGCCCAGAATATCGCTGAGTTCACGGGCAGAATGGAACAGGCTGAAACGCGAATATCCGACCTCGAGGATGCCCAACAATCCTTGACTGCCAAAGTGCAAACTCTGGAGGCCCTAGTGAAGCAGCAGGGGGACAAATTGGATGACATTGAAAATTGGGGGCGACGAAAAAACCTCAGATTCATTGGAGTCCCTGAGAATATTGCGGATAATGCTCTTGCTGAGTACCTGCGAGTTTGGATACGCGGGATCCTCCCGAGCGGGCCAGAGAACTCTATCCATCTGGAGCGCGTGCACAGGCTGGGCCCCCGGCGGGAACAAGCGAGGCGGCCTCGAGCGGTGCTAGCACGCTTCCTCGACTACCGACAAAAGGAGGAGGTGCTGCGAGAGGCCCGCAGTCATCGGAGGCAAGCCGGAGAAACGGAACCGCTTTTAGTTTTCCAGGATTATTCTGTGCTGGTGAGCCAGCAGAGACGTGCCTTCTCTGCGGTCTGCTCGCAAATGGTGAGCAAGGGGGTCCGCTTCTCTCTACTTTACCCAGCGAAGCTCAGGGTGGAACACCAAGGACGCACTCGCTACATGCGGTCCCCTGAGGAGGCTCGTACCTATCTAGAACAGCTCACGGAGTCGGAGGCAACTTCCCCCTGAGCGTAGAAGAGTGGATTTCTGGACGCTTACTGGCCTCGGAGTGCAGATTCGCTTTACCGGGAGAGCTTCGACTTCGAATGCAGGAGATCCTGTAATTGTTGCACTGTGCTTGCCACAATGTAACCCTGGGTTACAGTGCCTGGACGGTGGCTGGGAATATGTAGCGGGAGGGTTAAGACCCGGGACAATGGAAACTGTGTGGTTGTTGCAATGTGATTGTTACAATGTATTCCTGTGCTAAGGTGTTCTTGCAGCTTATTCTCTTCTGTGTTTCTATTCTTGGGTCTCTCGTTTCTCTTCCCCTCCTTCAATTTTATTTTATTTTATCTTATATATTTCTCTTTGGGTTCTTCTTTTTTCTCTTCTTCTGTCCTTCCTGGACGTGGGAATATCGGATCCCTGTAGGCCCAGGCCCCAAAATTATTTTCTATCTAATGGCTCCTCCTCCCCCCCCCCGGAGGGGTTAGTGCGCGTAGGGTGGACCCCAGGGGGGGTTGAGGGCTGGGGGTGGGCTGCCCGGGGAGTCAACAGGGTAAAGCCGAATGGCGGCGAGGCCTATGTCCGGGGGGATTGAGGGAGGTGGATGTAGAGACCCCAACGCCCGCGGCTTCGCACCCCTTTCATTCGCGAACCCGGCGTGACCGGAGCACTGGTGAGTCACCAATCTTCGGCAGCTATTTAGCGTTATTGGGTCCGGGGGGAGGTAGCCCCTAAGTAGGAAGCCATCCTGGGAGTTGGTTGTTCAGATGGGGGGGAGAGGTGGGAGCAACGCCCCACGTTGGAGGCCCTGGATTGGGTGGGATGTTTTTTTCGGGAGGGTGGTGGTGCTCCTTTTCCTTAGCCCTGCTGCTGGGGCCTGGTGATGGATCCACGTGGCTTGGGCTCACCCCCGCCCCCTGGTCGGACGTGCAGTCACCCTGGAGTTTTCACGAGGGGGGGGTCGGATGGTAATAGCAACGGGAGGCCGGAGGGGGTCTGTTTAGACGGATGGGGGGTATCTGACGGCGGGGGAAGGATGGCTACCTGCTGTGACTTCGGGTGTATCTGGGGTGACTGACACGTCTTTTAAAGCCTTCTGTAAGATATGTTTGTCCAGAGATACTAGGGTGGGATGCTAATATAAGTATAATTTGTTGTGGAGGGAATAGACTCCCGCTTAGCTGCTATTACAGGAGGGGTTTCAACTGTGTAATGTATTGATATGCCTTATAGTATTGCTTTTACACTTCTCTGTTAACTAATGGTTTAACTGTTCCTAAAACACTGGGGTGCTCACTGATTTTTGGGGAGGGGGTACTGGGGTAGTTTTTTCTGTGGCTATGTCCAGGATGTAGCTCTTACAAATATATCTTAGGTTAAGAAGAGGGAGGTGGCTAAATCTCTATTGATCATATGCCCAGTACCTATGTACAGTTGGGATTGTGGGGGCGCTGAGCTGGGAAGGGATTCTACGGGAATGGGGGGGATTTAGGGCCCGGTTGTCACAGGAAGTCGACAGGCCTTATTAGGCTGGGTGGAGTGGAACAGGTTGAAGGGAAGGGAATAGATGGGAGGGCGCAGGGTGGGATATTAGGAGGGGGGGCGGGGTATAGGGATAGAGATGGGGCATGGGATAGGTATAGAGGGGGAAGGCAGCGAGAGGGCAGGGGGGGGAGGAGGGAGGAAGGGGGGAAGGGGTGGGAAAGGGTGGGAACAGCCGGGGTGGTGCCACTATTTGCAAGGGAGATTGTTCCGTGGACCCTTTGGAAAGTTCAGGGGACGGCCGCAGGCTGGGACGGCCGCCCTCTTCTTGGTTGGTATTACGGCTTGGGTAAACATGGTACTGCGTGTTAAACACTGAAGCTCATCTCTTGGAATGTATGTGGGATAGGGAGCCCCGTCAAGAGATATAAGGTACTGCAGGCCCTAGCCCGCTTTCGCTGTGATGTGGCTATGCTGCAAGAAACTCATCAAACTGCAGTAGAGCACGCAAAGTTACAAAGGGATTGGGTGGGAAAGGTTTGGGGCGCACCGGCCCTTGGGAAAAAAGGTGGGGTAGCTATCCTAATTCATAAGCGCCTACGCTTTGAGGCAATACATGAATACGCAGACCCGGGGGGTCGATACTTTTTGTTATATGGCGCCATCGAGGGGAAGCCTATTATCCTTGGAACGTTGTACAGTCCCAACATATTAGATAGAGCATTATATGCCCGATTGGCCTCCAAATTGGAACAGTGGCCCGATGTCCCTCTGGTACTAGCGGGGGACTTGAATGGGGTACTCGATATGGATTTGGATACTTCGACAGGTGCAGGGGAGAGATCCCGGATGCAGACTACTAAGGCGTTGTGTGCCATGTGTAAGCGTCTAAGACTCGTAGATCCATGGCGCTTACTACATCCGATGGAACGTGACTTTACCCATCAGTCCCGCGCCCATGGCTCTCACGCTAGGATAGATTATACTTTAATCTCTGAGCGCTTATTCGCACATGTTGAAGATGCGCAAATAGGTCCGCTAGAAATTTCCGATCACACTCCAATCTGGGTTAGCCTCACCTGGGGAACCCAGGCCCCGCGGTCGCGGACCTGGCGTTTCCCGATGGACTTGTATGGTGATCAGGCCTTTCATAGTTATCTCAAACAGTGTTGGGCGGACTTTCAAAAAAATCACGAGCGGCAAGTGGTGGACCCAGAGTTGTTGTGGGAAACTGCAAAGGTGGTGTTACGGGGGGATATTATTGCGTACGCTGCCAAGAAACGGAGGGTTCTGGCTTCTCGAATCGTTCATCTAGAAAGACAGACTACGAAGGAGAGGAGGAGGTGTGCGGGTGATCCTAATCCAACTAATAAAAAAAGACTTTGGGAAGCCCAGGCGGCCCTGAATGAGCTATTGCACCAACGAGCTAAAAAATCTCACTTATATTATCGCTACCAATTATATCGGTTTGGTGATAAACCGGGGAAACTTCTCGCGCGCTGTCTTCGGGGCAGTCAGGGGAATCGTGCAATTGTGGCGGTGCGGGACGAGCGGGGGCAGTTACAAAAGGAGAGTCGGGAGATAGCGCGGGTTTTTCGAACTTATTTTCAAGATTTCTATGCTAGTCGGCCGGGGTCCCCTGAAGACATGGTTAACTATCTTCGGGAGACACACCTCCCTCAGGTGACTACAGCTCAGCGGGCCCTCCTTGACTCACCGGTTACGGTGGAGGAGGTGTTCCGCGTGATTCAAGGGGCCAATTGTTGTCGGGCACCAGGACCCGATGGATTTGGGGCGGAATTTTATAAGTTGTTAGGAGAGCAAGTGTCCCCTGCATTACAGGGAATGTATCATCGACGGGTTGCTCAAGGCACCTTTACCTGGGGAACGAATCATGCTCACATTACGTTGATCCCTAAGCCGGGCAAAGATCCAACGCATACTAATTCCTATAGGCCCATCTCCCTGATCAACTTCGATTTGAAAGTGTTAGCCAAAATACTGGCGGACCGACTGGCTGGCGTATTGGGCGAGCTGGTGCATGAGTCGCAAGTGGGGTTTGTGAAAGCTCGTTATGCGGTTCGGAATTTGCGCAAAATACTAGCCTCGCTCGAATGGGTCCGGGAGAGGGAATTGCAATCTTTGTTGATAAGTTTCGACGCCGAGAAGGCTTTTGATCAAGTTCACTGGGACTACTTGCAATTTCTTTTACCCAAATACGGCCTTGGGCCGTTGTTTTGTCAAACCGTGGATTTATTGTACACGGGTCCTACGGCGGCCATTCTCTGCAATGGGGTACTTTCGGAGTCCTTTTCATTGGGGCGGGGTACGCGGCAGGGATGTCCCCTCTCCCCACTGCTCTTTGTACTGTCCCTAGACCCGTTGGTGCGTAGAATAGAATCTTCTCCGGGTATAGCGGGGGTCCGGCTAGGGGCTCAGACATTTAAATTGGCGGCCTTTGCCGATGATATGTTAGTGCATGTATTATCGCCTCAGGATTCCCTTGCTAACCTCATCGCGGAATTTGCCCTTTTTGGGAGGTTCGCAGGCTTGCGCATCAATAAGGATAAATCTGAGGCTTTAGATGTCGCGGGTTCACTGCGGGGAATGTGGCGAGGGGAATTCCCACTCCGCTGGGCGGACGAATCTTTTGTGTACTTAGGTATTCTGCTGCCCTGTGATCCCCGGATGCTTTATAAACTTAATCTGGATCGTATTTTTTTCAAGCTGCAGACACAGTTGCAAGCCTGGAAGCCCCTGCCGTTGTCACTCTCTGGAAGACTTGCGGCGATAGGAATGGTTATCTTCCCTAGGTTATTGTACTGGCTACAGACCTTGCCAGTGTGGTTGCTCCGCCGGGATGTCCGGAAGATTGAGCGGGAAGTCCGGGGATTCCTATGGGGGGCGGTGAGGGCCCGGATTCCGCTAGGTCGACTACGAGGGGGCTGGAAAGAAGGGGGGATGGGTCTCCCGGATTTGTCTCAGTATGCTCTGGCCTGCCAGGCCCGGCACTTGGGAGATTGGCTAGGGGAGACGGATTATTATACGCCTAGGGCTTATGAGGAGGCTCTTTTGACACCACATGCGCTTCCGGCAGTGGTTCATCTTGAAAGTGCCCTGCTGCCGACTAGGGTGAAACAAAGTGTTTTGGTGTCCCCGCTTCGACATGCCTGGCAATGTCTTAATCGCATGTGGGGCACCTCTCCGAGAGTTTCCAGTTGGCTCCCTTTACGGGGCAACGCTGCCTTTCTGCCGGGAACTGAATCCATGCGCTTTCGGCACTGGCAGGAACAGGGGATACAGTGTCTAGGACAGGTCGTTACGCTGGAGGGTTGCTGTAAAACCATCGATACACTTTGTATAGAATTCGATTTAGCACGGGGCACTTCCTTCTTTGCGTATCTTCAACTTAAACACTATGTTGATTCGTTGCCACGGGTGGGACTACATGAAACACACTCCGCACGCATTATAGCTTCACTGGGCTTGGGGACGGATTGTCCGCCGAGCATAGCGGTACTAAAGAAGGGGCTAGCACAATATGTTACCCCGGTGGACTACTCGGGGGAAGAGGCCGCTTGGGCGAGGGAGCTGGGTAGCGAGGTTCCACCGGGCTCGGTTGGGACGGCTCTCAGGCGGATTGCTCGGTTGGTAGAGGGGGCTAAATGGCGGGAAATGCAGTTTAAATGCATTACGCGGGCCCATTTCTCTCCGAGGCGGGCCTTGCGCACAGGGCTTACGGATTGTGGGGGGTGCCCTAAATGCACCCTACCCCTGGCTGATTTGGGACATATGTGGTGGGGCTGCAGACCCGTCAAGGCCTACTGGCGGCGTATTGAGACCTACTTGGGTGCTTTATTGTTACACCCTGTTCAGTGGTCGGGTGTATTAGTTGCACTGGACTATTTAGGCCCATCACAGCTTAAGGGGCGATGGGGACGCATTTTGGTACGAAAGGCTTGTTTGGTGGGAAAGGGTCCTATCCTTCATAAATGGCGAGAGTCATCAGCACCTACATTCTGGGAATGGCGGAATAGATTTCACCATCTCATGTTAATGGAATGTAGGGCAGCTAGGGGGACCCCGCAGCGTTGGGCCTCCTTTTTAATGGTCTGGCTGCCTTATATACAAAGCTTGGGCCCTAAAGCCCGCAGTGAAGTCCTAGCGCTGGGGTAGGGGTGCGGCTAGGTGAGGGAGGGGCATATTGGAGGAGGGCGGATAGGGGGATGATACTCTCCTTGTGGTTAGTGGAAGGGCCCTGGCTGGGGGTAGGGGGGGGGGGTGGGAGGGTTGGGAGGGAGTAGGAGGGGGGAGGGGGGGTTAGGGTACACACCCCTCGGAGGCATTTTCATACCATTGTGTGATTGGGGGGATTTCCCCCTTCTTTTTATCCTCCTGCTTCCCTCCGTTGCTGGGGGACCTCTGGGTAGGGATCAGAAACCACCCTACCCAGAAGACTGATATGAACGGGCTGTGGATACATAGATGCCCCTGGTGGGGAGGGGGGAACGGGGGGGGGGGGTGTGGGGAGAAAAGTGTGAAAATATGTTCTTACCTTCGTTGACCTTGTTGTAAAGATGTTATGTTGTTCAATAAAAAGATTTTGAAAAAAAAAAAAAAGATGAATCAGAGGAAGAAAATCCTAATAGTTTATCTCAGCCAGAACAGAGCAATAACCAGGACTTGTATCAGGAGGATAATTCAATGACTCAGACCCGGCACCCAGTACCGAACTCAGAGCACCAGTTAAAGTGATGCTGCAGGACTCTTTAAAAGATAGGGACATGGAAAGGATAGTTGAGAAAGTTGGCCCTATGCCTTTTAATGTAAATGAATGGTGCAAATGGGCCACTGATATTCTGATTCACTGGGTTCTAGGGAAATACAGAAGAAAACAATCAGACTTTGATAGACTTATGCATCTGGCTCTGGGGCCACACTATTATAAAGTTGGCTCTCTCACTCACCCATACCAGTTGGTTAAAAGGGGCATTGAGAAACTATTTCACTGTTCCCCAATGCAAGTATTTAAAATTATTTCACCTCTACCAAATGATACACTGGAAGAGTTTGCATATAGAGCCTGGATTTTAAAAGCAGTTCTTAATGAGCAGGAGTCCTGGCCCAATGCAGAAGATTATGGGGAGAGTACACATAAGGCATTTTTATTAGACTTATTATCCCCTGAGATTACAAAACATCTTCTGTTATTTTCTGAAGACCCTAAAGCAACCCCCTTTTGATATGTTAATGCTCAGAATTAGGTCTGTTTGGAAAACCCAGCCCTCACAGGTCATAACAGTATCAGAAGCACGGAAGTGGCAAGCTGAGGGATCCTCTCAATACACAAAAAACACAGACAAAGGATACAGAGGACAGACACCTTGAGAGGACAAGGCAGAGGGACTTTTAGAAATTCCTCAGGTTACATCCCCTTTCAAGAGCTCAAAGCACAGAGAGATGGATTAGAAAAGGAGAAAATTAAATGGGAACAGGACAAACACATACTGCAGGTAGAACTAGATAAATTAAAACAGGACTTACAAGCAGCTCAGGACAAACACAAGGCTGGTGCATAGGGGTGTCCTGACCTCCTGGGTTAGGATATCAAAATGTCTCAAGCCTTCATAGCCCAGCCTGCCTCCGTTCTCTCAGCAGAGGACTCAATTCCAGAGCCTCTGGATGATGAAACAGATACAGGCCCAGAATACAGTTTAAGGCTTGTAACATCCTTGATACTGGACTCTTGTGGATGTCCCAATGTTATCAGCAGAATAGGGGGTCAGGATAAACTAGCTTTGATTGACACAGGGGCTGGAATTAGTTTTACAAACAGAGCTTCTCCCACTGCAGATCAGAAAAATATGGAAATTTATGAAATTCAAGGAATTAATGACACAGCTTCCAAGTGTGTGGCTATCCCAGTTAAATGGGGTATCCCTGTGCACAGTGAACAAAACAAGGACATGTTGGAAACCACTGCCTCCACTATAGTGAACACACCAAAAGAAATAATTGGAATTGACTTTCTCAACCAGTTAAATTTGGTGGTGGATATGGCTAATCTTAAATTGTGGCAGTATTCAGGAACTTCAAGTGCTTCTAAAACTTTAGTGCATGAAGTCATTCCCATGCAGTTAGCAACTCAGTGCACCAAGGCAGCTCAGCAGTATGATCTGGGTGTAATTCCCTCAGAGGTGGCTGATATTCCAGTCTGGGCACAAGACAAGTTAGAATGTGGGAAAATGCACACAGAAATACTATTGGAAGGTGAGGATCCTCCACCACAGAAACAATACCCAAATAACCAAGTGGTACTGCAGAGACAGTATTCCTGTGGGTCAGTGTCAGCACAGTACTGTGAGCTGGCTGCTTTTGTGGCTTGTATGCAACAATATCAGGATTCACACCCAGAGATACAAATCATTTTAGATTCTGATTATGTCTTTAAAAGTGTCATTGCCCTGTTACCCTGGTGGCTGGCAAATAAATTTAAATCTACAGATGGGTCCACAGTGAAAAATTCATCCCTGTGGACTATGGCACAAGAACTGAGTGAGAAGTTTCAGAGAGTACATTTAGAAACATAGAAACATAGAAATATGACGACAGAAAAAGACCACATGGCCTATCTAGTCTGTCCTTCCATAACAACTACAACAGTCCACTTTTTGCCTTTAGAGATCCTCTGTGTTGGTCCCATGCTTTCTTGAATTCAGTTACTGTCCTCATCTCTACCACCTCCACTGGGAGACTATTCCACGGATCCACTACTCTTTCCGTAAAGAAATATTTCCGCATATCACTCCTGAATCTATCTCCCTTCACCCTCATCCCATGTCCCCTCGTAGCAGAACTTGCTTTCAATTGAAAGAGGCTCTCTCCCTGAACATTTATGCCACGGAGGTATTTAAACATCTCAATCATATCACCTCTATCCCGCCTTTCCTCTAAGGTGTACATATTAAGATCCTTAAGTCTGTCCTCATATGCTTTATAATGAAGCCCATTAATCATTTTGGTAGCAACCCTCTGCACCGACTCCATCCTGTTCACATCCTTTTGAAGGTGCGGTCTCCAGAATTGCACACCATACTCCAAATGAGGTCGCACCAAAGACTTATACAGAGGCATTATCACCTCCTTTTTTCTGCTAGCCATTCCTCTCCGTATGCACCCAAGCATCCTTCTAGCTTTTGCTGTCGCCTTTTCCACCTGTTTAGCTACTTTAAGATCATCAGACACAACCACGCCTAGGTCCCGCTCTTCTTTAGTGGACAAAAGTACTTCACCTCCTATACTGTATTGCTCCCTTGGATTGCTGCAGCCCAAATGCATGACCTTACATTTTTTAACATTAAATCCCAGCTGCCAAATTCTAGACCATTCTTCAAGCTTAGCTAGATCCCTCCTCATGTTATCTACCCCTTCCTGGGTGTCTACTCTATTGCAGATTTTGGTATCATCCGCAAAGAGGCAAACCTTACCCGACAGCCCTTCCGCTATATCACTAACAAAGATGTTAAAAAGAATTTAATTAAAGTAAAGGCACACAGGAAGAAAGGCCCTTTAGTGAAAGGAAACACATTAGCAGACTCACTAGCCAAGGAAGCATGCCATGTAGGCCTCATATGGCCCTGGTATGCGCAGACACGCATGGTTGCTATTGCTACACGTTCCACAGATTATGATCAGATAATACCACCAGATTACTTCGTAGCACTGCAGACAAAGGACCCTAAGCTTTCCAATTTGAGGAAGCTTGTGCAGGACGCCCCAGATAACCTATATCAGCACACACCCTTTCTCACACTCACTATAGAGAAAGACATTCTATGTGCAAAAAGAGAGGAAGGCTTGGTTATAGCTATCCCTAGAGCTTGAGGTAAAGAGTGGATGCATTGGGTTCATGGTGCAGGTCCTATGGGACACCCTAAAGCAGAAGAAATGCAGACTATCCTCAATAGGTTGGTATGGTGGTCAGAAATGAAACATGATATACAGGATCATGTTTCCTCCTGTGTAATCTGTGCTTCATTTGGGAGGCAACCTAAAAAGAGAAGGGGACAGTTAATGAGAGCACCTCCTCGTGGCCCATTTGAGAGATTGCAAATAGATCATGTGGGCCCTCTTCCGTTAACAGCTAGGAAAATAGATTTTTACTCACTGTTGTTGATTCCTTTTCTCATTGGGTAGAAGCATTCCCTGTCCCAGATCAAACTGCTCGAACCACTGCAGAAATCCTAACTATGCAATTTTTACACACTGGGGCATCCCTAAGAATATTGATTCTGATAATAGTCCTGCATTTGTTTCTCAGCTCATCAAGGAATTGTTTGATTTTCTAGGCATAGAACAACAACTCCACATTCCGTACCATCCACAGGCAGCAAGGCAGGTAGAAAGAATGAATCAAACAATTAAGGCCCACCTCAGCCCTATGCTTAATCTGACTGGGAAAAATTGGGATCTGGTGCTCCCTTTAGTCCTTATGCGTATCAGAGCTAATGTCTGTAAATCCACAGGTTTTGCACTCTATGAAGCCTTAATGGGAAGGCCAATGCCACGGTGGGAAAATCTGCTGCATCCTTTTCTTCCAGAGGACCAGACATTAATTCTCACCAATGAGTGGATGAAATCCCTGCAAGAACATCTAAAAGAAATTCAGACCTCTGTGCTAGCTAACACAGAAAAAGCTAGAGATTATCTGTAGGAGGTGCATGCAAAAGGTTCCGATTTAAGGCCCCTCAAGGTTGGGAGTAAAGTGATGATTCTGAGACCTAGACCAAACCTCCCCTTTGGAACTGCAAAGTGGGAAGGTTTGGTCAAGATGGATCCGAGGGAGATGGCTCAGTGGATGGCAGCCCAATTCAGGAAGCAGCAGGAGCTATCACAGCAGGCCCAGGACACTGCTATGAAGGCCTTAATGGAACAGCAGAAACCAGTGCTTGATCTGGTGCAAGCTCTAGTTCAGCTGCAGAGCCAAAGTGGAACAGATGCAAGACCAGCAGTTAGTACTGGTACACCACATGTGAACAATGTGGGACTCAATCAAGGGATTGGGGCATTTAATTTTGGGAAATTAACTCCAGAAGATAATGTTGATGATTTTCTAGAGTCTTTTGAAAGAGTGGCACAGGCTTTAGCATGGCCAGAGACCCAGTGGGCAGTAAGGCTGGCAGCCTCATTAACTGGTGAGGCACTAGCAGCTTACAGAGCAATGCCAGAAGCCCAGGCTTTGATTTATAAGGATGTAAAGGCAGCTATTAGAGATCGCCTAGGGTTGTCTATTTCAGAGTATAGGCGAATGTTTAGAGCTGTTACATTGAAAGTGGGTGAGAAACCCAGGGCTCTGAGTCAGAGAATTAGAAGTCTAGCTGTAAAATGGTTAGAGCCTGAGCAAAAGACAGTAGAAATGTTATTAGATATTATAATGCTGGAACAATTTATGCTTGGGGTACCTAAAGATTTGAATGTTTTTCTTATACAGCAAAATTGCCAAAATCTTGGAGAGGCAACCATGCTAGCAGAGAGATTCTTGGAAGCCACGCAGGCTTGCCATAGAATGGGTGGCCCTCTAAAGATGGATGCTGAGGCTAAATGTGCTGTATCAGAAAAGAGAATAATTAAGAATGTTTCTGAAAATGAATGTACTGTATCAAACCAGATGACACAGTGGAATAGAAAGAAATGTTTCAAGTGTGGAAAAGTGGGACACTTAGAGAAGAGATGCCAGACACACACTAGTTTAATGGGTCTGGATTTAAAACAGCCCAAGGAAGGATTTCTTTTGATGGTTGATGTGCAAGGAATTACCACAAATGCATTATTAGACTCTGGGGCAGACCAGAGTATGATGTGAAAAAGGCTTTGGAAGAGGATAGAGGCCCAAGAAAGATTTGTGCCTAGAACCCCTGAAAGCCAAGTTCACATCAGATGCATTCATGGTGCTGCATCATCATATCCCACCTATAGGCTAAAGGTTAAGTGCCTAGGGAAACAAGAGGAAGTCCTGTTAGCAGTGGTGCCTAGGCTACCCTTTGACTTGGTTCTAGGAAGAGACTGGCCAAGATTTAAGCAGGGTCTAGTGGAAGGACTAGGAAAGAAGGAGGGAGAAGGTTTAATGGTAGTAGCTCCCCGGCCTTTATTTGGAAGTCCTCAGACCCCAGCTAAAAAGATGGTTAAGCGTCCAGAAGACCAAGCTACCCCAAAGCAGATATTCGTCCTAAAGTACCATAAGGTCTCTGAGAAGGCCCAAGCTCCTAAGCGGGCAACCCCTCAGTCTGCTGGGTTTGACCTGTGCAGCATAGAAAATGTGATTGTACCTAGCCAAGGGAGAGCCCTGGTTGACACCGGTCTCCAAGTGGAAATACCAATTGGATGTTATGGGAGAGTAGCCCCAAGGTCCGGATTAGCCCTTAAATATTTCATCGATGTGGGTGCGGGAGTAATTGATCCCGATTACAGGGGCAATATTAAAGTTCTGTTGTTTAACTTTGGACAGAATGAGTATCATGTGAAGACAGGAGACAAAATTGCCCAATTGATCTGTGAGAGGCTGGGTTTTCCACCTGTGGAGGAGGTCACATCCCTAGAGAATTCTGAACGTGGAGCCAAAGGCTTTGGTTCTACTAATGTCAAAGGGGTTAAAAGCTTAGCTGCCACCTGTCCCCGAGAGAGGGAAGTGAGTGAAGAGGAAGATTTGGGACCCCAGGTATCTGATTGTAAAGAAAAATCAGAGCCCCAAATAGGTGAGGACCTGACAATGGTACAACAGGAAGAAATTAGGAAGTTGCTTAAGGAATTCCCAGATGTGTTGACACCCATACCTGGGGAGACCCATTTGGTGGCCCATGAAATAATAACTCCACCTGGGAAATTGGTTCGTCAAAGGCCATACCGCTTGCCTGAAGCCAAAAGACAGGAGGTAGTGGCACAAGTCCAGGAGATGTTGGACATGGGGGTAATAGAGGAGTCAAAGAGTCCCTGGAATAGCCCCATAGTCCTGGTGCCGAAGCCTGATGGATCCTTAAGATTTTGTATTGACTTCCGGCAGGTAAACGCCATATCAGTTTTTGATGCATATCCAATGCCAAGAATTGAGGAGCTGCTAGACCAGCTGGGACAGGCTCAATACTTAACCACCCTTGATATGACAAAAGGATATTGGCAAATCCCGCTCACCAGGGAGTCGAAGCCGAAAATTGCGTTCAGCACCCCCGTTGGCCTTTTCCAGTTCAAGAGGATGCCTTTCGGACTGCATGGAGCAGCGGCTACCTGCCAAAGGTTAGTGGATCAGGTACTTCGACCCCACCAAAGTTATGCTTTTGCATACATGGATGATGTCATAATCCATAGTAACACCTGGGCGGAGCATTTGAAGAGGATCAGGGCAGTCTTGTGCTCTATGAAGCAAGCGGGAATCACTTTAAAACCCGAAGAAGTGTGCCTTTGCAAATAGGGAGGTAAAATACCTAGGCCACCTAGTGGGAAGAGGAAAAATTAAACCTCTATTAAGCAAAATAGATAGCATCAGGAATTTTCCTCCTCCAACAACCAAGAAACAACTAAGAAGTTTCTTAGGACTTATTGGATACTACCGCCGGTTTATACCGCAATTCGCAGAGAAAAGTGCCATTTTCACGGATATGCTGCGAAAGAATTGTCCAAACCAGATAAAGTGGACACCAGAAGCTGAAAAAGCGTTTTCAGTATTAAAAGAAAAATTGTGTACAGGACCGGTACTGAAAGGAGTAGACTTCAAGAAACCCTTTCTGGTTCAAACCGATGCATCGGATGTAGGGCTAGGAGCAGTCCTATCCCAGTGCCATGATGGGGAGGAGCATCCTGTGATGTACCTGAGCAGGAAGTTGTCACTGGCTGAACAAAAGTATTCCACGATAGAAAAAGAGTGTTTGGCTATCAAGTGGTCAGTGGAGGCGTTAAGCTTTTACCTTACAGGGAGAAAGTTCCAGTTGGTCACGGACCATGCCCCACTTAAATGGTTGCAGCAAATGAAGAACCACAATGCCAGGTTGACACGCTGGTACATGGCCTTACAGGCGTTTGATTTTCAGGTTGAACATCGTGCCGGGAAGTTACACAAGAATGCGGATGCACTTTCCCGTATTACGGACTGTAGAGAAGCAGTTTCACCAGTAAAACCAGTCCGTAATAACTTAAGCAGGGGGGTATGTGATAAGGAAGCTTATCATAGCTCAGGTAGGAGCTATAGAAAAGATGATGTGACTCTGAACAAGCAACCTGTCAGTTCTGGTAGAAGCAAGAAAACAGAGTTTTCACATAAAAGACTACCAGTCCCAGAATGCACCAGGTTTCCAGCAGCCATGAGAGGGGCTGAAGTGAGAGAATGTGTGTGCAATCAAGAGAGCTATGAGGTAATCCCTAAGCACTCATCTCAAAGGGCAGGGCCTGATTCAACACAGCTGCACTGTGTTAGGGAGCAGCACACATTAGAACAGGATAAGAATAGAGCTTATTCTTCAGATAACAGCTACAGAGGGAGGAAGAGATACAGAGACAGCAACGGCTACAAGCACCAGTATCACCTGGAGAAACAGAAGCCAAGCCAAGCAGATAGAGAGAGAAGGAAACTCTCTGGAAGGAAGAGAAGAAAGGCCATTGGAAGGTCTGGGAGATTCCAAGGCAGTACTCATACTGGGAGGTATTCCAAAAGCCAGCAGAGTCCATTGGACTGGATTCAGCCAGAGGAATGGAGTGGCAGAGATAGGAATCACCAGTGGCTACCTGGAAGAGAGAAGACTGCATGTGGAAGGGACTTTCAGACCAAGGCCAGAAGGTATGTGAGAGAAGATCCAGCGTCCAGGGATCAAGATTGGAAGGCTGGACATCAGAATTGGATTACATATTGGCCAGGCTATACAGAGAGGAATAATGATAGCAGGAGAGGCTCAGGTATGAACACTGATCCAGACCCTATCTATAATAGAGAATGGCAGCAAGGGAATAAGCATTCTCATGATAGTGCCTTAATGAAAGACTCATCTGTGCCAATGTATGATATTGACCCTATGATTGTTGATGCAGGGGGAAATACAGCAGATGAAACTATTTACATGGACTGTTCTTTATCTAAATGCTATTGCTAGTTTTCTCTGAGCAAACACATCAGCCATCACAAAGAAACCTAACTTTGTTCTTTATTTCCACTGCAAACAGCTCTTAAAGCAGGATTTGGGCTCACACAGTAGCAGCCAGCCAGCTAAAGGCTTTCAGCTGGTCCATTGATAGTAATTAGGGCTGCACCTGATTGTGTGTGTGAGCAAGGGAGAATCACTGCTGAGATCGGCGTGGAAAATAAGCAGAAGTTAACCTAACCAGCAAAGTTTATTCTTTACTTTGTGCCTTTGTATTTGGTAATTATTTGCTAAGAAAACATTAGCTAATTGCCTGACAAGCTGAAGGTTGTTTTCTGGTTTACTTTGTGACTTTTTGTTATCCATTTTAAACACTGCAAGCAAGTAACCTCATTTATAGTGCTATCAAGCATACATGTGCTGGGTGAATTAAACCCCATCAATAAAAGAAGTATTTTATTGATCTTACCACTTGGTTTCACAACTCAAATTATTGTCATCAGCTGTGTTTGGGAGTGAATGAACTACAATACCCACAATACCTTGCAAGAATCATATGAATATATGCATCGTCAAGATGGTGTAAGTTCTCACCCTAGGCAGCCGTCTGACAGTAGTTACTCACCTGTAACAGGTGTTCTCCAGGAGCAGCAGGAATCAGTCCTCACATATGGGTGACGTCGGCGCCGACGGAGCCCTCGCGGAGCAATTTTCCCCAGCTTTCAAAGAAAGCCTTTGGGAATTGCAGCGCGCATGCGCGGTCCTCTTCCCGCCCAAGGGTGCCATCTTGCTCAGTCAGATGACATAGCTAAAAGACAGCAAAAAATTAGCAAAAAAACGAAAGCATAGAACTGCAACTCCAAGGGGAGGAGGGAGGGTTGTGAGGACTGATTCCTGCTGCTCCTAGAGAACACCTGTTACAGGTGAGTAACTACGCTTTCTCCAGGACCAAGCAGGAAGTCAGTCCTCACATATGGGACTCCCAAGCTTAAGGCTACCGGAGACCCTAAGCGCAAAAATGAGCTCCCTCAAGCTCAGCAGCCCAGAAGGAAGGTATCTTCTCTGAATACGTCTCCAACCGGTAGCCCAACATCCGGGATGGAGGGTAGGAGTTGCCTATACCTCGAAGAGGTTACGGAGGACTGCCTGTCCGAAAGCACTGTCCCTGCGGGACTCCCTCTCCAGGCAGTAATGGGCCGCAAAAGTCTGGCTTGAAGACCAAGTAGCGGCCCGGCAGATGTCTGCCAATGGAACAGAGCGGAGGTAAGCCACTGACGTAGCCTTCGCCCGGACACGATGGGCCGTGACTCGACTTTCCAATGAGAGGCCGGCTGCCTCGTAAGCTCAAGCGATACAGTCAGCAATCCAGATGGACAGGGTACGCTTGGAGACAGGGAGCCCCAACTTATTGGGGTCATAAGAGACGAAGAGCTGAACAGCCCTTCTGTGCTCCCGCGTACGGTCAAGGTAGAAGGTTAACGCCCTTCTACAGTCCAGGGTATGCAGGACCATTTCAGCTCGGCTGGAGTGTGGCCTGGGAAAGTAGGTCGGAAGCACCACCTCCTGGTTGATGTGAAAGGGGGAAACCACTTTGGGAAGAAACAGGGTGAGTCCGTAGGACTACCCGGTTCTTGTAGAACCTAGTGTACGGAGGATCAGACACCAGGGCCTGCAGTTCACTAACGCGTCTAGCAGAAGTGAGGGCTACCAAGAACAAGGTTTTCCAAGAAAGAAAACGAAGAGGACAGGTAGCCATAGGTTCGAAAGGCGGACAGGTAATCCGCTGTAAAACCACATTGAGATCCCAGTCCGGGGGCTGCGGGGCGCAAAGGTGGTTTAAGGAGAAGGAGGCCTCTGAGAAAACGAGCCACCAGAGGGTGGCTAGAAAGAGGTCTGCCATCCACCGGCATGTGATGCGCAGAAAGAGCACTGAGCTGGACCTTGACCGAGTTGGACTTAAGTCCAAGATTGGAGAGGGAAAGCAAGTACTGCAAGACCACTGATGCTGAACAGGAGAAGGGATCTTGAGATTGCTGAGCACACCAGGTGGAGAACCGACGCCACTTAAGAGCGTAGGACTTCCGGGTGGAGGGCCGCCTGGAGGCCAAGACGACCTCCTCTACCTCTGGAGGTAGGCAGAGGGGAGCAAGGACTACCCTTTCAGCAGCCAAGCCATCAGATGAAGGGACCGGAGGTTGGGGTGCAGAAGAGTCCTCTGATCCTGTGACAGGAGGTCGGGTTGAAACCCCAGAGGAAGAGGGGTGTCCACCGCCAGCTGCATTAGAAGCGGGAACCAAGGTTGTCTCGGCCACCGGGGAGCCACTAGGATCATCGAGGCTTTGTCTCTGAGAACCTTGAAGAGTGTCCGAGACACCAGCGGCATGGGAGGAAAGGCATATAAGAGGCCTGTGGACCATGGAATCAGAAAAGCATCCGCCGCTACTCTGAGAGGATGCGGTTGTCGAGAGCAGAATCTGGGAAGTTGCCTGTTCAGAGGACTAGCAAACAGATCCATGGTGGGGAGGCCCCACTTGGGAAAGATTCGCTGAACCACCATCGGATCCAGCCTCCACTCGTGCGGCTGGAGGATCCTGCTCAGCTTGTCGGCCAGGTAATTTTCTTGACCTGGGAGATAGACAGCTTTGAGGATAATTCCGTGGTGGACAGCCCAAGAGCATAGTTTTTGTGCCTCCTGACAGAGAAGGAAGGAGCCTGTCCCGCCTTGCTTGTTCACATAGAACATTGCAACCTGATTGTCTGTCTGTATCAGCACCGACTGATGGGAAATCAGGTGAGAGAATGCTTTGAGCGCTAGGCGGATGGCTCTGAGCTCCAGGAAGTTTATCTGTTGAGCAGATTCCCAAGGAGTCCAGAGACCCTGAGTACATGTCCCTTGGCAGTGTGCTCCCCAACCCAGGAGAGAAGCATCGGTCGTCAGGACCTGAGAATGTGGAGGGGGCTGAAAAGTCACTCCTAGTACTAGGTTGGGCAGATGAAGCCACCATTGCAGAGAAGAGACCAGCCGGTCGGAGATCTGTACGGAGTCCTCTAGGCTCCCAGTGGCCTGATGCCATTGTGTGCGAAGGCACCATTGAGCAGGTCGCATGTTCAGGCGGGCATTGGGGGTCACATGGACCGTGGAAGCCATATGGCCGAGCAGTCTCAGAAATTGCCTGGCCGAGACCAGGGAATTGCTGTGAAAGTGGCTGGCGAGATCCATGAGCCTTTGGGCCCTGTCCAGAGGCAGGAAGGCCCGCTCCTGAAGAGTGTCCAACCTGGCGCCGATGAATTCGAGATCTTGAGAGGGGAGCAAAGTGGACTTTGCGAAGTTTATGACAAATCCCAAGTGCTGGAGTAGAGTCACAGTGCGATGAGTGGCTTGAATGGCTTCGTGGGAAGACTGGGCTCTGATGAGCCAGTCGTCCAGGTAGGGAAACACAAAAAGGCCTTGAAGTCTTAGATAGGCCGCCACCACTGCCAGGCATTTGGTAAACACCCTGGGGGCGGAGGACAGGCCAAAGGGCAGTACTCTGTACTGGTAATGATTTCCCCCCACCACAAACCTGAGATATTGTCTGTGGTCTGGATGAATAAGGATATGAGTATACGCATCCTTTAGATCCAAGGAGCATAGCCAGTCTCCCTGCTGGAGGTAGGGCAGCAGGATTCCAAGGGTAAGCATCTTGAACTTTTCCTTTGCAAGGAACTTGTTGAGGTTTCGCAAGTCCAGGATAGGTCTGAGGCCTCCTGTTCTTTTTGGTATCAGAAAGTACCTGGAGTAAAACCCCTGACCTTTCAGGTGGTGGGGCACCGGTTCCACAGCCTGTTCCTGAAGGAGACTCGCTAACTCCTGAAGGAGTAAGTCCCTGTGCAGAGGGAGTCTCGGAGGCTCCCCTGGAAAATAGGAGGGAGGTACCTGGTGAAAGTGAAGAAGATAGCCCTTCTGAACTATGTGAAGTACCCAGGTATCTGTGGTGATGTTGGACCATCTTTGGGCAAAGTGGACCAGCCGGCCTCCTGTGCTGAGAGAAACCAGCTGAGGGGGAGAGGCTATGCTGATGAAGTCAAAAACCCCCACCCTGCTGAGCAGGGGCCGGTGGTGCAGGCTTGGGGGCTTGCTGCCTACGGGACCCATTACCCCGTCCCTTGGCCTGCTTACCCTGAGAGGGAGCTGGTGAGGCCTGATACTGAGGGTAGTATTTATAGGCAGCCGCCTTCCTCGGGTAAAAGGGCTTTTTCCCCGAGCCCTTCTCCTTTTGAGAAGGGGCAGAGGTCTTCCTTGAGAGACGAGTCCTGGTGAGAGTCTCGGTCTCAATCTGTGCAGCCTTCTCATCCATAGGCTTGCCAAAGAGGTTATCACCTCTGCAGGGGACATCGACCAACTTGTCCTGCACCCATGGCTCGAGGTCGGACGTCTGAAGCCAAGCCTGGCGGCGTCCACCGATGCCGGCTGCGGCTACTCGAGCCGATGCCTCAAAACCATCGTAGGCTGCTCGAGAGATAAACTTTGAGCACTCTCGAATACCAGTTGACAAGGTTTGGAACCTCTGCAAAGGTTCGTCGGAGAGACCAGCAGAGAACCCAGCAATTTCTTTAGCCAGGTCTAGGAGATACATGCCCATGTAGAGCTGGTAGGTCTGGACTCGAC
Source organism: Ichthyophis bannanicus (assembly GCA_033557465.1). Taxonomy (NCBI): domain Eukaryota; kingdom Metazoa; phylum Chordata; class Amphibia; order Gymnophiona; family Ichthyophiidae; genus Ichthyophis; species Ichthyophis bannanicus. The sequence goes on from CM066031.1 coordinate 53,806,242, forward strand.
AAGCAAGCATAGAGCCCTGGAAACACTTCCTACCGAGGGCATCCAGGCTTCGGGCATCCCTACCGGGGGGCACCGAGGAGTGCATTTTTTGACTCTTAAGTCTATGCATGGCCGATTCCACCACCATGGAATGGTGCGGCAGTTGTGCCTTTTGGAACCCGGGGCTCTTGCGGACTCGATAAATGGAATCGACCCGCTTGCTTAACACCGGCGACGACGCCGGGCTCTCCCACATGCGGAAGAGAAGTCGTTCCAGCATCGGAGGAACCGGCACAATAAAGGCCTCCTTCGGGGGAGAGTCATATTGGAGGGCATCGAGTTCCTCGACTCGAGGCTCCTCCTCGGGATCCGCGGGGAAGGCCAAGGCCTTGGCCATATCCCGCACGAAGTCCGAGAACCGGGTATCCTCCGGGGGGGACCGTCTCCGAGGTTCGGACTCGGGGGAGTCCAATGGGACACACCGAGTCCGAAAGGAACCAGGTGACTCTTCGTCCTCGGATTCCCAGGCCGATTCCTCGGAGGAGGAGTCGAGCGGCTCCGGTCGGGCGGGCATCGATGCCGTCCGCCCCGACGCCGAGGAAGTCGGCGTCGACGACCTCGGTCCCGAACGGGAGGCCGAAGGAGACCGCGACCGAGGATCGACTCGAGCCCTCATGGACTCGAGGATCGGCTCGGTCTCCGGGGTCGACTTGGAGGTCGACGTCCCGGCGGTCAGGGCAGAAGCACCGGCGAGGCCAGCGATCAATACCCGCTGCTGGTCCATGAAGGCAGTCAGACTGCTCTCCAAGGCCGTCAACCTGAGTCCGAGCTCAGGAGACCCAGCAGCCCCCGACTCGGGCCCCGACGGCGTCGGGCCCGACGTCGGATCCTTCGGAGGCGAGTCTACGAGGACAACAGTACTCACGTGAGCGGGCAAGTCCATCTCGAGTCGAGGATGTTTTGAAGGCCTCTCCACCTCCGAGGACCCGGGACGGGAATCGGGGCTATGCGACCTGGCCCTCGAGGAACCAGGAGCGTCCACCGATCCCGCCCTCGCGGGTTTTCTTCTTCCGATGATGTTCCCGGGTAGGAGACCCCCTTTCAGAGGAACTCCGACGATGCTCAGGACCAGAGTCCCGAGACGTCGAAGCCTCTGACGAGGTCCGAGCCCGGCCGGAGTCAGAGAAGATACGTTCCCGCAGCTGCTGCCGACTCCTCAACGCTTTAGAGGACATTTTGCCACACGGACCACAGATCATCTGGTCATGATCGGGTCCGAGGCAGCGGAGGCAGAAGTCGTGCGTGTCTGTAAGAGACATGAGTTTCTTACAGAGGTCACACTTTTTAAAGCCGCTGGCAGCCATCGGGGGAAAAAGGGCCCCTGCGAGGTCGAAAGACCGGGCTGCCAGTGAAAAAGTAAAAAGGCGCGAAATCTGTCACGAAGGACAAAAAACCGAAAAATAAAGAACGGACTCGCAACCGGCGTCGCGAGTCCGGGCGGGGAAAGAACCGGTGTTGAACCGAAGAAAAAAGAGAAATAAAGAGAAAAAATCAACTTTTCGGCGGGGATTCACAGACAACGTCTGTAGGGCTCCGCGGAAAAAAGAAGACTGAGCAAGATGGCACCTTTGGGCGGGAAGAGGACCGCGCATGCGCGCTGCAATTCCCAAAGGCTTTCTTTGAAAGCTGGGGAAAATTGCTCCGGGAGGGCTCCGTCGGCGCCGACGTCACCCATATGTGAGGACTGACTTCCTGCTTGGTCCTGGAGAATACTGTGTTCAGTTTTGGAGACCGTATCTTTCAAAAGATGTAAAAAGACTGGAAACTGTTCAAGGAAAGCGACCAAAATGATTTGGAGCCTGCATCAGAAGCCTTATGAGAAGAGACTTGAAGACCTAAATATGTACACTTGGGAGGAGAGGAGGGACAGGGGAGATATGATTCAGACCTTTAAATACTTAAAGAGAAATGATGAACAAACAGACCTCTTCCAAAGACGGGGAAGCTGTAAAACTAGAGGGCATAACATGAAGCTGCAAGGTGGTAAATTGAAAGGCAATGTCAGGAAATATTTTTTCACTGAAAGGGTGGTGGATGCTTGGAATGCCCTCCCGATGGAAGTGGTGGGGGCAAACACAGTGACGGAATTCAAAAAGGCATGGGACAAACACAGTGGATCCCTTTACAGCAATAGGATAAAAACAAGATAAATGATACCATCTAACTTCTGAACCATCTAACGTCTCAACAAATAGGGGTGTCCTACATGGAGTGGTGGGTTTACCCCTAAACAAAGACATGGGGAGGGGTAGCCTGCACAGAGCGACAGGTGCACCTACTCTTGCCATCTTGCTGGGCAGACTAGATGGACCATGCTGGTCTTTATCTGCCGTCATTTATTATGTTACTATGTTACCTAAGACACTAGGTTTGGACTCATAATGGGACTTGTTTATCTCTAGAACACTAGAGACAGTATTGTGCAGGACAGGGGACCTGCTGCACATAGCAAGGTATTTAATACAGGAGGTATTAGACAAGCTGCCTACTATCAAGTAACTGCAGCTGGTACAGGTACCACAGGTTTGCTTCCACCATTTCCAGGCACAAATAATAAATAAAAATAAAAAGGTGTGGTAGATGTCAGCATACATCAGCATGACATTAAGCCTAGCATAGGTGTCATGGCTTTTCCCAGACCTTGGATTGCAAGCAGCTTTGACACTCTAGTGATGTCAGTCTCCAAACTTAATGAGCGTAGTTTACCTGATGAGATTAGCTCTGACCCCCTGGTGATGTCAGTCTCCAGACTTAATGAACATAGTTTAAACAGCCCCTCCTTGCTAATCAAGTGATAGCAGACCTCAAACAAACCAAATTATGACAGAGGGAGGTGCTGAAGAATTTAACTATAAAATACAGAGGGCAAAACTATCTCGCTCTCTTCTTATTCATCGGACATGAGGGACATGAGGCTCTGACACCCACTTCTCTCTCTCTCTCCTCCCCCTTGTTCTCTGTTTCTCTCTATATTCTTCTTACTATGAGACTCTGACACACACTTCACATATGCACACACCCACAGACGCAGCTCTGAAACAACCTTATAACTCTGTTCTGTACCTATGTAATAAGCCTATTTCTATATAAAATCATTTTTCCAAGCCACACCAGTTTTGGTTGTCTTATTGTGCTACAAACCCTACTGTCTCTGTGAAATGAACCCAGGACCAAACGGAGCATAACCAACAGTAGAGAGCGGCGAAAGATTACATTTAGGGATCAGTACTTGGTTTTATTCTTTTTAACATTTAATGATAGTGTGGAAGTGTTTTTGGTAACATTTGCCTCTTTGTGGACAATATCAAAATCTGCAATAGGATGAACATCTAGGATGGCATAGAAAACATGAAAAGGGATCTAGTGAAGCTTGAACAATGGTTGAGAACGTGGTAGCTGAGATGTAATGCTAAAAAATGCAGAGTCTTGCATTTGGACTGCAAAAATCCAAGGGAATGGTACAGTTTAGGGAGTGAATATGAAAGAAGAGCCAGACCGGGCAGTGATTTCTCTGATGATCTTAAAGTGGCTAAATGGGTAAAAAAGGTGATTGTGAAAGCCAGAAGGATGCTTGGGTGCATAGGGAGAGGAGTGGCCAACAGGAAGAAGGAGATGATAGTGCCTCTGTATAAGTCTCTGGTGCAACCTCATTTGGAGTATTGTGTGCAATTCTGGAGAGCGCACCTTCAAAAGGATATAAACAGGATGGAGTTGGCTCAGAGGATGGCTACCAAAATGGTCAGAGGAATAATGCATATGGGGACAAACTTAAAGATCTCAATATGTATACTTTGGAAGAAAAGCGGGAGAGAGCAGATATGATAGAGACATTTAAATACCTTCAGGGCATAAGTGCAGAGGAGAAGAGCCTCTTTCAACTGAAAGGAAACTCTGCAATGAGGAGGTACAGCATGGAGGAGGAATTTGAAGAAATATTTCTTTACAGAAAGAGTGGTAGATGCATGGAACAGTCTCCCAGTGGAGGGGGTAGAGATAAGGATTATATTTGAATTCAAAAAAGCATGCGGCAAACACAGAGGATTTGTAAGGGAAAGAAAGGGACTATAAATGAGCATTACTCATCTGTACTCTATAATATCTCCTATTACCCAGTACAGTATTTAGTATTACTCACCTGGATATGAGTCAGTAACTGCTCTTTCTCCAGACTTTTGCACATTCCTGACACTCGGCTCTTCCTCTTGTTTAATCCTTGATAATATATCAGGATTGATCCTTTCATAGCCTGTTTTCAGGAACAAACATGAAAAATAAGGTATATTTCCCTTATATTCACAGAAAAATCACAGCAGTAGTTCTCAGGGAGCAGAAAATGATAGGGGAGCAAAGGGAGGATCTACTAATACTATCTATCATAAATTAGAAGGATCTGGGGGGTTATTACAGTGCCGTACCTAGGCTGATGGCAGTGGTGTTGCCCCACAGAGCACAAAAATGTAGGGGCGCATTTGGACCCAGCCTGGAAGTACATACATGCCGCCATCGGAAGCAAGGACTGGAATGGAAGATTGCACAAGAACTGGCCTGAGCCACGTGGTTTGCAGAGCAGGAGGAATGCCCAAAGTCCATGTTAGGAAAGCCATACTGCGGCTTGTGCTGTACTCAGGGGGAGAGGGGAAGAGTCAGCGCAGCGTGCTGCACGGGTTTGCCTCACTTCACCAGGTAGCAGGCTGGATGGAGCGGCATGGTTAATGGATCCCCAGGCCCCACCCGTCAAAATAATCTGCAGAGCCGGGGCAGAAGCTCCCCACTGATCTACCTGCAATTCTTCCCTGCACCGTGCACACATGTTAATACTGAGCTCTGTTTGGGGCTACAACGAGACAGCTAATGCAGTGAGCTCTGATGAGATAGAAGGGCCATAGGGAGTTTGTTTTGGGAGATAAGATAGAGAGATAAGTAGTACTAGGGGAGTGCTGATGAAAGAACAAAGAGTAAAGGAAATGAGAGAAAGAAGAACAGAGATGGTTGAAAGCAAAATAGAGAGGAATAAACAGATGGCAATGAATGGATAAAACATGAAGAGTGTTGAGAACAGAAGAGAGATTTGGGGACTTAGAAAAAAGAGGCAGAGTAGAAATGTGCAAAAGTGAAAACTAATCTTTCATGGTGGTGTAAAATTGTGTGGGAAATTACTTTTTGTGAACAGATTTGCACTAAACTACAACTGAAACATTATTTTATCAGATGTAATAATCTTTGAAAGTGAATCTCAGTCCCTCGCTGCTTACCTCTGATGCCAGTTTCCCCTCCTCTCTAAAGTACCTCTTATTCCACTTATTCCCTGCTCTCCCACTTGATGCCTCCAATTTCATGACCTCCAGCCTCTTCTCTTCTACCTCTGATGCCAGTCCCTACCCCCACCTCCATACCTATGATCTCAATCTCTGATACCAGCTTTTCTCCCAGATATTGCTGATTTCAGTCAGTCATTTTCCTTTCTCCCCTTAAACCTCCATTGCCTGTTTCCTCCTCGCAATATCTAACTGGGAGCTGTAGTCTTCTTCCCCTTTCCACGGCTGGTCAAAACCATTAGGCAAATTAGGCAGTTTCCTAGGGCAGCTTCTCAGGGGCGGATTGTGGATGGGGAAAGGAGAGAGGAATGACCGGGCTGGGCCGCAGCCAGTTCCATGGGAAGCAGAGACGGCTTGAGGGGGATGCAGAGAGAAGCAGGGCCAAGTGCAGAAACTGATTGCGGAGGGGGGGGGGGCCTAGTTTGCATAAGTCAATAGGAGAAATTTCACTTACCGTTAATTTCCTTTCCTGGAATACTGCTAGACCAGTCCAGACAAACGGGTTATGCACCCCTGCCGGCAGATCTTGGAGACAGAGAATTCTACCAGAGCTCTGATAGGCTGGAGCCTGGTGATATAATCCTACCCCTAGGGGTCTGCCTCAGTTACGTCCACAAGCTAATGCAACATGAACTGTAACATCACCCCAGAGGGTCTCAAGTGAACTATATACAAGGGAGCCGAAGAACTCCCTAGAGCTGAAAACAGTATCCACCCACGAACCCATGGACTGCCCATGGCGAGGCATACCGGCAAAGAGAAGAACCGCGGTCGGCGGCTGCACCGCACCAGCGGCACTCCAACCAACAGCAGGGTGGGTCCTGGACTGGTCTAGCAGTATTCCAGGAAAGGAAATTAACGGTAAGTGAAATTTCTCCTTCCAGTTCATACTGCTAGACCAGTCCAGACAAACGGGCAGTACCCAAGCTACCTGCGTTCAAGGGGGGGCAAGGCCGCCGACAGCTCAGCAACTCCAAAACGGACCTCCTGACGGGCATGAAGTCCAACCTATAATGACCGACAAAGGTGGACAGCGACGACCAAGTCGCTGCCCGGCAAATATCGAGAGGAACTACATGAGACCTCCCGGCCTACAAAGTTGCTTGCGCCCGAGAGGAGTGAGCACGGAGTCCCGGTGGAGCTGGCTCTCCCAGAAGAAGGTACGCCACCTCAATGGCTTCCGTAACCCATCTAAAAATGGTAGATTCGGAGGCTGCGGATACCCGACGAGAACCCGCGAACAAGACAAAAGAGCAACAGTCATATGGAAGGGTCCCGCGACCCCCAGATACCGAAAAAAAACCTTCTTAAGGTCCACCGCCCGCAACGGAGACCGACCACTGTCACACTGCGCCTTTGTTAAAGACGGAAAGAAAAGAGGCTGGTCAACAGCGAACGGCGTCAGCACTTTGGGCAACAAAGGAAGGGACAGTTCTCAGAGAAACGCCTTCGGAGGAAAACGAGAGATAGGGATGTCGACACGAGAGAGCCTGGAGCTCAGAAAGACGGCGTGCCGAAGTTATGGCCACCAAGATGACTGCCTTCAGAGTCAATTCTAGAAGAGAACATGCCCTCAGAGGCTCAAAGGGAGGAGCAACGAGGGCACAGAGGACAAGCACGAGAGCTCACGCCTGCACAGGCGAACGCAGAGGAGGCCAGAAGGCCTAACTCCGCGGAGGAACCGAGACACGTCCAAATGCGAAGCTATTGATCGCCCCGCTATAGGACTCCGAAAACAAGTTGAGGCGACCACTTGTACTCGCAAGGAATCGAGCGCTAATCCCTTATCCACTCCGGCCTTTAAAAAGGACAGGATATCCGGAACACCGCAACGCCAGGGTGAGAGGTTATTTCGCGAACACCAACCATCAAGAGATGCCAAACCAGAGCGTAAGTCAGCGTCGTGGTAGACCGCCGCGCCGTGAGAAGCGTCACAACCACGCTAGGCGAATAGCCATAGCGAGCAAACCAGCGGCGTGGAATTGCCAGGCCGTAAGCGAGTAAGGAGCCGGGTCTTCCATCTCCACCGGTCCCTGAATCAGAAGGCCGAGAAACGCCTCGAGGTGGAGCATCGACGCCCCAGACAGACGGAATAGATCCGCATACCATGATCTGCGAGCCCAATTCGGAGCCAGCAGGAGTTCAGGGTCGTGACGGTCTCGGAGCCGCTGGAGAACCATGCATATCACGGATCAGGGAGGGAAAACACACCGGAGAAGATGAATCGGCCACGGTTGAGAGAGAGCATTTATGCCGTGCGTTCCCTCGTCCCTTCATGGCCGAAGTACAGCGAAGCCGTGGAAGTCTGTGCCGTAGCCATTAGATCCATGGTCAGTAAGCCCCACAGGTGAACAATGGACCGGAACGCATCCGGCTGCAGAGCCCAGCCCCCGGGCTCCAGAGAGTGCCGGGTGAGAAAATCGGCCTACACATTGTTCATGCCTGCGATGTGCTGTGCCGACAGCATGAAGATGTTCCCCCGCCCACGGGAGGAGCAAACGCCTCTCCTGTGAGACATCCGGACATTGCGTGCCGCCTAGGTGGCTTAGGTAAGCAACCGTCGTGGCGTCGGACAGGATCCGAACCGCACACCGCTGCATTAGAGACTGAAACTGAAGAAGGGCGAAGCGCACTTTCCACGTCTCGAGAGGATTGATAGACCCTTGGGCTGCGCGAGGTGACCAACACCCCTGCGCCGAGGCTAAGCCGCAAGGCGCTCCCCAACCGGAGAGGTCGGCGATTGGCGTCACCAAGATCCAGCGCAGAGACTCCAGAGGGACCTCCCGTAGAAGATTATGTGCCTGAAGCCACCAGCGGAGGCTGCGGCGCACCGGCAGAAGCAAAGGCAACCGGATTCAATAACTCTCCGATACCGGCGACCAACGAGATAGAAGCACCGTCGGCAAGCAGCGCAAGAGCGCTCTTGCCCACGGAACGAGGGCTATCGTTGCTGCCATGGACCTCAAGAGTTGAAGGTAGCCCCAAGGCCGAGGCGCCGCTTGATCCAAGCAGCAGCGGAGCTGAAGAGAGATCTTCTGAAAACGTTCCTGAGGTAGAAACACCCATCCCCTACGAGTGTCGCACCCAGCCCCGAGAGAATCCAGGACCGCCCAGTCCTCCTTCCAACGGTGGACCGGGATGAATGGCATCTAAACGCTGGAGCCTTTAAATGAAGCAACATCTGCTGCCCATTGACGCAGGCTGAGCCATCTCCGAGCTACTGACACCGGTGCTAGGAAGCGAGCTGACAGCTGCAAGAGATCACAGAATGCCTCTGCCCGGAATGCAGCAATGGATTAGAAATGAACCAACTCGGGAACACCTGGAAGCTGCGGAATCCATCGTAGGGAGGCCCGAGCTGCCAGACCTCCGCACACCTGCAAGAAGGAAATAGCGGGCGAAGGAAAACCGGACTGTAGCAGTCTCCCACCTCTTCAGGTCTGGCTGGTTGCGGAGCGCCTCTCCGCCCTCAACCGGAAGTGTGGTATGCCTGATGACCCTGGTCAGAATGCATCAACCGTCGGGTATTGCAGCCAATGGTCCAAGTGAAAGGAAGACCAAGGGTATAACCGACCAATACCGCGTGCCGTACGAATGCACTGGAAAATGGGATGCGGCTGCAACCGGATTTGAGAATCCGGAGGAGCAGGCGTGTCGGCTAGGGGGAGCGACTCCATCACCTGTGTGATTAGAGCCGGCAACTCCTCTTACCGAAAAAGGCGGAGAACCGTCAGCGAAGAAAACAGACGGAGAATATTCCCCATCTCCGTACTCCAACGAGTCAGGGCTGACCTCCGAAGATTTAAAGTCTTCCTGAATATCCATAGTACCCCTCAAGGCACATGCTACGCCCCAAGGAGGACGTACTGCTCTAAGGTCTGAGGACTTATGGGACCACTTGCGAGACCACGCCATATGCTCGCCTGCTACTGGGCAGGTGTAGGAGATAATCCAAAAGACTCCAAAAGTCACAGGCGTCATGCCAGATGGAAGAGTGTGAGGAAGGCACTGTCAGTCAAGGCTGCTGTGGTCTCCAGCGGCTGTGGAAGCGACATGGGAGCTGACTGAATCTTCTCCTACAGGAAGATCCTGCAGCAGGGGCTCTGAGGAAGGGGGGAGATAAGGTGCTGATGAACCCAGCTAGCAACGCAGTGGGAATGGGGAAAGTCTCCGGGATGCAGCGTGCAGGTGGAACACAAGCAATCTATTAATGTCCCCTTCGGCTGATTACATATCACATATAATACAGCCAGAGAAAGAAGCATTGTAGAGACTTAAACCACCTTTCCTCTTCTTGTGTGGGTTTTTTTTTTTTTTTTTTGCATTTAAAACAAAAAGCAAGGTAGGCTCAGGGAAACCCAAGACTCTTCAAGAAAAGGATTTTGAAACTCCACGTGCCTCCACAGCATGTTTAAATGTGTGGAAACTGCTGTTTAGAGCTGTTTCCTCCAAAAAGAAACATTGAAGAGAAAAACAAAACGGCCGCTGGCACAGAAAAACTGTCAGGTATTCACTGAGCTGAGAAGGGAACTGTCAGTCATTCACTGTGCTGGCACAGAGAAACTTTCAAAGTCAGGGTAAGGCAATTACAGTGACTGAAAGTAGGGAAATTAGAGTGTGATCCCTCCGCAGCCATTCAGACCTCCATGGTAGAGGCTGAAAGGTGTTTCTGGAGAGGGATGTAGAAGCTCAAATCCAGCCGTACGAAGATTACAGTGAGCATGCTTAATTAGGCCGAGCTCAAAACAGTCAGGATCCAAAACACTGACTTAAAATTCCAATCAAATGGTATATTGAATAAGACAGGTACAATATTCAGTAGGACGTACAAAGTAACCCGGCTGCAGTTTGTGGATTAAAAATTTAAAGTAGGAACTTCAAAATTCAGAGGCAGCCGGTCCGGATGCAGTTGAAATCATCCCAAGGCAGCTGGGGCAAGTAAGAAAAAAACAGGCTACTCACAGTTTTCTTTCAGAAATGATACCTGAACTTCCTGGAGGTATCCAAACTCTCGTGGCAAAGACTCAGCACAGCGTAAAGCCAATGGAGAGCTCCACTGAAGCCAAGCTCAGGAGTTCCCAAGTTCATCTGGGGAAGCAAGATGCTGGGGGAAGAGCAGAGCTGATTCATGAGGTCTCTGTGTTTCTTCTGACAGCCTATGCAGCGTAAACCTGAATAAGGCACAGTGAGAACTAAAAACAAATAACTGCGTCCCGCAGGAACAGGCATTTAACAATATTCCCCATAATAGGTAATGCCTCAGCCAGCCTTCTTTGTTGGGCACAGTGGGGGATGGAACCCATGAGCCCTGCACCATTCGTCAGTGACTTAGCATTGTACTGTGGCTCTGAATTGCATCCTGTTCTCTATCCATGCCTTCCGTACTTTTTATTCATTATGCTAATACATAGGCAGAGAAAAAGGAACCCCTTCACAACTCACAGCTAGCAAGTGTTGTGGAAAAAAACTTAAACAGCAATATAGCTGTTAGAAGCCAGCAGAGAAGTAATCTGACTTCCCGCCAAAAACCGAGGCTCATTAGCTATTCAAAATGGCCGCCGGCAAAAATAAAACACAAAAAGAGTGAATTAAAACCCCCAAAAGCTAAGGAATTAACTTAAAAAGTCAAAGGAAAAGGTGGGAGGGTTGCAGGCATGAGAGAAATGCCTAAAATCGCTGAAAAATCAAGAACAATAAATCGAGTTACCACAGAGTTGCAGACAGCAGTGGGAGAAAGACATTTTCTGTACTTACAGTACCGAAAGTGCAGAGAAGCCACGGACCGCTGCTCAAACCACTGCAGCTGCCTCACCACTAAAATCAGCCCCAGGGACTGGATTCTAGGAGGCTTACCATCCAGCTAAATAGCCCTCATGACTAGTGCTGGGGAGTCTGCACATCAGCGATCTCTACTGTGACAGAGGACACAGGAGCTTCAGCTGGAATCATCCTGGTGCTCAGATAAATACACTGGCAACTCAGGGCATAATCTCTCCAAGAGAAATCACAAAGAAATAAAGCATTTTAAATTTTGTTTGAAGGAGCAAAAAAAAAGCATCCAGATCTGCTGGAGACAGAGAAAAAAACTGAGTTACTTACCTGTAACGGAGTTCTCCGGGGACAGCAGGATAGGTCAGCCACACCTGGTGACGTCATCCGATGGCGCCGAGACGGAAGTGCTCTCTAGCTCAGAGACTTCTGAGCATGTGTAAGGTGATCCCACCTCCCGGTCCGCCCCTAGCCCACCAGTTGGTGATTAGCTGCGCCCTTAGGCTAGGGTGCGGACCTAGCAGGCCACCCTCAGAGGGGAGGTGGGTGGGAATGTGTGGCTGACCTATCCTGCTGTCCCCGGAGAACTCCGTTACAGGTAAGTAACTCAGTTTTCTCCTAGGACAAGCAGGATGTGTCAGCCACACCTGGTGTCTCCCTAGCTGTAGGTCAGCGCTGAGGCTGAGGGGGGCCATGGCAGGCCGTAGAGCAGGAGGCAAGGAGGACACAGCAGGGATCAGTGAGGTGAACCTCCGTATTTATTGTGCAGAACAATACGTGTAAACAACAGCCCTTACGTGAGGGGATCCTCACAATAATGCAACATGCATTGAGGTAGAACGTAAAGTGCAATTAACCAACTGTGCAATACGAACATCATTGTGCAGGTGCAATTAACCAACTGTGCAATACAAACATCAACCGTGAAACAGTGCATTCAACAATTGTGCAGGGGAATTGTGCAAATAGACTACCAGGCAGAGAGATTATAGTGGCATGTGAACAATAGTCATCTCATGTGGCCGTTGCGGCGCTAGGGTAAGCGGGCCTTGCTGCCGCAGATAGGACTGCTCGGCCAAAGGAGCTGTCCATTTCTGCCTTGAGGTCTAGACAGTAGTGCTTCTGGAAGGTGAGGTGGGAGGACCAGGTTGCGGCTTTGCAGATCTCGCTTACTGGGACCTCGTGTGCGTTGGCGAGGGAGGTGGCTAGCGCGCGGAGTTGGTGGGCGCTAGCTTTGTTCGCCGGTTGTTCGCCGGCCTTCTGGAGGCAGTAGGCGATACAATCGGAGATCCAGTGGGCGAGCGTGCGCTTGGTAACGGGTCTCCCCGGTCTGTTAGGGTCGAAAGACACAAAAAGTTGGGTTCCTTGGCGAGAGGTGGCTGTCCTGTCGATGTAGATGCGTAGGGCTCTGACGCAATCCAGAGAATGGAGGCGTTGCTCTTCGGGGGACCCGTGGGGCCCGGGGAAGAAGGAGGGCAGCTCCACCGATTGGTTGACGTGGAAGGCAGAGGCTACCTTGGGAACAAACTTGGGGTGTGTCCGAAGGGATGCCCTGTTGTGGTAAATCCTGGTGTACGGGGGGTGAGCCACTAGCGCCTGTAGCTCACTCACCCTCCTTGCGGAAGTGATGTCGATGAGGAAGAGGGTCTTCCAGGATAGAAATTTTTCTGCTGCGGAGAGCAGGGGCTCGAAGGGCTCTTGCGTCAGTTGCTGGAGGACAATGCTGAGGTCCCAAGAGGGAACCGGCTTCTGGACGGGTGGCTGTAGGTTTCTGAGGCCTCTCATGAAACGGGTCACGATGGGCAGGGAGGCCAAGGAGCCTCTAGGTGAGTCGCTGCGTAGTTGGTGCAGGGACGCGATGGCTGCAAGGTGTACCTTGATGGACTGGGGTTTTAAGCCCAGGCTGAAGAGAGTGGAGAGGTAGTGCAGTACCAAGGGAACGGGGCAGGAGGTGGGTGGGATGTTCTCTCCTGCACACCAGATACTGAAGCGTTTCCACTTGAGGTTGTAAGACTTGCGAGTGGACGGTCTCCTGGACTCCAGCACTATGCGTTGCACTTCAGCGGGCAGGTGTAGGTCTTGGAGGCCTACCCTTTCAGCCTCCAGGCTGTTAAAGCAAGGGTCTGGAGGTTGGGGTGCCAGGTCTTGCCGTCGTTCTGTGTTAGCAGGTCCGGTCGCAGCGGTAACCTGATGGGAGGCTCCTGGGAGAGCTGCAGCAGTAGGGAGAACCACATCTGCCGTGGCCAGTGGGGCGCAATCAGGATGATGTGCGCCTTGTCGTTGATGATGCGCTGGATGGTGGCAGTCAGGAGGGGGGTAGGGGGGAAGGCGTAGGCCAGTTCCCACTCCCCCCATGGTACTGCGAAAGCATCGGAGGCCACTCTCCGGGGAGAGGGGCGTATCGAGCAGTATAGGGGGCATCTGGCATTGGCTTCGGTGGCGAATAGGTCGATCCTTGGATTCCCCCAACGTCGGAAAATGGACTGCGCCACATCCCTGTGGAGCGTCCACTCGTGTGGTTGGAGTTGCCTGCTCAGCCTGTCCGCTACTGTGTTCAGCTCTCCTGGGAGGTAAGTTGCTTGCAGCATGCAGTTGTGGTCCAGGGCAAGGGACCATATCTCGAGAGCTTCCCTGCAGAGAGGACGAGAGGCCGTGCCCCCTTGTTTGTTGAGGTAGAACATCGCTACCTGGTTGTCGGTCTGGATCAAGACTGTCTTCCCCGCCAGGTGGGACATGAAGGTTTGAAGCGCATACTTGATCGCCCGGAGCTCGAGCACATTGATGTGCAGGGATTGTTCTCTTCTGGACCAAGCTCCTTGTGTGCTGAGTTGGAGCAGGTGGGCTCCCCACCCTGTGTTGGAAGCATCCGTGGTCAAGATCAGCTGGTAACTGAGGGGTTGTAAGCTCTTGCCCACGGAGAGATGGGCGGAGACCGTCCACCAGCGAAGGCTCTGACTCACCTTTGCTGAGGAGGGGATGCGGGTGGAGAGTGGTTGGGACAATTGCTTCCAGTGAGAGCGAAGGTGCCACTGGAGAGTGCGCATGTGTAGTCTGGCAAAGGGAAGGACTGCAGTAGTCGCTGCCATGTGGCCCAAGAGGCGTAGGATGTCGTGGGCATTGGTGTGCTTCGCAGCCGCAATTTTCTTCGCCATGTGGGTGATAATCTTCTGCCGGCTCTCGGGGAGGAAGGCTTTGGATGCGGTGGTGTCGATCATCGCCCCGATGAATTCCGTGCGCTGTGTGGGCTCTAACCGTGACTTGTCCTTGTTGAGGAGGAACCCCAGCTTGGCCAGCAGTGCCGTAGTCCTTTGAACTGCAGCTGTAAGCTCTGGAGCCGAAGGTGCCGATATCAGCCAGTCGTCCAGGTAGGGAAAGATGGCGAGCCCTTGCCTGCGGAGGTGTGCCGTGACCACGGCCACGCACTTCGTGAAGACCCTGGGGGCAGGGGAGAGTCCAAAGGGAAGCACTCGGTACTGGTAGTGGCAACCCATCGCTATGAACCTCAGGAATCTCCTGTGCGAGGGGTGGATGGGGATGTGGGAGTACGCGTCCTGTAGGTCCAGGGTAGCCATCCAGTCCCCTGCTCTGATGAGTGGAAGGATGGAGTTCAGGGAGTACATTCGAAACTTTTCCTTCACGAGGAAGTTGTTCAGCTTGCGTAGATCCAGGATGGGGCGAAGGCCCCCGCGCTTCTTGGGAATAAGGAAGTACCGGGAGTAAAACCCAGTGTTTAACTCGTTGGAGGGAACCCGCTCGATCGTCCGTGTCCTGATGAGGTGTTGTAGAAGTTCCGAGAGGGCAGCTTCCTGGTGCGATGGAGGTTTGCTGGTGGGTTGCGTGCGCTGCCACGGAGGGGAGGAAAACTGCAAGCGGTAGCCCGTTCGGATAATCTGGAGGACCCACTGCTCCGTGGTGATCTCCTGCCAGGCAGCCAGGAAGCTGGACAAACAACCTCCTACCGGCGGGGCCGGGAAGACGGTCGTGACCAATGGGAGCGGATAGTCAGAAGGATGGTGGGTTCTTACCAGCCTGCTGGGGGTTCGCTTGCTTGTTCTTGCGGTCCCTTTGCGGTTGTCTCTGAAAGGACGATTTGTTGTAGTTCTGTTTGAATCTTGGGGTCTGCCACTGCCTGCCGGTCCCGTAGTATCTCTTTGATGAGGAGAAAGGCTTACGAAAGTAGCTCCCTCTCTGTGACCAGGAAGGGCGTTCGAGTCCGTCCGCCGCTAGCGTCTTCAGAGTGGTGCAGTCCTCTTTGAGGCCGTTCACAGTGTCAGCGACCTTGTCCCCGAACAGGGAGTCTCCCAGGCAGGGGGCATCCGCGATCCTGTCGTGCGTATTGTCAGACAGGCCGGAGGCACGTAACCAGGCCCAGCGGCGGGCCGCAATGGCTGTACCCGCTGTCCGGATGCCGGTGTCGAAATTGTCGAAGGCCGTGCTCATGAGGTGTTTGGAGCATTCAGCTAGTTCTTGGAGCGTGGCTGCAGCTGCTTGCTGGGATTGCTTAGGAAGCGCGAGTAGCTGGCTCTTGAGGTCGGCTAATAGCGCGTCCTGGAACAACACATGCTGGAATTGATGTGCCGCAATCTTGGCACTCAGCATAGCTCCTTGGAATACCTTCTGTCCTAGGTCGTCGAGGAGTTTGGGATCCCGACCTGGCGGATGGTTGGCCTGTGTGCGTGAAGACTTGGACCTCTTGAGCGCTGACGCTACCACTATGGATTGGTGGGGTAGCTGGGGCTTATCGAAGCCAGGCGCTGTCAACAGTAGGTACTTGTTATCCAGGCGTCTGGCACAGGCATGACCTGAGGCAGGGGACTGCCACAGGGTGGACTGTTTGTCTTTGAGCTTCTGGTGGAGAGGCAGAGCCAAAGCCGGTTTGGGGCCATTGAGGTACTTCATGACCTCTGGGTCCTTGTCGTCGGAGGACTCCTCCTTGGAGAGGGCAAGCTTGGCAACGACTTTCTTCAAAAATTTTGGATACGTGAGGTCCTCAGGTATCTGCGGCTGTATCTCGTGATGCTCATTCGTGGTAGATCTGGAGGAAGGGGAAGCGGGCTGCTCCTCCTCTTCCGCACTCGCTCCTGAGTCTGGTTGCAATACGGGTGATGGACTCCTTTGTCCCAGTATGGGAGATGGACTCCTCTGCCTAGATGGTGATTCCGGAGTAGGGCAACTGTTGCAGTGGTCAGGTGAGTTTTGTACATCCAGAGAGGGAGTAGCTGCGCTCTCCTGGCCTGCAGTCTGTTGTACCAGGCGAGTCAGCAGCTGCAAGATTGCCTCTGAAGTGGTGGACCTGGCAGAGTTGCTGCTTCTGTGTCCTCTGCTGCCACTGTGCTTAGAATGTCTGCTGCCTCCGCGGCTGCTGGAGGACCTGCTATCCGTACTGCCGCTGCTGGAACGGGAGCGGCGTCCCCTCCTGCTTCTCTTGTTCCTGTGGGTACCTTTATGAGACCTGCCGCTCCTTTCGCGCCGACGGGGGGACTCCCGGCTGTCGGCGCGGCGTTTTCGATGTCCGTTGTGCCCTCCGTGCCGGCTGCCGTTGGAGCGGTGTCTGGCGGCGCGGGGAGACGCTGGAGAGGCAATCCTTTGTGCGCCGGCTCAGGGCGAAAGGGAACGGCGCTGAGACAGACTTCTGATGTCAGCGCTGATGCAGGATCCACTCTGACCAATCCGGCAGGAGGGGGAATCCCTGTGGGCGGAGACAGGCGGGGCCACGTGGGCGGCGCCATCTTGCCCTCGTTCGCTGGAGCCGCATGGCCGAGGGGATTGACCCGCAGAGCCGCCTGGCAGAGGAGAAGCTCGGGAAGGTGTAGGCAGGCTTTCTACGGTCAGCGCAGGAACCGGAACGCTGGAGCTGCAGGAAGCCATATCGGAGGCCACGCGGGAGTAGCGGGAGAAGCAGAAGTCCCCGGAGAGGGAGAAGCAGCGGAGACTTTTGCCGTCCGGGCTGAGGCCTTAGCGGGGGCTTTTCCTTTGGAAGACTCACTGCGTTTCTTCTCCGGTGCCGCTAACAGGTCCTTGAGGGTGTAGTCCCTGAGTTTCCGGGCTCGAGGGGACATCCGGGCACAGCAGAGGCACTCTTCATAGTTGTGGGACTCCCCGAGGCATCTTAGGCAATTCTGGTGCGTATCAGTCAAGTTCATTTTCCGCTTGCATCGCGGGCAGTTTTTAAATCCAGGTTTAGTCATGGTCTTAGGTATGAATTGGAGAGAGCTAGTAGAATCCGTCTTGAGGCGAAGGCAGAAGAATTGAAACTGGTGGGCTAGGGGCGGACCGGGAGGTGGGATCACCTTACACATGCTCAGAAGTCTCTGAGCTAGAGAGCACTTCCGTCTCGGCGCCGTCGGATGACGTCACCAGGTGTGGCTGACACATCCTGCTTGTCCTAGGAGAACTGAGGGAGACCCCTAGGGGTAGGATTATATCACCAGGCTCCAACCTATCAGAGCTCTGGTAGAATTCTCTGTCTCCAAGATCTGCTGGCAGGGGTGCATAACCCGTTTGTCTGGACTGGTCTAGCAGTATGAACTGGAAGAGGTTAAATAATGGTACTGAAAAGTAGGGCCATGTGCAAAGAACAGTCACTCAATGGTAGGGCCATTCCTGAGGGGAGGGGTTGGATTTTGTGCCCCCTTCTTATGGTATCACAGAGGACTTGGCAGCCCGGCCTTAATGCTTCTCTATAGAGAGTGTTATAAATCTTCCCAGTAGAGGATGTACAGAAAAATGTTTCATATTCCTGTGTCTGCTAGAAATACAGATAACAATGAAATATAAAAAAACATAGACCTGGGTCAAAAATATATCACCAAAAAAATATCCGATCTAATAAAGTAACCAACTCAACAGATAAATCTGCCAAAAATCGTGGGTTTTTTTGTTGGAATTGCCAACACAGTAAAAAGGGAGAACCCTTTCACCACTGTGGCCCATCCATTTTAATAAAGAAACATTTTTTAAAACAGCTTGTACTTAGCTGAGAAGTAACTTATCACCAGGCTGCACCCAGCACCATCGCAGTCAAACCGATGTGTCACGTTTCGGGTTCTTCAATTAAACACCCTGCTTCAGGTCAAGCTCTGCGTGGACAGTCATCAGCCATCGAAAAAATGTTCTGAAGAGAACGGTTTAAATATCCCAATACCAACGACGTATTGCACAGCTGTTCAAGAGCAACCAATAAAGAAGCGGCTGACTTACAACCAGTCAGAAAATTAGGAGGAGGAGTCACTGATCAGAAGCCCCTTCCCAACTGAAAGGTTACATACTGTGATAAGGAGAGCAGTGTAGAGCAAATGGAATGGGAAGGAAATGAGCGATACACCTTTAAAAGTAAAGGTAAACAAGGTTCCTATGGAAACCACAAGTGTTTAGCTAGAGCTGAGCCCTGCCCCAGCAGTGACCTAGGAGCTAGTTGGAGCCCTAACGAACTTCACATGTGCAGCAAAAAGGGTGTGGCTGGTGAGAAAAGCCGTTTTAAGGCTGCCTCAGAGTTCAGAGAGAGAAAGCCAGCTGAATGGAGGAAGCCAGGTGAACAAGAAAAGCCACGGAATTCAGAACAAGCTAAGGAGGATTCTGGAGAGTCTGCTGATTCCTATTCTCAAGGAGTACTGAAAGCAAACCTGAAGCTTCTGCCAAAGCAACCCAGAGAGAAGGTAGAAAGACTTACCTTTACACGGGGAAAGAGCTCTGACTTTAGAGAAAGCATTGCACATGGGAAAGGTACGTGTGCTTCCGTCCCTAGCAAGAGCTGTGCTGAGGATATTATAAAGAAGCTAAGATTCAGCGCTGAGCAGAGGCAGGACAGGAGTGCAGTAAAAACAACTCCAGCCAGCAGTAGAAATATTCCAAGTAAGTGTTATGAGACAGCTTCAGATTCTGTATTCAAATTCTTACAAGAGAATCAATCTCCTTCCTTAAGCAGTGTGGGTGAAAACCAGAGAGAACAGTTTATAGGACAACTGCAAGAGGTTCTAAGTAAGCTTCAGTCTAAACCTGATTATAAAAGTTCCTTAGAAGAGAATGCTAATGGAGCTTGTGAAGATATGATAATAGATGTAGAAGAAACACCTTGTGATAGTGACGTTTGTGAAATGGATTGCTCTTTTTGTGAGGCAAATAGCCTGGACTTATGTTAAGTTACCCCTGCATGAGAGAAGTGCAGAGCTATTTCTAAACCTGAGAAAGAAAGACATTTTGCTGAAACATTTAAGTTTGCCTGATCAGTTCATCAGCCTTAACTATGAAAAGCTGTTATTGCAGAGAAGCCTGAGCAGTGCTGTGAATGAAACAGTATTACTGTGCTTTGATTCTCAACCTTTAGTTGCTCCTGTTTATCCTATTATTTTGGAGAAATAAGCCATGCCATGTCTTGCGTTAAGAATTCTATGTGAGGGGGAAAAACCTGAATAAATGTATTTGTTTGCCTTGAACCCCGTGTGGTCACAATACTTTGTTGGAGAGTAATTAAGACTACAAGTCCCAGCATCCCTTGCTGGCACACTAGCCTAAGACATTGCTTGAAGACAAATAAAGGCAGCCCCTTGCCGTTGAGCCACTGGCCCTGGGCGAGGGGTAGGACAATACCCATTAAGTGCCTTTAAAAAAAGAGTGTGCCAATCCACTTGCATATTAAGACCCGCCGGATGGACCGTGTTTAGCAAGAAAATCCATCTTTGTTCAAGACTCTGTAAATATTGAGCACGGTCACACCCCCCCCTCCCCCCCCCCGTGGGTTAGACGGCACATGATCCAAAACACGCCAATGGAGAGTTTCAAAAGTATGAGACTCCCTTAAGCAATGATCCACCATCGGCACGGACAAGGTCTTAGTGCAAAGGCGAGAAGCATGTTCTCCCAGCCTTACCTTCAAGGGTTGAGACGTACGGCCCACATAATATAGCCGGCATGGACAAATTATATAATATAATAATATAATATAATATAGCCCACATAATATAGCCGGCATGGACAAATTATTAGATAGACAACATACATCGAAACACAGGTAGTGTGCCATTGAGAATAATATATTTTAGAAGTATGAGTGTCCACCCAATTCGGGCCCGCCAATGTGTTGGAACAAAAACAACAGGTATCACAAAAAAAATGGCCTGAGTCCCCATGTGATGAAAGAGGACGATCGACTAATGCCGTGGTCATTACCACCAAATCCCGCAGATTGGCTTTTTGGGAATAAGCTATTTGTAGCCGTTTGTTGCGAAAACAGGGATGCAATCCCAGAATTGGCCAAAATTTATGAATAAGTTTTGCAACGGCAGTAGTCCCTTTCATATACGGAAAAATACCCGTAATCTTCTCATCCGGTAGAGCCGAAGGTGATGACATGAACAGCCATTCCCGATGTGTAAAACAGGCCCACTTATATGCTACTTTTACCACCTTAGGAGGATAACCTCTAGAGAGCAGACGAGAGCTCAAATCTTTTGCATGTAATTTGAAATCCTGTAAAGTAGAGCAGTTTCTGCGAATACTCAAAAACTGCCCATAAGGTAAACCCCTTCTGAGGGCTAAAGGGTGGAAACTGTCATAACAAAGCAAAGCGTTACGCTGGACATCTTTCCGATATAGAGAAGTCACAAAGCCGGTAGGGGACAGTTCAATGGTAATGTCCAAAAACTGAATTTTGGACGTCTCTATCTGTGCAGTAAATTGTATATTCGATTTATAAGTATTTAAAGTAGTCAAAAAAGAGTCCAATTCCAATCTAGTGCCCGTCCATATAAAGAAGATATCATCTAAAAATCTCCTCCAGAATGATACCCGACTAAACAACGGATGAGAGTAAACAAAAAGATCTTCAAACTGAGCTTCAACGGGCTAATATTTTTCGTGGGCGGAGATCCCGTGGTACTTATCATCAGGATTTTTGGGAGGTCCCAGACACCAGGTCAAAAACCAGGAATCGTCAATTATAAATCTGTCGGGTCAGGAGCTGACAGATGATCAGAGGGAGGTGTTGGAACTGGGCCTTTCTTTAGTTCCATCTTCAAGATATGATGGCTTTGAAATGAGAGTGGCCTTGTATAGGTTTTTTAGAAAGCTACGGGTTATTCAACACTTTGCCAGTTCAACTGATTCAGCTGATATTTCCTTGGTGAAAAACCCTTCCCATTGGCAACCTCCTGGGCAGATTGATGCAGCTATCTCTACATTTCAGGATTTGGTTTTACGTGAACTATCACAATTGGAGCAGAATATGATCTTTCCTTACAACAATCTCTCTCGTAGTCATTATGTGGCCTTGAAACAATTGTCTGAAGCTAATTTCATCATCCGGAGAGCGGATAAAGGGGGAGCAATGGTGGTTCTTTCGTTGGAACAATATCAGAGGGAAATGGAGAAACACCTTACTGATCGTAAAAATTACATCTTGATTTCAGATCCGACG
Source organism: Ichthyophis bannanicus (assembly GCA_033557465.1). Lineage (NCBI taxonomy): Eukaryota > Metazoa > Chordata > Amphibia > Gymnophiona > Ichthyophiidae > Ichthyophis > Ichthyophis bannanicus. Next base: position 53,827,776 of record CM066031.1, read on the forward strand.
GCAACCCTCATGGAACGTATACAAGGCTTGGTAACTCAGGCATTTTTAAGCAATTGGATAACCAGGAATGAATCAGAGTTTTTAATTAAGAAACACCCTAAGACTCCCGTTTTCTATCTTGTACCTAAAATCCATAAAACACTATTGAATCCACCGGGTCGTCCCATAGTGTCCTGTAGAGACTCTATATTAGAGCCTTTATCCAAATTCTGTGATTTATTTTTTCAACCGGAGGCTGCCAAGGTTCCTTCCTACATCAAAGATGCCGGCGATTTTTTGAAGCAATTAGCTTTTTGTACTGACTTGACTACTTATACTTTCATGGTGACCCTGGATGTCCAGTCGCTATATACTAATATAGATCAGAAGGAAGTGCTGGCATGCTTGGCAGATTTCCCATTGGATTTACTGGAACGTATCCCTAGGAGTTTTCTATTGGATCTATTGGACCTGGTGTTGAACAATAATTTTTTTCTATACCAAGAGCAATACTACTTACAAACTTTTGGTATTGCTATGGGTGCAACAGTAGCCCTATCAATTGCAACCATTTATATGGCACAGTTCGAAGATCTTGTTGTTTACTCTCATCCGTTGTTTAGTCGGGTATCATTCTGGAGGAGATTTTTAGATGATATCTTCTTTATATGGATGGGCATTAGATTGGAATTGGACTCTTTTTTGACTACTTTAAATACTCATAAATCGAATATACAATTTACTGCACAAATAGAGACGTCCAAAATTCAGTTTTTGGACATTACCATTGAATTGTCCCCTACCGGCTTTGTGACTTCTCTATATCGGAAAGATGTCCAGTGTAACGCTTTGCTTCATTATGACAGTTTCCACCCTTTAGCCCTCAGAAGGGGTTTACCTTATGGGCAGTTGTTGCGTATTCGCAGAAACCGCTCTACTTTACAGGATTTCAAATTACATGCAAAAGATTTGAGCTCTCGTCTGCTCTCTAGAGGTTATCCTCTTAAGGTGGTAAAAGTAGCATATAAGCGTGCCTGTTTTACACATCGGGAATAGCTGTTCACGTCATCACCTTCGGCTCTACCGGATGAGAAGATTACAGGTATTTTTCCATATATTTATTTATTTATTTATTTAACAATCTCTTATATACCGCAGCTTCCTAAGATCAGCTGCGGTTCACAATTAACAACAGGCAACAAATCATGGATTTGTTTTACATATAACGTCATATAACTATAAACAATGTACAGTAAACAGAAATGTTGAACAGATAGCACTGAACAGTGCAACACTATATACATTATGTACATTAACATTATATTATTAAATACATATACAAGTTATGTGGGATATAATCATTATGAATAGTACAGGTGCAGATAGGGCAGGTTTTCTTTTCTGTTATAGTGAGATGTAGATAAAACTGTTTAGCCTTTGTCTAATTCTTTTGATGGCTGTTCTATAGTGTTGTAGTGCATTGTAAAGAGGTGTGTTTTCAGTTTTTTTCGGAATTCATTAATCTCTGTTAATGTTCTTAGTTCAACAGGGAGGGAATTCCAGGCTGTTGGGGCTGCATGTGAGAACGCTCTGTTGTTTGTTGATTTATTAGTTTTTATGAAATCTATAGGGGTTTTAAGTTTGTTTAGTTGATTTTTTCTTTGAGTAGGTTTTGGATGTTCTTTGGTAATTAAGTTACTTAAAGTAGATGGAGTCAAATCAAATAGTGATTTAAATACTGTTATTAGTGTTTTATATGTTATTCGGATTTGAATTGGAAGCCAGTGAAGGGATACTAGAATTGGTGTGATATGTTGATGAGAGTGTGTTTTTGTTATAATCCTAGCTGCTGAGTTTTTGTGCGAGTTGCAGTCTTTTGATGTTTTGTTTTGATGTGCCTAATAATATAAGGTTTGCAAAATCAAAGTGGGGGGTTATAGTGGCTTGGATTATACTGATAAAATCATGTATGTAAACAAGAGGTCTAAGTTGTTTAAGTATTTTAAGTTTGTAGTAAATTTTCTTTGTGGTGTTTCTGATATGGGTATCTAGAGTGAGATGTTTGTCTAAAATGACTCCTAAGTATCTCACTTCATTCTTTATTTTAATTTCTTGGTTTTGAAGTGTTATGAAAGGGACTACTGCCGTTGCAAAACTTATTCATAAATTTTGGCCAATTCTGGGATTGCATCCCTCTTTTCGCAACAAACGGCTACAAATAGCTTATTCCCAAAAAGCCAATCTGCGGGATTTGGTGGTAAAGACCACGGCATTAGTCGATCATCCTCTTTCATCACATGGGGACTCAGGCCATTTTTTTGTGATACCTGTTGTTTTTGTTCCAACACATTGGCGGGCCCGAATTGGGTGGACACTCATACTTCTAAAATATATTATTCTCAATGGCACACTACCTGTGTTTCGATGTATGTTGTCTATCTAATAATTTGTCCATGCCGGCTATATTATGTGGGCCGTATGTCCCAACCCTTGAAGGTAAGGCTGGGAGAACATGCTTCTCGCCTTTGCACTAAGACCTTGTCCGCGCCGATGGTGGATCATTGCTTAAGGGAGTCTCATACTTTTGAAACTCTCCATTGGCGTGTTATGGATCATGTGCCGTCTAACCCGCGGGGGGGGGGGGGGAGGGGGTGACCGTGTTCAATGTAAATATTGAACAAAGATGGATTTTCTTGCTAAACACGGTCCACCCGTCGGGTCTTAATATGCAAGTGGATTGGCACACTCTTTTTTTAAAGGCACTTAATGGGTATGTAACCTTTCAGTTGGGAAGGGGCTTCTGATCAGTGACTCCTCCTCCTAATTTTCTGATTGGTTGTAAGTCAGCTGCTTCTTTATTGGTTGCTCTTGAACAGCTGTGCAATACGTCGTTGGTATTGGGATATTTAAACCGTTCTCTTCAGAACATTTTTTCGATGGCTGATGACTGTCCACGCAGAGTTTGACCTGAAGCAGGGTGTTTAATTGAAGAACCCGAAACGTGACACATCGGTTTGACTGCGATGGTGCTGGGTGCAGCCTGGTGATAAGTTACTTCTCAGCTAAGTACAAGCTGTTTTAAAAAATGTTTCTTTATTAAAATGGATGGGCCACAGCGGTGAAAGGGTTCTCCCTTTTTACTGTGTTGGCAATTCCGACAAAAAAAACAAGATTTTTGGCAGGTTTATCTTTTGAGTTGATTACTTTATTAGATCGGATATTTTTTTGGTGAGAAATACAGATAATGTAGCCCTTATCTAGGGAGATCAGAGTCTCATAATTCTCCTTCATCAACTCCCTGTAAAGCTCCTTCTGCCCTACATCTAAATATCTCCACGCCTCCTGGGAGAAAGAGACAGTGATGTCTTCAAATGTCACCCGCCTCTGAAACAAAAATCAGAAACACACTCAGGGACATGGGGAGGGGCTCAGAATGTTTTAGATTTCAGTTGGTTTTATTCTCCTGTCATTTTATCTTGGAAGAAGTGGGTGCCAAGATCCCTCCCCCCATCCAGCGTTCCCTCTAAGCAGTGCAGAACTCCTCTACCCACATTCCTGCTGGCAGGTATGGTGCTTCAATATTGCATTTTCAACTGCAGGGAGCAGTCAGGATCTGCAGGATGCCCAATTATATTTGCAGCTTTGTTTGGATCAAGCTAACAAACCCTTTTAGGATTAAAGGTAGAGGTGGGATGGTTCTCCCTAATCTACCGCTGTATCACTTGGTGTCTAGACTCCTGTGTGTATGTGAATGGTTGAGAATCGGAACACAGAGCTCCTGGTTTACATAGGAAGAGCATTTGGCCGACGGTGTGAGTTTAGTTTTGTTCCTGACAGTTCAGCCCTAAGATCTGACAGTTTAAAAGATTTGTTGAGTGAACCCTATGGTAGCACACTGTTAGGGGATGGAGAGCAGTGAGGACAGTAATACTAGAAATATCTTGGTATTGAGCTGCAGTTGAGATATTTCAACATGTACCTTTCCTTTTCAATTCTAGAAAAATAAAACTTTTGAATGATTAATGTTATGGTGTGAAATTGAAATACTATATGTCTCAAATTTTGTCATATATGAGTTTAAAATTTAAACACTAATTTCTGGAGGCTTATTCAAAATAAAGTTCACAAAATGGAGAGGAAGAGGGTAAGGAGAAACTAAGGAGATCACAGGAAGCAGAAACTGGGAGCATGATCCTATAAAGCAGGAAGAGCAGCTACTGTGCGAGGAGAGGGGAAAGGATTTTGGATTAAGCTAATGCCTTTTTCATTGTCTAACTCAAGGCAAGTCACATTTAAGGTATTTTCCTATTCCTTGGAGAGTTCACCATCTTCATACCTCAGACAATAGAGGATTAAGTGGCTTGACCAAGATCACAGGGAGGGATAGTGGGATTCATTCGTGGCTTCCCTGATTCTGAACCCACTGCTCTAACTTTCTTTTCTGGAGCCCAAGGAATGGATTGAGCAGTGCCGGACTCATTTCTTCTTCTGCTTGCCCCATGCAATGTGTGTATCAGAGGCTGGATGGCATTGCCTAGCACTGCATCCCCCGCCAGTCTCCTACCTGCTGAGCAGAAAACCCTGCAGCCATTCTTCCAGCTTTTCTCTAGAGTATAGGTTCCAGCCCTGGCTCCCTCCCCTTCTGGCACAACCCCCTGGGAAGCAGCTTTGTAATTGCTGGGTCAGTCCAGGCACTCAGCTTCTCTCCAGTTTTGTTGCCAGATATCACCACTGCATAGTACAATAACTCTGCCCCTTCCGTAGGAAGTGATGTCACAGAGAGGTGGAGTCCTGCAGCTGTGGGTATGGATATTGGGAAATGTAGTCCTATGATGCCTGTTTCCCAGGATAAAGGGAGACAGGGTATAGTGGGAAATGTGGTTCTATATTTTTTAAAATCTCTGTCCTGGAAGGAACTAGGTGACTTAGTCAGAGAAAATGAGGAAAGATTTTGTACAATGTAGGGTGAAAGACGACAAGCAGCAGCAGCAAAATCTGTTGCATCTTTCCACCAGGCACCAGGGACAATACAGACCAGCACCAGAACCTTGGAATTGTTCTTGTTATTGTCATCGCTATACACTGGAATTTTATTTTACTGTTATTACTGTTTTGTACATTTTTTCCTTCTGGTTTTATCTTAACCTCTAAACATATTCAAATTGTATTTTGAATTGTGGGTTAACGTATTATTATTAAGTAGGATTTCAAGAGAAGGACAAATAAATTCACAGTTTAAAGTTATAAAAATAAATACAAATTCCAGTCTCCCTCTACCATTTTAACATATGCAAGTATCACCCTCTGCCAAACCCAGTTTCTTTCTTTACCCAAGCAGGCAGGAGGCACAGGGAGAATCTGTATTCTGGTTCTTAATCAGGCTGCAAATGCTGTAAGATGAGACAGGAACCTTCATTGCATGTGTCTCTTACTTTAAGCCTGCAGTGCGTTTGATAATCAGGGACAATTAGACTCCAGGCACATGTGAATGAAACAGATTGATCTTTACTGGATCGCAAATGTATATAACAGAATATCACATGAGCCTTGTTCACAAAGTAATAACTTAGAAATAAAATTCAATGTGCAGGATTTCTGTGACTAAACATCTACTGTGACACTAAGGGGGTCTTTTACTAAATGCCGCTAAGGTCAAGCACTACCAATGCATAGTAAGTGCAAAGCCTTCATGTTAGCTGTCGCGGGCGTGACTGGCAGCTAATGCGTGACTGGTACCATAACGAACAGCAAAGTAACGTGGGTGCACCTAATGCATCCAGAGAGGTGCCATTATGGGAACCCGTGCTAAATGCCATATTTATTGCGCTCATGCACTGTGCTCTCCACGCCCACACTTCGCCTCTAGGCCGCCCACTGTCCGCATTAGCATGCGAGTGCCGGTGAACGTGCTCTTCAGCAGTCGGTAGCTGGCATGCTTGCATGTTAGGGTTCACCACAGCCAGTCACTGCTCGCTAACATGTACATTAACTAGTTAGTGGCATACAGTAAAAGGGCCCCTAAGACTTACTGTAACTAGAGCTTCTGTTCTTAGGTGCTTATAATTGTAAATTGTAAATGTAGGTGTTTAATTGAAGTTAAGTGAATAACCGTTCTGACTGTCACGTGCCATTGGTGAGTATCTTTTCCAATGGAATTAAATATATACATCTGCACAGCTGAGGAGTTGTCCTGGAAACAGAGTGGAGAATCCAAGATATGCCAGTGGAGCATGAGAGAATATTAGGGGAAGTGCAATTTTATTTATACAGTATAACACCTAAGGGTCTATCCAGATCACCTTCATGGTTACCCAGATCAGGGTGTCAGCCAGCGGATAGTGCTGGACTGGTCTGGGGACTGAGCCGGCCACTAGATGGATAAGTACAGACCTTAGCTGGATAGTGGCAAATTTAAGCTGCTATCCAGTTAGCTTAGGCCACCTAAAAAAGCAGAGCTAAACTGCTACCCAGTGAGTCCATCTGAATATATTTATTTTCTATTTATTTATTAACATTTCTATACCGTGATTTCCTACAGATCAATTGCGGTTTACATTGAACAGAATGATCAGTACAGTTAGTACAGATTCAGTTTACATGGAACAGTAACAACTATGTACAGTATTAATGTACCTGTCTGGAAACTGTGTGTTTATATGCTGCTCTCTGTCCCTGCTTCCTCTCAGGTTCTCTCCCGATTGCTGGATCTTCCTCTGTGCTGTACCTCATTATCTGCCCCTCTCCATCCCCCATATCTTATTCCCTATGTCCTTCCTTATGTTTAACTCAAAATGCAACCCTTCTTGTAACTCCCTTTACTACTCTGATTTTTCTGCCTGGCCTCTTTGCTATGGAATACCTCATCTGTATTCACGAGAAGAATGCTCTATGAACATTTTCAAAAAAGATTTGAAAGCCTTTTGACCCCAGGAATTAATCTAACCCGGGTCCCACAGCTGGGCTGCATCATGTTTTGTCAGCTGGAAGTCCTGTTCTCAATCCCCTCCCCATCCTCCCTCTTTTCCTCTGCCCTAGCTACTTATTTTTTATTTTATCTGATAACAAGCGAGGGCAAGGTCTCCTCAATTCTTTAAGTGCAGTACTCCAGACAGTGAGAAAATAAAGAAACAAAACACAGAGATTCCAATTATTTCTGAAGCTTCAGAAGAAGCAATCTTTGAGGCCAGGAATGTGCACAGCTTCTCTCAGATTGGTTCAAAGGTCTTTCCTCCCAAGCCTGATTTTTATTGGTTCAATTTTAAGAAATGCCATTATCTCATAATCACAAGATCATCACAGGTTCTTTCACTTAAATAAAGATTCACAGACAATATGAAAAAACATCATCAACTTTGACACAAACAGCATCCCAAATAGCATTACGACTACTACTAATCATTAATATAGCGCTACAAGTCATAAAAAGTGCTGTACAGATCCATGTAAAGACAGTCCCTGCTCCTCAGCACTTACAGTCTAATCAAGACAAAAGGGTAGAATAAGGAAGGGTAATAAGGAATAAGGTCTTAGATAGTGCTGGGGAGGAGTCTGCTGTCTTGGTACAAATCCAACATCATATTGACACTGAAGCACCACTAGATCCATCTCAGCATGGCTTCAGGGAAGCGCATGGAGTCGACACAGTCCTTACAACCCTGTTCAATGTTCTGGTATCAGGAATAAATAACATACAACAGGGTTTCGTCCTCATTTTCCTGGACATCTCCGCCGCTTTCGACTCTGTGAGTCATGACATACTCCTACAACGCTTGAAAGATAAGGGGATTCAAAGCACAGCACTCGAGTGGTGTAAATCCTACTTATCTAACAGGTGGCAACAAGTAAAAACAGGCCACGAATCCTCAGAACCATTCCTGCAATCACAGGGAGTACCCCAAGGATCGTCCCTATCGGCACTAATGTTTAATATCTACATGCAGCCGATATGTGACTTGATCAGATCCTTTAATGTACAATGTCTCGCATACGCAGACGACATCCTCCTATATATGCCGTTCACAATTGAACACCCAGTATTCTCCCCAATAATCAACTGTTTTGAAGCTGCAGCCGAATGGTTACTATCTCAAAACCTTCGGATTAACCACAACAAAACTGACGTTCTTTTTGTCACAAGGAACCGTAAGTTCATACCTCCTCCATCTCTACTCGTCAACAACATAGAGTTGAAATCAAAAGCCACCATCCGTTACCTCGGCATCACATTAGATCAGCACTTGGATATGACAACGCATGTCAAGAACATCACAAAAACTATATATTACAAGATCAAATCGCTACGTCACCTCCGCTCCCTACTTGATCCCACAGACTTCCGAACAACCTTCCAGGCATTAATCCTCCCACACCTGGATTTTGCCAACATCATCCTTCATGGCCTCCCTCAATCAACTTTGAACCCGCTCCGCCTAGCCATGAATACAGCCGCCAGAGTCCTTTCTGGCTCATCAAGATCTGACCATATAACACCCATCATGAAAGAACTGCATTGGTTGCCATTACATGCCAGAATCCAGTATAAATCTTTAGTCCTTACTTTCAAGGCACTAAATAACTGCCCCCCTACGCCAATCAGCAAGCTCATCCATGTCACCCTGGAAAACAGAAAAAGGAGAACCACATCAATGAACACCTTAATAGTCCCAAAAATAATAACGAAGTGCACTAAGGCCACCTCCAACAGGGCCTTCTCCTTATTTGCACCTCTAAACTGGAATGCGCTACCTCACGAAATCCGTGCTATCAAAAACCTAATCCTATTTAGAAAGGCATTGAAATACCACTTGTTTACAAAATGCTACCCAGAAGTCAACCTAGACATTATCAAAACTAGCTCCGCAATACAACCTGAAAAGGGCTAGCTGGTCAACCTTCTCTCTAGTCCTATTAGTGAACCACATTACAACATCCAAACGAGTTTCATATTACTGTATATAACATTAAGTTAATCTGTACATAGTACATTAAGTTAATCTGTACATAGTTCCCCCGGTTGTCCTATTGTTGAAGTTCCCTGTTTAATGTAAAACTCAATGTTACTTGTATGCATTGTAGTATGTTCTTGTTCATTGTACACCGCACTGATTGTAATAGCGCGGTATAAAAGAATTATTAAATAAAAAATATTAAATAAATAAATAAATGTCGGTACCAATGACATAGGAAAATGTGGTAGGGAGGTTCTGGAGGCTAAATTTAGGCTTTTAGGTAGCAAGTTGAAATCCAGAACTTCCAGGGTAGCGTTCTCCGAAATGCTTCCCGTTCCACGCGCAGGACTCAAAAGGCAGGCAGAGCTCCGGAGTCTCAATGTGGATGAGACAATGGCGCAGAGATGAGGGTTTTGGATTTGTTAGGAACTAGGGAACATTCTGGGGAAAGGAGGGGCTCTTCCGAAGGGATGGGCTTCACCTTAACCGGGATGGAACCAGGATACTGGCATTAACCTTTAAAAAGGAGATAGAGCAGCTTTAAAACTAGATAATAGGGAAAAGACGACAGTCGCCCAAGAGCCATGGTTCGGAAGACTGTATCCTTGAAGGATACTACCAAAAGCAGAGAGGTTCCAAAAAAGAGTAAAGTAGCCCAAATGCCCTCGAGTATGGAGCAGACAGAACTTAAAGATCCCAAATTACCCATACCTACCAATAGCCAGATTAATATGAATAAAATACAGTCTCTCAAATGCTTGTATGCAAATGCTAGAAGTCTAAAGAATAAGATGCGAGAGTTAGAGTAGTTACTCACCTGTAACAGGTGTTCTCCAGGAGCAGCAGGAATCAGTCCTCACATATGGGTGACATCGGTGCCGACGGAGCCCCCATGCAGAGCATTTCCCCAGCTTTCAAGGAAAGCCTTTGGGAATGCAGCGCGCATGCGCGGTCCCCTTCCCGCCCAAAGGTGCCATCTTGCTCAGTCTGATGACATAGCTAAAAGACAGTACAAAAAACAAAATGAACTATATACAACTGCAACTCCAAGGAGAGGAGGGAGGGTCGTGAGGACTGATTCCTGCTGCGCCTGGAGAACACCTGTTACAGGTGAGTAATTACTCTTTCTCCAGGACCAAGCAGGAAGTCAGTCCTCACATATGGGTGACTCCCTAGCTCTGGGCTACCAGGAACCCAGGCTGAAAAATAGAGCTCCCTCTAGAGCCTCAGCAACACTGAGAGAATCTTACATACAAACATAAGATATGCCATACTGGGTCAGACCAAGGTCCATCAAGCCCAATATCCTGTTTCCAACAGTGGCCAATCTAGGTCATACGTACCTAGCAGTTTCCCCAAAAGACACAGGTTCCACAATGCTTGTACTGGGTCAAGCATTCATATTCTGGATCCCTTCTTAATAATGGTTTATGGACCTTTCCTCCAGGAACTTGTCCAAACCTTTTTTAAACCCAGCTACACTAACAGCCTTTACTACATCCTCCGGTAACAAATTCCAGAGTTTGATTACACGTTGAGTGAAAAAATATTTTCTTTTATTAGTCTTAAATAGTTTATCATGTAGCTTCATTGCATGTCCCCTAGTCTTTCTATATTCTGATAACGTAAACAATCAATCTACGTTTACCCGTTCCACTCCGTTCATTAATTTATAGACTTCTATCATATCTCCCCTCAGCCATCTCTTTTCCAGGTTAAAGAGCCCTAACCTTTTTAGCCTTTCTTCATTGGAGTATCCTTCCATCCCCTTTACCATTTTGGTGGCTCTTCTCGGAACCTTTTCTAATAACGCTATATCCTTTTTAAGATACGGCGAAAAGAATTGCACACAATATTCAAGGTGCGGTCCCACCATGGAACGATATAGAGGCATTAAAATATCTTTTGTTTTATTTTCCATTCCTTTCCTTATGATACCTAGGCATTCTATTTGCTCTCTTGGCCGCCGCTGCACACTGGGCCGAGGGTTTTAACATGTTATCCACAATGACGCCTAAATCTTTTTCCTGGGTTGTGGTTCCTAAAGTGGAACCTTGCATCGTGTAACCATAGTTTGGGTTGTTCTTCCCTAGGTGCATAACTTCACACTTGTCCACATTAAATTTCATCTGCCATTTTGATGCCCAGTCTTCCAATTTATCAAGATCCTCTTGCAATTTTCCACAATCCTCTTAGGTTTTAACAACTTTAAATAGTTTTGTGTCATCTGCAAATTTGATAACCTCACTCGTTATTCCACTTTCCAGGTCATTTATGAATATGTCAAAAAGCAGCGGACCCAGCACAAATCCCTGGGGTTCACCACTATTCACCTTTCTCCATTGGGAAAATTGGCCATTTAGCCCAACCTTCTGCTTTCTATCTTTAACCAGTTCCTGATCCACAGTAGTACACTGCCTCCTATCCCATGACTCTTTAGTTTTGCCAAAAGTCTCTGATGAGGGACCTTGTCAAAGGCTTTCTGAAAGTCCAGATACACTATATCAACTGACTCACCTTTGACCACCTGTTTATTCACACCTTCAAAAACACATTAGTAAGACAAGATCTAACTTGTCTAAAGCCATGTTGGCTGTCTCCCATTAGGCCATGACTATCTACATGCTGAGCAATTTTATTCTTTATGATGGTTTCTACCATTTTTCCCGGTACTGACGTCAGGCTCACTAGTCTGTAGTTTCCCGGATCACCCCTGGAACCCTTTTAAAAAATTGGTGTTACATTGGCGATCCTCCAATCTTCAGGTATTAGAGATGATTTTAATGATAGTTCACAGATTACTACTAGCAGGTCTGCAATCTCATATTTCAGTTCTTTCAACACCCTTGGATGTATACCATCCGGCCCAGGTGATTTGCTACTCTTCAGTTTATCTAATAGTTGTAATACATCTTCCCGATGTATCAATAGTTCCTTCAATTCTTCCGCACCTTTAAATACCACTTCAGTCATGGGTAACATCCCTATATCTTCCTCAGTAAAGACCGAAGCAAAGAATTCATTCAGTCTCTCCGCTATCGCCGTCGCCTCTTAGTGCCCCTTTAACTCCTCTATCATCTAATGGACCAACTGACTCTCTCACAGGTTTTTTGCTGTGAATGTACTTGAAAAAATCTTAATTTCGCGTTTTTGCTTCTGCAGCAAGCTTCTTCTCAAATTCTCCCTTTGCCTGCTTTATCAATGCCTTGCATTTGACTTGCCAGTGCTTGTGCTGTTTCCAGGTTTTGTCGTTTGGCTTTTTTTTCCATTTCCTGAAAGATGCTTTTTGGTAACAACAGCCTCTCTGACCTCACCTTTAAACCATGCTGGCAGTTCTTTTGATTTCCTTCCACTTTTCTTAAAGCATGGAATAAAGCTGGCCAACAAATGCCCTCAAGTATGGAGGAGACAGAGCTTAAAGGTCCCAAATCACCCATGTCTACCAATAGCCAAATTAATATGAATAAAATACAGTCTCTAAAATGCTTGTATGTAAATGCTAGAAGTCTAAAAAACAACATGGGAAAGTTAGAATATATAGCACTAAACGAGAGGTTAGATATGATTGGACTATCAGAGACATGGTGGAAGGAGGACAACCAGTGGGACACTGTGTATCCTGGATAAAAACTATATTGTAATGATAGTGCTGATCAAATTGGTGGAGGGGTTGCGCTCTATGTTAGAGAGGGTATTGAGTCAGAAAGAATTAAAGTTTTGCAGGAAACAAAATTTGCTGTAGAATCTCTATGGATTGAAATTCCATGTAAAAAGGGGAAGGCGATGGCAGTGGGGGTGTACTGTTGACTGCCTGGCCAGAATGAACAAATGGATGATGAAATGCTGAAATAAATCAAGGAAGCTAACAAAAGTTACAGCACAGTAATAATAATGGGTGATTTCAATTACCCCGGTATCGACTGGGTCAGTGTCACAGCAGGACATGCTAGGGAGATAAAGTTCTGAGATGAAATAAATGACTGCTTCTTGGAGCAGCTGGTTCATGAACCAACCAGAGGGGGAGCCATATTAGACCTAGTCCTGAGTGGAACACCAGATCTAGTGCAAGAGAGAAGGGTGTTGGGGCCACTTGGCAATAGTGATCATAGCATGATCGCCTTTGATTTAATTAGTGGAGGAGGGATAGTAAGGAAATCCACAGTACTACCTTTTAACTTTCAAAAGGGAAACTATGATAAAATGAGGAAAATAGTTAAGAAAAAACTAAAAGGAGCAGTTGCAAAGGTTAAAGACTTACATCAAGCTTGGGTGTTGTTGAAAAATACTATCTTGAAAGCCCAGACCAGCTGTATTCCACGCTTTAAGAAAAGTGGAAGGAAGTCCAAAAAACTTTCAGCATGGTTTAAAGGTGAGGTCAGAGAGGCTGTTGTTGTCAAAAAAGCATCTTTCAGGAAATGGAAAAAAGAGCAAAACAAAACCTGGAAACAGCACAAGCACTGGCAAGTCAAATGCAAGGCATTGATAAGGCAGGCAAAGGTAGAATTTGAGAAGAAACTTGCTGCGGAAGCAAAAACGTGAAATAAAGATTTTTTCAAGTACATTCGTAGCAAAAAACCTGTGAGAGAGTCAGTTGGTCCATTAGATGATACAGGGGTTAAAGGGGCACTAAGAGAAAACAAGGTGATAGCAGAGAGACTGAATGAATTCTTTGCTTCGGTCTTTACTGAGGAAGATGCAGGGATGTTACCCATGACTGAAGTGGTATTTAAAGTTGCGGAAGAATTGAAGGAAATATCAATACATCGGGAAGATGTATTACAACTATTAGATAAACTGAAGAGTAGCAAATCACCTGGGCCGGATGGTATACATCCAAGGGTGTTGAAAGAACTGAAATATGAGATTGCAGACCTGCTATCAGTAATCTGTGAACTTTCATTAAAATCATCTTTAATACCTGAAGACTGGAGGATCGCCAATGTAACGCCAATTTTTAAAAAGGGTTCCAGGGGTGATCCGGGAAACTACAGACCGGTGAGCCTGATGTCAGTACTGGGAAAAATGGTAGAAACCATCATAAAGAACAAAATTACTCAGCATGTAGATAGTCATGGCCTAATGGGAGACAGCCAATATGGCTTTAGACAAGGAAGATCTTGTCTTACTAATCTGTTATGTTTTTTTGGATGTGTGAATAAACAGGTGGACAAAGGTGAGTCGGTTGATATATTATATCTGGACTTTCAGAAAGCCTTTGACAAGGTCCCTCATCAGAGACTTTTGGCAAAACTAAAGAGTCATGGGATAGAAGGCAGTGTACTATTGTGGATCAGGAACTGGTTAAAAGATAGAAAACAGAGGGTAGGGCTAAATGGCCAATTTTCCCAATGGAGAAAGGTGAATAGTGGTGTACCCCAGGGATCTGTGCTGGGTCCACTGCTTTTTGACATATTCATAAATGACCTGGAAAAGGGAATAACGAGTGAGGTTATCAAATTTGCAGATGACACAAAGTTGTTAAAACCCAAGAGGATTGTGGAAAATTGCAAGAGGATCTTGATAAACTGGAAGACTGGGCATCAAAATGGCAGACAAAATTTAATGTGGACAAGTGCAAAGTTATGCACCTAGGGAAGAACAACCCAAACTATGGTTACACGATGCAAGGTTCCACATTAGGAACCACCACCCAGGAAAAAGATTTAGGCGTCATTGTGGATAACATGTTAAAACCCTCGGCCCAGTGTGCAGTAGCGGCCAAGAGAGCAAATAGAATGCTAGGTATCATAAGGAAAGGAATGGAAAATAAAACAAAAGATATTATAATGCCTCTATATCGTTCCATGGTGAGACCGCACCTGGAATATTGTGTGCAATTCCGGTCACCGTATCTTAAAAAGGATATGGTGTTATTAGAAAAGGTTCAGAGGAGAGCCACCAAAATGGTAAAGGGAATGGAAGGATACTCCTATGAAGAAAGGCTAAAAAGGTTAGGGCTCTTTAACCTGGAAAAGAGACAGCTGAGGGGAGATATGATAGATGTCTATAAATTAATGAACGGAGTGGAACGGTTTAAACGTAGATCGATTGTTTACGTTATCAGAATATAGAAAGACTAGGGGACATGCAATGAAGCTACAGGGTAAACTATTTAAGACTAATAAAAGAAAATATTTTTTCACTCAACGTGTAATCAAACTCTGGAATTTGTTACTGGAGGATGTAGTAAAGGCTTTTAGTGTAGCTGGGTTTAAAAAAGATTTGGACAAGTTCCTGGAGGAAAGGTCCATAAACCATTATTAAGAAGGGACCCAGGATATCAATGCTTGACCCAGTACAAGCATTGTGGAACCTGTGACTTTTGGGGAAACTGCTAGGTATTTATGACCTAGATTGGCCACTGTTGGAAATAGGATACTGGGCTTGATGGACCTTGGTCTGACCCAGTATGGCATATCTTATGTTCTTATAAGGAAGCACAAAGAAAGCAAGGGATCAGGGTCCAAAAGCAGCTTCAAAGAAGTGAGCCTTTAGCATGGATTTGAAAAGGGGCAGGGATGAAGATTGATGTATAGACTCCAGTACTTTTTTCCAGGCATAAGGAGCAGCAAGGTGAAAGAATCGAAGTCTGGAGTTGGCAGTGGGGGAAAAGGGCAAAGAGAGAAGCAATCCAGTAGAAGAGTGGAGTTCATGGGGGGGGGGGGGGGCTTAGGGTGTAGAGAGCGAGGAGAGAGGAAAAGTAGCGAGAAGCAGAAGAATGAATGCATTTAAAGGTCATAAGGAGAAGTTTGAATTGGATACAGAAATGGAAGGGAAGCCAATAAAGTGATTTGAGAAGAGGGGTATGCATTAGGGGGAGTGCCAGACCTTTAGGGATACCAGGCTGGGGAACTTCCATGAAGTCCTCAGTTATTTTTGCTACCTTTTTGGTCCCCTTGGGGACCTAGGAAGGCATGGAGATTTTTGTCTCATGGGATCGCTGTCTTCCGGAGTGAGATTGCGAGTCACTGGAAAGCTGAGAATCTGCTAGGTATTAGGGGGGCCATATTATTGGGCCAGTTGACTGCCCTGAAGGGGGAGAAGGATGATACATTTAAGGATGCATGGGAAACGTATGAGGAATGGCTTCAAGTGCATGCCTGAGCACGGGGAGAGGGATGGGGGCTTGGGGTAGTTGTTGAGGGGCATGCGGAAGAGTACGGTATGGGAATTGGTTGATGCGGAAGCCTGTGAAGTGGTGGGGATGGGGTAAGTTTAGTTATTATCTTGGGGGGGGGGGAAGAATTTGCTGACTCTGTCTTGTTTGTATATTTTGTAGACTCCTCCCTGGAATGGTTTCCAGGAGAGGGAATTGTAGTTATACAGTTGCTTTGATGCTGTTAATAAACTATAAATAAATAAAAAGAAAGAAAGAAAAGCTATTCACTACATTTTTATTTATTTATTTTTCTTATATACCGCACTCTTAAAAATCAGTGCGGTTTACATAAAACGGTGTTGTGCCATAAGAGCACTTACAATGAACAGGGAGGAATAACTTGGATTAAACTGGTGGTAACTATATACAACAATTTACATCTATTTTCATTCAGTAGTATGTACAGCGTTGGTAAGGGTTTACATGTTGTTGATCTCTAATTGTTGGTCACTGAAACTGCAGAGCTTTAGGTTGTTTACAAATAGTAAATAAGATGTTACCTCTGTGCTGTTACCTTCTTTAGGATTCAGGCTAAATCCGTATCCCAAAGATTTGATGAGAGGACTCTTGGGATTAAGTGCCACACAAAACAGAAGTGGCGACAGGGAATCTCCCTGAAAGCTTCCTCGCTGGATCTCAATGTTAGGAATGATGTACTGACCATCTTCATACTTCAAAAAGATTGTGTTTTGCCACATTGTCATGGTGAACTTATTGTATATCAAACCAGGATTTATTTTGTATATTTCAAGGCAATTTATTATTCAAGAATGTGGCACACTGTCAAAAGCTTTCTATCAGCCATTATGATCTTATTTAGCATTAACTAGTCTTTGGTTCCATATGCTGCCCTCTATTGCCCTTTTTTCTATTGCCATGATGTTATTGGTTTCAATATAATCATATATTCTGCCTGCATCTATTGCAGTGAACAACATGTAGACTGCAGGTAGATAAGTTATTGATCTGTAATTTTTGGTGATGTTACTTGGATCCCCCTTTAGAAGAAGAAATATTCTTCCTGTTATAAGCCACTGTGGTGTTAAGTCTGGCTGCTTGATTAGTTGGTTTTTGCAGTTTGCCAGGTCTTGGTGAAATGATGTTAACTACTTGAGCCAAACTTTGGTCACTCCATCTAGGCCAGGGCTCTCCTAGTTGGAGGCTCATTTTAACCTGCTTCCCAGCTCTTTTATAATTACTACAGGGCATTCCATAGGTTTGATGTTTAATTTTTCTAAATCTTCTTGTATGCAGGGTAACCATTCTGCTTCTTGACCTTGCACTATGAGGTCCTCATATAGTTTTCTCCAGAAGGTTTCTGTTTAAGCTTTGGTTGGTGTTATTTTATCATATTACTGCTCTTTTGCAGTTCACTGTAGAACTGCTTTGAGTTTTCTCTAGTCTATTTTGATAGCTTTGTTTTCTGTTGTATTCCAGGGCAACTTCTCCAAATGGCTGAGTTTTGTGCATAAACACAAAAAAAAAGCTCCTAGCAAACTAACATATTATTATCCATTACAGGAAGAACTTTTCTAGTTATCAACTTCTACTTCTAAAAGACCTAGCAGGCTCAAGACTTTAATGTTTAAATATTAAAAAGAGGAGAACGAGACCACAGTATGAAATAAATATCCCTGTATCTCATAATGAGGTCTCTTCTCTTTTTACTATTTAAACGTTAACGTCTTGACCCACCAGGTCCCTTAGAAATAGCCCCTTAAGATATTATGTAGTTCAGCAATAGTGATGCTCTTGTAGTTGATAAGTACAGGAGTTAGAAAGTTATCTTCCTGAAATGGATAATAATATGTTAGTTTAATAGGAAGTTTTTTTCTGTTGTTTATTAGAAAGCTTTTAGTGCTGTTTAGTTAAAAATGAGCTTTGCACATACCATGACAGTCATGAACCTCATTTCTATGCCAGGATATGTGGAGTATGATTTCAGTCTGTCAAATATACTGCTGATGTTCATAGTACTTGCATCGTGCCAAAGAGAGCGTCACTTTGGAGTTCGGATGATGTTATGTGTATGGGTAGTTTATCAAAGTGTGCTTGGAAGTTCTCCTTAATTAGGCCTGTGGCACCCAACACGATGGGAAATAACTCAGTATCTTTCTGCCACATTTTCTTGGTCTCCGACTGCATTTCTTGGTACTTAAATATTTTCACCCTTGCAACGCGATTCAGAGTAGTCGCTTGGAATTGACACCTCTATAATCAATGCCGCTCTGGTGTTTTTCTCCTTTACCTTATATCCACCTTCCTCGCATCCAGCTTCTTATTGGTCGGAAAGCGTAGTTACTCACCTGTAACAGGTGTTCTCCAGGAGCAGCAGGAATCAGTCCTCACATATGGGTGACGTCGGCGCTGACGGAGCCCTCGCGGAGCAATTTTCCCCAGCTTTCAAAGAAAGCCTTTGGGAATTGCAGCGCGCATGCGCGGTCGCCTTCCCGCCCAAGGGTGCCATCTTAGCCAGTCAGATGACATAGCTAAAAAAGACAGCATAAAAATTTGCAAAAAAACTTAAGCAGATGATTGCAACTCCAAGGGGAGGAGGGAGGGTTGTGAGGACTGATTCCTGCTGCTCCTGGAGAACACCTGTTACAGGTGAGTAACTACGCTTTCTCCAGGACCAAGCAGGAAGTCAGTCCTCACATATGGGACTCCCAAGCTTAAGGCTACCGGAGACCCTAAGCACAAAAATGAGCTCCCTCTAGCTCAGCAGCACAGAAGGAAGGAATCTTCGCTGAATTATTACCCACCGGTAGCCCACATCCGGGATGGAGGGTAGGAGTTGCTCAAACCTCAAAGAGATTACGGAGGACTGCCTGTCCGAAAGCACTGTCCCTGCGGGACTCCCTCTCGAGACAGTAATGGACCGCAAAAGTCTGGCTCGAAGACCAAGTAGTGGCCCGGCAGATGTCTGCCAGCGGAACAGAGCGGAGGTAAGCCACTGACGTAGCCTTTGCCCGAACGCAATGAGCCGTGACTCGACCTTCCAAGGAGAGTCCGGCTGCCCCATAAGCCCAAGTGATACAGTCCGCAACCCAGATGGACAGAGTACGCTTGGAGACCGGGAGTCCCAATTTATTGGGATCAAAAGACACAAAAAGCTGCGCAGCTTTATGGTGCTCCCGCGTACGGTCAAGGTAGAAGTTCAATGCCCTTCTACAGTCCAGGTATGGAGGACCATTTCAGCTCGGCTGGAGTGTGGTCTGGGAAAGAAGGTCGGAAGTACCACCTCCTGATTGATGTGAAAAGGGGAGACCACTTTTGGAAGAAATTTTGGGTGAGTCCGTAGGACTACCCTATTTTTGTAGAACCGAGTGTAAGGGGGATCAGACACGAGGGCCTGCAATTCACTTACGCGTCTAGCGGAAGTGAGGGCTATCAAGAACAATGTTTTCCAAGAAAGAAAACGGAGAGAACAGGTAGCCATAGGTTCAAAAGGCGGACAGGTGATCCGCTGCAAAACCACATTCAGATCCCAGTCAGGCGCTGGCGGGTGCAGAGGTGGTTTAAGTAGAAGGAGACCTCGGAGAAACCTCGCTACAAGAGGGTCGCTGGAAAGAGGTCTGCCGTCCACCGGCACATGATGTGCTGAAAGAGCACTGAGGTGAACTTTGACGGAGTTGGACTTAAGTCCCAGATTAGAGAGGTATAGCAAGTACTGCAAGATCACCGACACCGGGCAGGAGAAGGGATCCTGAGACTGTTGGGTACACCAAACGGAGAAGCGACGCCATTTAAGGGCGTAGCATTTGCGGGTAGAAGGTCGCCGAGAAGCTAGGACGACCTCTTCCACCTCTGCCGGCAGGAGAAGGGGAGCAAGGACTACCCTCTCAGCAGCCAGGCCATTAGATTGAGAGATCTGAGGTTGGGGTGTAGCAGAGACCCCTGATCCTGAGTGAGGAGATCCGGTTGTAACCCCAGAGGGAATGGATCCTCTACCGCTAATTGCAGCAGGAGTGGAAACCACGGCTGTCTGGGCCAGTGAGGGGCCACCAGGATCATGGAAGCTTTGTCTCGGAGAACCTTGAAAAGTGTTCGAGAGACTAGCGGGGTGGGAGGAAAAGCATACAGAAGGCTCTCCGACCATGAGAGTAGAAAAGCGTCTGCCGCAACTCGAAGGGGGTGTGGCTGACGAGAGCAGAAGCGAGGAAGTTGCCGGTTGAGAGGGCTGGCAAAGAGATCCATCGTGGGGAGGCCCCACTTTAGAAAGAGCTTCTGAACTACCAAGGGATCCAGGCGCCACTCGTGCGGCTGGAGGATCCTGCTGAGTTTGTCCGCCAGGCAATTTTCCCAGCCTGGGAGATAAACTGCCTTGAGAAGAACGCCGTGACTGACGGCCCAAGAGCAGAGCTTCTGTGCTTCCCGACAGAGAAGGAAGGAGCCCGTGCCCCCCTGTTTGTTCACGTAGAACATGGCCACTTGATTGTCCGTCTGGACAAGGACGGACTGGTGAGAGGTCAGGTGGGAGAAAGCCTTGAGAGCCAGGCGGATCGCTCTGAGCTCCAGGAAGTTGATCTGCTGAGCAGACTCCCACGTGGTCCAGAGGCCCTGAGTACGTGCCCCTTGGCAATGTGCTCCCCAACCCAGGAGGGACGCATCTGTCGTCAGCACCTGGGTCGGCTGAGGTGACTGAAAAGGCATGCCGAGTACCAGGTTCGGCCGATGAAGCCACCACTGGAGAGACGAGGCCAGCGGCTCGGAGACGCGCACTAGGTCTGCTAGGCCGCCTGTGGCTTGTTGCCACTGCTTGCGAAGACACCATTGAGCAGGCCGCATATTCAGGCGGGCATTGGGGGTCACATGGACGGTGGAAGCCATATGGCCGAGTAGTCTCAGGAAGCGCCTGGCAGAGACCAGGGGCTGGCTGCGAAAACGGTCGGCTAAGTCCATGAGCCGTTGAGCCCTGTCGAGCGGCAGGAAAGCTCGTGCCTGAGGAGTGTGCAGCCTTGCGCCGATGAACTCGAGATCCTGTGAGGGGAGCAAAGTGGACTTTGCGAAGTTTATGACAAAGCCCAAGTTCTGCAGAAGAGTCACCGTGCGGCGTGTGGCGTTGGTGACCTCCGGAGCGGACGCTGCTCTGATGAGCCAGTCGTCGAGGTACGGAAAGACATAGAGGCCGTGAAGCCGGAGATGGGCCGCCACCACCGCGAGACATTTTGTGAAGACTCGCGGTGCGGAGGACAGGCCAAAGGGCAGTACTCTGTACTGGTAATGATTTCCTGCCACCACAAACCTTAGGTATTGGCGGTGGCTTGGGTGGATGAGGATGTGCGTGTAGGCATCCTTTAGATACAAGGAGCATAGCCAATCTCCCTGCTGGAGGTAGGGCAGAAGGATTCCAAGGGTAAGCATTTTGAACTTTTCCCGCACGAGGAACTTGTTGAGGTTGCGCAAGTCCAGGATGGGTCTGAGGCCTCCTGTCCTTTTTGGTACTAGAAAATACCTGGAATAAAAGCCTTGACCTCTCAGGTGGTGGGGCACCGGTTCCACCGCCTGTTCCTGTAGAAGACCTGCTAACTCCAGAAGGAGTAAGTCCCTGTGCAGAGGGAGTCGTGGAGGTTCTCCCGGGAAATAGGAGGGAGGCACCTGGTGGAAGTGGAGAAGATAGCCTTCTCTTACGACTTGAAGCACCCAGGCATCTGAAGTGATGCTGGACCACCTGTGGGCGAAGTGAACCAGCCGGCCTCCGGTGCTGGGAGGAGCCAGCGGAGGGGGAGAGGCTATGCTGAAGGAGTCAAAAGCCCCCACCCTGCTGAGCAGGGGCTGGTGGTGCAGGCTTGGGGGCTTGCTGCCTACGGGACCCGTTACCCCATCCCTTGGCCTGCTGGCCCTGTTGGGGAGCTGCGGGGGCCTGATATTGGGGGTAGTGTTTATAGGCAGCCGCCTTTCTCGGGTAAAAGGACTTCTTTCCCGAGCCCTTCTTTTTCTGGGAAGGGGCGGAGGTCTTCCTAGAAAGCCTAGTCCTGGTGAGAGTCTCCGTCTCAATCTGTGCAGCCTTTTCTGCCATAGGTTTGCCAAAGAGGTTTTCACCTCGGCAGGGGACATCGACCAACTTGTCCTGCACCCAGGGCTCAAGGTCAGACGACTGAAGCCAAGCCTGTCGGCGGGCACCGATGCCGGCTGCGGCCACTCGAGCCGATGCTTCAAAGCCATCATAGGCTGCTCGGGATATGAATTTTGAGCATTCCCGAATGCCAGTGGACAAGGCTAGGAACCTCCGCAAAGGTTCCTCGGACAATCCAGCGGAGAATCCGGCTAGCTCTTTAGCCAGGTCTCGAAGATACATGCCCATGTATAGCTGGTAGGTCTGGACACGACACGCAAGCATAGAGCCCTGGAAACACTTCTTACCAAGGCCATCCAGGTTACGGGCCTCCCTGCCAGGAGGCACCGAGGAGTGCATCTTCTGGCTCTTAAGACGATGCATGGCCGATTCCACTACCATGGAATGGTGTGGTAGCTGTGCCTTTTGGAAGCCAGGGCTCTTGCGGACTCGATAGATAGAATCGACCCGCTTGCTCAGGACCTGCGAGGAGGCCGGACTCTCCCACATGCGGAAGAGTAGTCGTTCCAGCATGGGAGGAACCGGTACAGTAAAGTGTTCCCTGGCGGGAGAGTCATACTGGAGGGCGTCGAGCTCTTCGGCTCGAGGCTCCTCCTCGGGGTCCGCCGGGAAGGCCAAAGCCTTGGCCATATCCCTGACGAAGTCCGAGAACCGGGCATCCTCCGGAGGGGACTGCTTCCGAGGTTCGGACTCAGGCGAGTCCGAGGGGACACACCGAGTCCGAAAAGAATCAGGTGACTCTTCCTCTTCAGACTCCCAGACCGACTCCGAGGAGGAATCGGTGGGGTCGGCCCGGGCAGGCTGCGGCGCCCGCCGCCCCGACGCCGAGGGAGTCGGCGTCGGCGACCTCGGTCCCGAACAGGAGGCCGAGGGTGACCTCGACCGAGGATCGACTCGAGTTCGCATGGACTCGAGGATCGGCTCGGTCTCCGGGGTCGACGTAGACGCCGACGTCCCGGCGGTCGGGGCAGTGGCGCCAGCAAGGCTAGCGAGCAGTGCCCGCTGCTGGTCCATGAAGGCAGACAGTCTGCTCTCCAAGGCCGTCAACCTGAGTCCGACCTCAGGTGACCCAGCAGCCCCCGACTCGGGCCCCGACGGCGTCGGGCCCGACGTCGGCGGTCTCGGAGGCGAGTCCAGGAGGACCACAGGACTTACCCGAGCAGGCAGCTCCGACTTCATGCGAGGTCGCTTCGAGAGGTGCTCCTTCTCCAAGGACCCGGGACGGCTATCGGGGCTATGCGACCTGGCCCTCGCGGAGCCAGGAGCGTCCACCGACGCCGCCCTCACGGGTTTCACCTTCCGACGATGGTCCCCGGAGGGAGAACCCCTGTCGGAGGAACTCCGGCGACGGTCCGAGCTGGAACCTCTGGACGCCGAGGCCTCCGACGAGGTCCGGGTACGGCTGGGGTCAGCAAAGATCCTATCCCGCTGATGCCGCCGACTTCTCAACGCTTTGGAGGACATTTTGCCACAGGC
Organism: Ichthyophis bannanicus; assembly: GCA_033557465.1. Classification (NCBI taxonomy): domain Eukaryota; kingdom Metazoa; phylum Chordata; class Amphibia; order Gymnophiona; family Ichthyophiidae; genus Ichthyophis; species Ichthyophis bannanicus. The sequence goes on from CM066031.1 coordinate 53,851,414, forward strand.
CCCACAGATCATTTCTTCATGATCCGGGCCCAGGCAGCGGAGGCAATTATCGTGTGTGTCAGTTAGTGACATATTTCGGTCACACTGACCACACCGCTTGAAACCACTGGCAGCCATCGGGGGAAAAAGGGCCCCTGCGAGGTCAAAAGACCGGGCTGCCAGTGAAAAAACCGAAAACGAAACTGACTAAATCAGAAAAAAACGAAAAAGAAGAAGAGGACTCGTGACCGGCGTTGCGAGTCCGGGCGGGAAGAAAACCGGCGTCGAACCGAAGGAAAAAAGAGAATATTACGAATAAAATCAACTTTTTCGCGGGGACAAGATGGGTACGTCTGTAGGGCTCCGCGGAAAAAAGAAGACTGGCTAAGATGGCACCCTTGGGCGGGAAGGCGACCGCGCATGCGCGCTGCAATTCCCAAAGGCTTTCTTTGAAAGCTGGGGAAAATTGCTCCGCGAGGGCTCCGTCGGCGCCGACGTCACCCATATGTGAGGACTGACTTCCTGCTTGGTCCTGGAGAATAGGAGTATCCCAGGTGATTATAACGTCCTCATTCTCTATAATTCTTTCAGGGTCATGATCCCAGTGCTTTTCAGGTACAGTGATGTTGTAGTCTTTACAGAGTTTCCAATGGATGAGGCGTACTACTTTATTGTGCCTTTCTACATAGAAATTTTTGGTCATCAGAACTTCACAGCCAGCTATGAGTCACTGTTTCCAGTTCTTTCCTACAGAATCGACATATGTCTGTCTGTTTTGCCAGTTGTTTCAATGCTCGCTGTAAACCATCTTATCCGTAAGCCGCTGTCCTGGGCTACAACTATCAACCTCTCATTCTTTGGTTTCAATTCACCTCTCTTTAACCATTCATGTGTCCGTTCTTGATTGACAAAGGGTTCCTGGAGTAACACTCTGTATTTCCCACTATATTTATGCATTTACCACTTGTTTTTCCTTGTATATTGATCCAATTCTTTGAAGAGTTTTTTCTCTTGTTTTGCAAATTCTGTTACTTCCTTCCCTGTAAGCTTGTGGATTCTCAGTCATTCCTTCTAGTTGTCAGAATGGTTGTCCAAATTTGTTGAGGGAAACAGATTCTGGAAGTTTACTTTCATATTTCATCACTTTTGTGTATTTGGATCCGATGATACAGTTAGGTAGGCCAGGAGACCTATGATAGTAGCTCTGTATGTGTAAGCAATCTCTATGAGGCCTAGCCCTCCTTCATCTCTAGGGATGTACTGTCTTGTCATACACTGATTCTTATAAACTACTTCATGGGCATGGAGGAGTTTTCTTGTTCGCATATCCATTTTTTCAAGATCTTTAAGAGGCCAGTCCACAATAGCAAAGCTGTATGAGAGTACAGGAATTGCTAGCTGATTGGTGGCTTCTATCTTATTCCATGATGTTAATGCACTTTCTCAATAATGATTTCAATCTCCTGTAGTATTTTTTCCACTGTGTATTATTTGATGCCTTTTCAGATCTGATAACCAATTGAAACTTTTATATCCTGATTCAGCAAGGGGCACATCTGGGCCATATGGATGGCCCCAAGCAGGACGGGCACATTAGGACCCAATTCTGCAACGCGAGAGCAAGATGATTCCATGGGTGCAGGATCGGGCCTGGAGATGGCACGGCATGCCCCTGCAGTCAGCCAGGGAACATCCTCACCACTCAACCCCTGAATGGGTCAACCAGGGCCCGGATTGGGTGGTGGGGACTCACCATGCCTGCTGCTGATGCTGCCCGGGGCTGGCTGCCGATCCTCTGAGGTGGAATAGTCTGACCATTCCCTCCAGTGCCCCCAGGAAGTACAGGGCCATGACCGGAATTGGCCCTGTATATCTGGGTGCAGGTCCTGCCCACGCTCCTCCCACTCTCTGCCCCTGTGCCCTGCAGCATGCACAGCAAGTCTGTGTGTGCAGGCAGAATACAGCAAATTCGGATAGCGGGGCTGCCACTGTGTATCATTTGATGAATTTTTAGATGTGATGACCAATTGAAACTTTTATTACTCAGTTTATGTATAAAGTTTCTTTCTGCTATGTATCATTTAAAGACTTTTCAGAGTCAATGACCAATTGAAACTTTATTAAACTCAGTGCATGTAGAAAGTTTCTTTCCACTGTGGAATGATGCTTTTTCAGATCCGATGACCAATTTAAACTTTTATTACAGTCAGAGTATGTAAAAGGTTTCTTTCCGCTGTGTATCATTTGATGCCTTTTTAGATCCGTTGACTGACTGAAACTTTTATTACACTCAGTGCATGTAAAAGGTTTCTTTCCGCTGTGTATCATTTGATGCCTTTTTAGATCTGATGAATGACTGAAACTTTTATTACACTCAGTGCATGTAAAAGGTTTCACTCCACTGTGTATCATTTGGTGCCTTTTTAGATCTGATGAATGACTGAAACTTTTATTACACTCAGAGCATGTAAAAGGTTTCTTTCCACTGTGTATCATTTGGTGCCTTTTCAGATGTGATAACTGTTTGAAGCTTTTATTACACTCAGTGCATATAAAAGGTTTCACTCCACTGTGTATCATTTGGTGCCTTTTCAGATGTGATAACTGTTTGAAACTTTTATTACACTCAGTGCATGTAAAAGGTTTCACTCCACTGTGTATCATTTGGTGCCTTTTCAGATGTGATAACTGTTTGAAGCTTTTACTACACTTAGTACATATAACTGGTTTCTTTTCGCTGTGTATTATTTGATGCCTTTTTAGATCCGATGACTGTTTGAAACTTTTACTACACTCAGTGCATGTAAAAGGTTTATCTCTACTGTGTATCATTTGGTGCCTTTTCAGATGTGATAACCGTTTGAAGCTTTTACTACACTTATTACATATAAATGGTTTCTTTTTGCTGTGTATTATTTGATGCCTTTTTAGATCCGATGACTGACCAAAACGTTTATTACAGTCAGTGCATGTAAAAGGTTTTATTCCGCTATGTATCATTTGATGAATTTTCAGATGTGCTGACCTATTGAAACCCTTATTACACTCAGGGCATGTAAATGGTTTCTTTCCACTGTGTATCATTTTATGCCTTTTTAGATCCGATGACTGACCAAAACATTTATTACAGTCAGTGCATGCAAAAGATTTCATTCCGCTGTGTATAATTTGATGAATTTTCAGATGTGATGACCTATTGAAACTTTTATTACATGCAGTACATGTAAAAGGCTTCTTTTGACTATGTATCATTTGATGCCTTCTCATATCTGATAACCAATTGAAACTTTTATTACATTCAGTACACGTAAAAGGTTTCTTTTTGCTGTGGATCATCTGGTGGGTTTTCAGTTTCAAAATGCACTTGAAGGTTTTACCACACTCAGAACATGTAAATTTTCTGTTTCTGCTGTGGATCATCTGATGATGTTTTAGAGACAATAACTGACAGAAACTTTTATTAGACGCAGTACATTTGAAGGTTTTCTTTCTGCTGTGGATTACTTGGTGGGTTTTCAGTTTTAACAACCTACTGAAGTTTTGACCACACGGAGTAGATGTGAAAGGTTTTTTCCCACAGTGAATCATTTGATGGATTTTCAAATATGGCATACTCTTGGAGATTTTACAGCACTCAGCACATGTAAAAGGTTTCTTTCTACTGTGGATCAGTTGGTGAGTTTTCAGTTGTGACAGATAAATGAAGCTGCTATCACACTCAGGACAAGTGGAAAGTTTCTCTCCAGTATGTCTCCTTTGATGAATTTTCATTTCTGAAAGACCCGTAAATATTTTCTCAAATGCAGAAGATGACAAATTTCTCTTTCCTGTGTTTATTTTCTGGTTCTGTTTTATGAACTGCTTGATATTGCAAGATTTCACATATTCTCTACTTTTTCCATTACTTTGGTGTTTAATTAGTGATTGCTTATGACAGAATCTTTTGTTAACTTCAATACACATAAATGGTTTTACTTCAGCATGAATTCTCTCATGTAATTTCAGATTTACCTTCTGTTTGAAACATTTTTCACATTGAGAGCAAGAAAAACATCTCTCTCTGGTGTGGGTTTTCTTCTCTCCTTGGTGGGGTTTGGAGATAATTTGGTCGCTGTTACTATTTGGGAAGGTTCCCTCTACTCTCAGGTGTCTCTGGGGCTCAGGGATGTCTGTGAGTTCCCTGTCACTTCTCTCACACTCAGTGACTCCGTCTGGTGAGTCTCTTGCAGGGTCTCTTTGTTCCTTCTCAGATTCCAGCTGCTGATTCCTTGTGTTGCTCCTCTCAGTCCCCCAGGAAATATTTTCAGGGACATTTCTTGAAATCTGTCCTCTTTCTACAAGATATTCTTTTTGATTTTTCTTTCTCTTCTCTTCCTGGATGGTTTCAGTAACTGCTGGATATGAACAAAAGATATTAAGCATGTATTAGTGAATATGGAAATCTAATAATGATGAACAGAATTTTCTGGGCTCACACAATGACCACATAGCATCCGATGTTTAGAAACTCTATGGAGTTGCTCGGGGGTTCCCATACTTTTCATGTGAAGAGTCAAATTGGACATTTCAAATCACTGCGAGGCTAACCCAGCCATGTTTTGGAATGTGCCTTCCTCAGGGATATATCTTAAAAACACAAAAGGTAAGCATATATAAAAGACACACTGAACATACATAAAATATCAAATATGAATTTTCTGTGCTTGCTTCATGCACTGTTGAAGTCAGCATTATATTGACTTTTCTTATTATGGTTATTGCTTAACATGTGGGTTCTCAGACCTCGATATGAGAACACGTTCTAGCTGATTTCTACTCTGCATATTGTTTTGCAATCTTGTTGCAGGTAAATTGTAATATATACAACTTTATTCACACATATTTCACACATATTCACCTTGGGTACGATGCTTGCTTATAACAACTCGCAATAATATTCTTTTCTACTTGTTTTGAAGGATATAGGATTGAGGGTCCTTTTACTGAAGTGCGGTATGCAGTTAGTGTGGGTTCTGGAGTGTGAAAAATGCATGCTGAAGCCTGCAATAACTGATAATGAGAGCCCAACGCAGTGCAAGCAGATTTACATATTGTGAATCATGCGTTGGGGTGATAAAGGGGTGGATTAGGGGTGGAGAGTGGGCATGGTGAGCACTGCACAGTTAATGTAAGAATAAACACCATGTGTTAAGGGTGACTCTTACATATTTGCACAGTTTCTCTTAATTTCTCCTCAGTAGGTGGAGTTAAGTGCACTTTCAGTAATCGTGCATGCTGCCACACTGCATTAGGGGACCGTTCTGTGCAGTAATTGTGCATGCTGCCATGGTGTACTAGGGAACCGCTCTGTGCAGTAATTGTGTATGCCTCCATGGTCTGTTAAGGGACCTTTCTGTGCTCTAATTGTACATGCTGCCGGGGTGCATTAGGACACCATTCTGTGCAGTAATTATGCATGCTGCCGCAGTGTGTTGGGGACAGTTCTGTGCAGTAATTATGCATGCTGCAGCAGTGTGTTGGGGACAGTTCTGTGCAGTAATTATGCATGCTGCAGCAGTGTGTTAGGGACAGTTCAGTGCAGTAATTATGCATGTTGCCGCAGTGTGTTGGGGACAGTTCTGTGCAGTAGTTGTTCATGTTTGGGGACTGTTCTGTGCTGTAATTATGCATGCTGCCGCATTGTGTTAGGGGACCCTTCTGTGCAGTAGTTGTTCATGCTTGGGGAGTGTTCTGTGCTGTAATTATGCATGCTGCCCCGCGGTGTGTTAGGGACAGTTCTGTGCAGTAATTGTGCATGCTGCTGCGGTGTCTGTTATGTGCAGTAATTGTTCATGCTGCCGTGGTACATTAGGGAACTGTTTTGTGCTGTAAATATGTCTGCTGCCACAGTGTGTTGGGGACCGTTCTATGCTGTAATTGAGCATGCTGCTGTGGTGTGTTGGGGACAGTTCTGTGCAGTAATTATGCATGCTGCTGCAGTGTGTTGGGGACAGTTCTGTGCAGTAATTATGCATGCTGCCGCAGTGTGTTGGGGACAGTTCTGTGCAGTAGTTGTTCATGTTTGGGGACAGTTCTGTGCAGTAATTATGCATGCTGCAGCAGTGTGTTGGGGACAGTTCTGTGCAGTAATTATGCATGCTGCAGCAGTGTGTTGGGGACAGTTCTGTGCAGTAATTATGCATGCTGCAGCAGTGTGTTAGGGACAGTTCAGTGCAGTAATTATGCATGTAATTGTCCCCTAACACAATGCGGCAGCATGCATAATTACAGCACAGAACAGTCCCCAAACATGAACAACTACTGCACAGAACTGTCCCCAACACACTGCGGCAACATGCATAATTACTGCACTGAACTGTCCCTAACACACTGCTGCAGCATGCATAATTACTGCACAGAACTGTCCCCAACACACTGCTGCAGCATGCATAATTACTGCACAGAACTGTCCCCAACACACTGCGGCAGCATGCATAATTACTGCACAGAATGGTGTCCTAATGCACCCCGGCAGCATGTACAATAAATAAATAAATAAATAAATAAATGTTGCCGCAGTGTGTTGGGGACAGTTCTGTGCAGTAGTTGTTCATGTTTGGGGACTGTTCTGTGCTGTAATTAAGCATGCTGCCGCATTGTGTTAGGGGACCCTTCTGTGCAGTAGTTGTTCATGCTTGGGGACTGTTCTGTGCTGTAATTATGCATGCTGCCGCGGTGTGTTAGGGACAGTTCTGTGCAGTAATTGTGCATGCTGCTGCGGTGTCTGTTATGTGCAGTAATTGTTCATGCTGCCGTGGTACATTAGGGAACTGTTTTGTGCTGTAAATATGTCTGCTGCCACAGTGTGTTGGGGACCGTTCTATGCTGTAATTGAGCATGCTGCTGTGGTGTGTTGGGGACAGTTCTGTGCAGTAATTGCTGGGAAGATGCTGGACACACCTCCAGCAGTTAGTGCACAGCAGTTGCAATTACCATGCTTTAGCTTTAGTGCCAAATGCTCATTGGTTGCAAAATCCTAGCACAGTTTAGTAAAGCAGCCCTTGGGTTTTTTGCAAGGCTAGTCATCTATAATTTTTTTAAATATCTTGATTCATCCATATTTTATCTGAAACACACTTAAGGACCCTTTTACTAAATGCTGCTATACAGTTAACACATATTTTAGCATGGAGTAATTGGCTGCAGGGAGTGCTGATAAATGAGCATGCCAGGTACTGGCCACGAAAATGCAAGTTAACTGTCAATCACATGCTACTGCAGCAGGGCCAACTCAAGGTGTTGGAACACCATAAGCTAACATTCGCTTTAGAAATAATTAAAAATAATAATAGTAAAATAAGAAAACATAGATACCAAGAAGGAGAGTCAACATTTCATGAAAAAATAAAAGGAAAAGGAAAAAAACCCACAAAATTAGACATATAAATATATTTGACGCCAACTACAGAAATAATTGGTGCATAAGTGAGCAGTGCCCTCACTTGCTTTGCAGCTTGTTGTGCTGTGAGGGCTTGTGTGCATCAGTGATGCTGAGGGCTAAGCTATCGGTAGTTTAACTACTGGCAGGGTCTCCTAAGATGGACAGGTCTCAGCTGAGATGCCAGACCAAGACAAACCATCCATCTGGGTGGCAGCAGCAGCAGAATGGGACAGTGTTGGTGGCGGAGGATCAAATTTCTGTGACAACGGCAACAAAGTAAATTTAAACAGCATGGAAGAAAGGCCTAGCAATCTATTTCTGTATCTTGCCATGAAAACCCAGTGGCTAGTCACAACAAAATAAATTGCACTATAGTGCTGGAAGATGAGACCCCCAGGTCAGAAGGCACTCAACTAGCTACTAGAGAGGAGCTGAAGACTTTTCAGAGTAAAGCCAGCATTTATGATGTGGTTGGATCAAAGCCCTCGGGACGTCTGACTGCTGATGCAGCTGCGTATGAAATGAGAGTCAGAAGCTGCAAAGATGTCTTACATTGGGACATGGAACGTACGAAGCATGAGCCAAAGGAAGTTGGAGGTGGTCATGAATGAAATGGAACGTGTACAACTTGATCTGCTGGGTGTCAGCGAACTGAAATGAACTGGCATTGGGCACTTTGCATTAGATGATCACATGGTCTACTATGCTGGAAATGAAAGATAAAGAAGAAATGGTGTTGCATTTATTATAAAAAAGAAACTTGCAAGAACTGTAATGAAATACAATGCAGTTAGTGAACGCTTAATCTCTATTCATCTACGAGGAATGGCTATCAACACAACTATAATTCAAGTATATGGCCCAACAACAGCTGCAGAAGAGGATGAAATTGATGAGGTCTATGAACAAGTACAAACTGAAATTGACAGAACATGTAAGCAGGATATCCTGATAGTCATGGGTGACTGGAACGCAAAGGTTGGCAACAAAGAAGAAGGCAAAATGGTTGGAAAATATGGACTTGCAACAGAAATGTAGCTGGAGAAAGACTGATAGAATTCTGCAAGACCAACGATCTAGTCATCTCAAACACCTTCTTCCAGCAACACAAGTGATGACTGTACACATGGACTTTACCAAATGGATTGTACAAAAATCAAATTGACTACATCTGTGGAAGTCAAGATGGAAAAGATCTATAACATCAACAAAGACAAAACCTGGAGCTGACTGTGGTACAGATCACCAACTACTAGTATGCAAACTCAAGCTAAAGTTGAAAAACAGCAAGTCACTCATCAATGTAGCAAAATACGACCTTGAGTACATACCACTGGAATTTAAAGACTGCCTGCAAAATCGATTTGCTGCTTTAGATACAAATGACAGAGCTCCAGAAGAATTATGGAATGACATCAAGAAGGTTGTGTTGGAAGAAAGAGTGAAGTCTGTACAAAAGGTGAAAAAGCAAAAACGGCCAAAATGGATGACAGAAGAAACTCTGAAAATTGTCCAGGAATGCAGAGAAGCTAAAGCCAGAGGAGAAAGAGAGGCAATTGCAGAACTCAGAGATTTCCAACATGCAGCAAGACAAGGAAAAGTACTACAATGATGCATGCAAGGAAATAGAAGTAGAAACTATTAGAGGAAGAACAATATCGGCTTTCCTAAAGCTACGAGAATTAAAGAAAAAAATTCCAACCTTGAATTAGAATGCTATAAGATGTTCAAGGTTCTATGTTAAATGATGCTGAGAAGATCAAGAAGAGGTGGAAAGAATATATGGAGTTTTTATATAATAAAGATCAAGTAGACAAACAGCCGTTTCAACCTGTACCTTATGATCCAGAACCATTGATGAAGAAAGAAGAAGTTGAAACAGCATTGAAAGCCTTATCAAAGAACAAAGCACCAGGCATTGATGGTATTCCCATAGAAGAATTACAGCCATCTGCTGCAGCTGTTACCATACTTACAAGACTGCCAGGAAATTTGAAAGACAACATCATGGCCAACTGACTGGAAAATATCTGTGTTTATACCAATACTAAAGAAAGGTGATCAAACTGACTGTGGAAATTTACTGAAGATTATTCACAGAGACTACAACCATAACTGGAACAAGAACTACCTGAAGTGCAAGCAGGGTTCAGGAAAGGGCGAGGAACGAGAAACATCATTGCAGATATGAGATGGATCCTTGAAAAGACTAAATAATAGCAAAAAGATATCTGTTTGTGCTTTATTGACTACAGCAAGGCTTTTGACTGTGTAAACCATGAGAAACTCTGGGCCACATTAAGAAGCATGGGTATACCAGAACACCTGATCGTTCTCTTGCACATTCTGTACATTGATCAAGATGTAACAATTCGAACAGAACAAGGAGAAACAGAATGGTTTAAAATCAGCAAAGGTGTACAACAAGGCTGCATACCTTCCCCCTACCTGTTTAATTTATATGTAGAACAAATCATCATAGAAGCAGGATTGTATGAAGACAACAGAGGTATGAAGATTGGTGGAAGACTCATCAACAACCTTCACTATGCTGATGATACCACATTACTAGCTGAAAATGAAGATGATCTGAAGCATTTGCTTCTCACGATCAAGGAAGATAGTCTTAAAATGGGCCTGCACCTTAATGTAAAGAAGACAACGATCATGACAAGTGGAAAATCAATAAGTTCATCATTGATGGAGAAGAAATTGATATCATGGACAACTTTAATCTACTTGGATCAACTATCAATAAAGATGCAACAAGCAGTCAAGAAATCCGATGATGCATTGGACAGTGAAAAAGATAGACAGGAAGAAAATCGATGCCTTTAAATTATGGTGTTGGCGGTGAATACTGCGTATACCATGGACTGCTTGAAGAACAAACCAGTCAGTACTAGAGGAGATCAAACCTAAGCTTTCTTTAGAAGCACAGATGACAAGACTTCGACTTTCATACTTTGGACACATCATGCAAAGAGAGAGATCATTAGAGAAAGACATCATGTTTGGCAAGATAGAAGGTCAACGCAAAAGAGGAAGGCCAGCAATGAGATGTATTGATACATTAATAGCAGCTACGGGTGCCAGTCTCTCAACAATGAGCCACTTGAATGAAGTCCAAACACATTTTAGGACAACTATCCAGAGGGTCGACATGAGTTGACACCGACTCGACGGCACTTAACAACAACAAGTGAGCCTTGAACTGGTGGTAAGGTGCATATCCGGAGAAGCATACTTACAATTGTAATGACAATCAATGGGTTATGATAAAATAAGCTTAAAATCTTAAAAAGGATATAAAATTTTTTTACACTAGGGGGTCATTTTAAAAGGCTTAGTCGCGATTTAGGATGTCTGAGGATGTGCACATGGCTGTCATAATTATGGAGACATCTCTGAAGCTTTTCCACAAATGACATTTACAGACATCTCTGGTGCAGGGACATCCAAGCAGGCAAGGTGGTATGATGTGGGCATGTCTGGGGAGGGGCAATAGACTTACATGTCTCTGTTCGATTTCAGCAATGACGGGGATGTCTGCAGGCATATCTACATTAAGTCCTGCTGCAGGCACGAATAGGCATCAGAAAAATGCTTCTTTTGGCCTTAAAACATCCAGAGTGTAGAGTTAAGTGACTAGTCTTTGATCACAAAGACCCCCACTGGGATTCGAACCCTGGCCACCCTGCTCCCAACCCACTACTTTAACCATCATACTATTAGATGTCCATATTCTGAGATGTTATTCTGAGGATGTCTATGTAGACGTCTCTATAAACATCCATATCAGGCATGTTTCTTTTTTGAAATTGTCTTTTTATTCATTTACAATAATAACCACATACAACCCCTTTGCCCCTAACCCCCAGAGATATTGGTTTCAATACTCATATAACATCAGGCTATTTACATCAGTTCAGCAACATTTCCCTCTAGAATTGCCTCTCCCCTTATTTCTTCCCCCTCCCCTCCCCATCCTCCTATTCCCGTCCCATTCCCCACCCTCGTAGCCCACTTCCCCATTACTCTTCTCGCCCCTCTACTTTCTGGGGTTCCTCTGATCCCACTCAGAACCATTAATGCAACAAAGCAATACTTTAGAAGCGCTCTTAATAGCGATAACCTGTATTACATCCTTAAGTGTGCCGGCTTCCACTCTTGGTACCAGTGCCATACTTTGTAAAGGACTCCAGCTTGTGATGCTTATTTGCCATAATCTCACACATTCTGTATATAAAATCCAATTGCTTGAGTTATATGTCTTGTGGGCAACTCGGGGCGCTTCCACCACACCGCAATCTCCATTCTCACTGCTATCACACAGAAACCCAGAAATTTGCCCCTTTCCCCCCTCCCATCCCTCCTGCGCTTCATTCAACAGCACTTGCTCAGGCATCAATTGCACTGGGACCCCTGTTATCTCTTTATATAGACACGTAAGCTTTCCCCAGAGCTGCTGTGCATTGGGGCAGTCCCACAACATGTGTTTCAGGTCCCCCACCATCCCACACCCTTTCCAGCATTCAGCTCCATACTTTTGTTTATGGCATGTAATTACTAGGGGTCCAATACATTCTCAAGCACACCTTCAAACTATTTTCCAGCAGTATGGTCCCCGGTGCTAAGGATCTAGAGGTAAAAAAAAACAGAAGAGACGGTCCCAACTAAAAAGTAAAGCTATTCATCAAATCAATACTCATCGAAGCTTCTAACAAAAGGGGGTAAGGGCCAGTATTACTGGTCCAAAACGTGGCATGTCGTAACTACTGGACAGTGATCCAACACAGTTTATTTGATTACAGACAATGTGGTTATAAGATAAGTGGCATCTTACTTTGTGTATTATATATCACTTTAATAAGCACTTTTTTCACATTTAAATATTATTTTCCAAATTGAAAGGGAGCAACTACGGCGAGGTGGTAAATGTTTCCTTACCTCCTTTTGTTGGAAGCTCCGACAAATACTGATTTGATGAAAAGGTTCTAGTGGTAGCATAGATAGTCTCCCATCGGGACCTCTCCCACTTCCCCAGTATTTCCCTCTCCCAACGTTGAATGTGGAGAGGAGCATTCGCATCCTCACCCTGCCAGCAAGCACCGATGCAGAACTGCCAGAAGACCCCTCCATTTCCCCTCTTTCCCCATCAGCAATTCGAAGGGAGTTAGCTCTTGCCCTAAGTCTTGTTGAACTCTCCTTTGCCCTAAATAGTGACAAAGCTGAAATACGCATATTGGTCTCCAACCCCCAAGCCATATTTATTTATTTGGCTAAGTTTATATACCACTTTTTGCAATAGTCAAAGAGGTTTACAGAGAACTGGAAATTATACAAGCAACATTTACATTATAATAGGTAACTATGTACAGTAAACAAGGGGTGGATTAACTAACTATGTACAGATTGATGATCTATCTATGTATTCTTGTAGTGCATGTTGACTATGTACAGTAGTGGCCAAAAAATTAAGGCAGAGTCCAAAATATTAGAATTTTATTAGAAAAGTACGTGTTATTGTCACTTTCATGGTCAAAAGCTTTAAGAACCAAAGATATATATGTCATTTTCAAAGTTTTATTCAGGAAACAATATATGTGTCAATATTTGATAGGGTGTCCATGATTTTTCAGCACAGCCTGGATTCTTGTAGGCATACTGTTAACTAGCGTTTTACAGTATGCCGGAGTGATTTCGTTGACCCATACATGCTTGAGTATGTCCTTTAAATCTGCTTCTGAAGTTGGACGGTGTGCTGCCACCGTTTTCTTCATAAGATTCCAACAGTTTTCAATTACATTGAGATCTGGAGAGTTTGATGGCCAACTTGGTAGCAGTTCGATCTTGTTGTCCACGAACCATTTTTTGACTGTTTTTGCAGTGTGGCACAGTGCTGAGTCCTGCTGAAATATAGCTGTGCCAGAAACATTCATGTGTATTTTAACTTTACTATTCAGCACGGATATGTATTTTTCAGCATTTACTCTTTCACTTTTCTCAAAAATGTGCAGGCCACATCGTCCATTCGCCGAGATAAACACCCACCATCGGTCATGGCATGGGGTGGTAACAGTCTTCATCGTGTACTTCGGATTTAGTTTCTCGCCTGCTGGTCGACAGGCATAGTTGTAACCACTCCCACGTACTTGTTGAAATGTACTTTCACCTGTGAACATTACCCTCTTCCACCATTCAGCAGATTTGTCTTTCATCTTGCTACAAAACTGTATGCGGGCAGCAATTTGTTTCCTGGTCATCATAGGCTTCTTGGCAGATCTTCTGGCCAAGAGTCTGAATTCATCCACAAGCCGTCATTGGACAGATTCTGGCACTTATCTTTATTTCCTCGATCATTAGCTAACAGAGCCAAACGTTGAGATGAAGTATGTGGACTAGATGTAATAATGCCTTTTGAGGAATCGGTCATCTCGTCCAGTAGTTATCCGTCTGCGCCCACATTTCGAACGACGTGTACGGCCACCTGATTTCAGAACATTCTGAACTGCACACCTTGATATATGCAAATGTTTTGCAATAGCACATTGCGAATATCCTTCAGCATGGAGTGTGACAACTTGTCCCTTTACAAAGTCATTAATATCGCACTTTCTACCCATCTTGATTGTATATTCACATTGTAACTTTCAATCTTTTCCTAGTTGTTAAAATTCAAAACTTCATCCAAGAAACTTATTAGAGTGTAAGTAAACTAAAATGGATGCCAGACCCTTCTCCCTCATCCTATGTCCCACCTCACTCTTGTCTTCTTCCTTTACTGTCACATTTTAACTTCCTTTCACTTTCTGGCTCGTCGTTGCCACTCTGTCTTTGGAATTTTGTTACCATTGTAAACCGCCCTGCTTACCACTGAAGGGCGGTCAAGCAAATAAATAAAGATAAAGATAAAGATGGTGTGACTAATCGCCCATGCTGATTAAATACGTAGCATGTGTGACATCTCCACAGTACATTATTTAACAATAAATTGTAGAAAAAGATATCTGCCTTAATTTTTTGGCCACTACTGTATGTGTTTGAGAACTGTCTACATATTCTTGTAATGTTGGGTTTTAGGGACCGATTAGGAATGGTGTTCAGTTGTTGGGGTATTGGGGGGGAGGAGTCAAAGTGGAGGGTAAAGAAGTGAATCTTGAGGAGTCTGCAGAAAGTTGGGATATATGTGGTGTCTCTGATATTTGCTTAGAGGGAGTTTTCAGGTAGTTGGGGTATAAAATTTGAAGGCTCTGGCATGAGCCTGTTCGGTACTCTTTATTATAGCTTGGGGGGTGATCTGTGTAATTCATGATGGAGGTTCTCCGTGATCTGTTTGATTGTTGTGACGTAATAAGGGAGCGGAGGTGGGTGAATGACTGATGGTATAGGGCTTTGTAAGTCATTAGCAGGGCTTTGTAGAGTATTCTGCTTTGCAGGGGGAGCCAGTGGAGGAGTCTGAGGATGGGAGTGATGTATTCGTACCTGGATGTGTCTGTAATAGTTCTTGCGGCTGTATGAATAGCCGTTTGAAGGGGTTGAAGCGTTGATTTTGGGAGTCCGTGATATACTGAGTTGCAGTAGTCAGCATGGGGTGTTGTGAGGGCTTGAAGGGCTGAGTGGAAGTCTGATGGGGTGAGGAGAGGACGGAGGTGCTGTAGCATGCAGGTTTTGTAATAAATTGCTCTTGTTGAATTCGCAATTTGAGACATCAATGTGAGGTAGCTGTCAAGAGTGATTCCCAGGTATTTTACTTCTGGTTTGATTTGAATTTTGGTGCTGTTGAGGGTGATGGAGGTGGTGGGGGGAGGGGGGCTTCTGTTTTCTGCAGGTTTATGGATAGGTGATTTTCGGATAGCCATTGTGAGGCATCAGAGAAGCACTGTTGGAGTTCGTGGCATGATGGGTTATTGAGGTTGAGTGTTGTGTAGAGCATAATGTCATCTGCGTAAATGTGGTAGTTGATGTTGTATGTTTGGATGATGTTCCAGAGGGGTTGCAGGTAGATGTTGAAGAGGAGAGCAGAAAGAGTGGAATCTTGAGGGACACCTTGGGTTTGAGTGTATGGTGTTGATGATAGTGACCCAATTCTTATTAGCTGAATTCTGTTGTGGTGGTATTTTTCGAACCATCTTAATACGGTGCCCTGTTTTCCGATTGACTGGAGGCACTGTAGAAGAGTATTGTGGTTGATGGTGTCGAAGGCAGCAGAAATGTCAAGGAACACCATGATGAATTCTTGGTGGATGTTCTAAGTTCCCTTTATGAGGTTGTTGAGAAGCGAGGTTAGAAGAGTTTCCACTCCGTGCTAAGATCAGAAGTCATGCTGTTGGGGGTCGAGTGGGGCATGTGTGTCAAGGTGATCCTGTAGCTGGATTTGGACTGTTTTATCTATTATTTTGGATAAGAACGGTAGGCTTGCAATAGGTCTTTAGGAGGATGGATCTGAGGGGTCAAGTTGGGGCTTTTTAAGGAGAGGGCAAATTGAGGAGGTTTTTAGGCTGGTTGATAGGTAGCCATGTAGCAGTGAGCATTGGGTAAGTTTAGCTAGGAAATGTGCGAGGTTGGGTAAGGTGGCTTTGATCCAGCTGACTGGGCAGGGGTTGAGGGGGAAGTGGTGGTGTTAAGTGATAAGATGATGTTTTGGATGTTTTCAGGTGAGGTTGTTTCAAATGTGGCTTGGTAAGTGATAGGGATGAGTAAAATTGAGCTGACAATTGAGGGTGGTGAGTCTCTAGAGAAGTAGTCTGCCAGCTGTTGAGGAGTGATGGGGCAGTTTGTTGCACTGTTGATGGGTGTAGAAGTGAGTTCTTTTAAATGGGGGTGAATAGTTCTCATGGGCGGTTGAGGGATCTTTATTTAGTTTTGTATGGTAGCTTTGTTTTGCGAAGTTGGTAGCTCAGTTGTACGCTCTTAGGAGGGTCATGTACTGAGTTTGATCTGTGGGTATTTGTAATTCTCTCCATCTGTGTTCTTGTTTCCTTAGTTGGATTTGAGCTTGTGGAGGTAGGGGGTGTACCGTGGAGTCCGTTTATGACAGGGTTGTGAGGATGGTAGAGAGGCGGCTTCGCTGAGGAGTTCATTCCAGGTGTTGATAGCAGAGTTGGAGGTCTTGGGGTTTTATAGTGGTGATTGGGGAGATGTGGGTGTGGAAGGAGTCTTTGTGGAATTCTCTGAAATGGTTCCCATGTGGGTTTGGGAATTGTGGACTTGCAGAGGCTGTTGAGGTGCAGATGAAAGGTTACTATCTTGTGGTCTGACCGGGTAATGGGATGGTTTGGACTGTAAGTGGGGAGGCAATGTGGGTGGGATTTGTTACTGGGGAAGATGAGGTCCGTGTGTTGCCCTTTGCAGTGGGTGGGGGACTTCACTATTTGTGAGAGGTTCCATTGCCGTCATTGCTTCCATGAAGGCAGTCGACTGTTTGATTGGGGCTGATTGGAGGTTGAGGTCTCCTAAAAGGATGAGACCCTTGTGCTTCATGTTGTTTCTCGAGGGTTGCATGAATCAGCATGGAGAGGTCACTAGCTGGTGCTGACGGGGAGCGGTAGACCATGCAGATGGTGAGTTGTTTGTAATGGTGAGAGTGTCGAGAGTAGTGATGGATTCAGCAGTTTTCATGGTAAGATTTAGGTCAGATTTGGCGAGGACGAGGCCGCTGCCTCCTTTTTTATGAGTGTGTGGGGAGTGGAAAAGACTGAAGTTTGGAGGTCAAATTTTGATTTAAAGAATATTGTGTCAGTTTCTGTGAGCCATGAATCCATGATGCAGAGAAAATCAAAGTTGTACGTGAAGATGAGGTCTCTTAAGCATAGTTACATAAGAACATAAGATATGCCATACTGGGTCAGAGCAAGGTCCATCAAGCCAGTATCCTGTTTCCAACAGTGGCCAATCTAGGTCATATGTACCTAGCAGTTTCCCCAAAAGACACAGGTTCCGCAATGCTTGTACTGGGTCAAGCATTGATATCCTGGGTCCCTTCTTAATAATGGTTTATGGGACCTTTCCTCCAGGAACTTGTCCAAAACCTTTTTAAACCTAGCTACACTAACAGCCTTTACTAATCCTCCGGTAACAAATTCCAGAGTTTGATTACACGTTGAGTGAAAAAATATTTCTTTTATTAGTCTTAAATAGTTTACCTTGTAGCTTCATTGCATGTCCCCTAGTCTTTCTATATTCTGATAGCGTAAACAATCGATCTCATGTTTACCCGTTCCATTCCGTTCATTAATTTATAAACTTCTATCATATCTCCCCTCAGCCGTCTCGTTTCCAGATTAAAGAGCCCTAACCTTTTTAGCCTTTCTTCATAGGGAGTATCCTTCCATCCCCTTTACCATTTTGGTGGCTCTTCTCTGAACCTTTTCTAATAACGCTATATCCTTTTTAAGATACTGCGACCAGAATTGCACACAATATTCAAGGTGTGGTCTCACCATGGAACGATATAGAGGCATTATAATATCTTTTGTTTTATTTTCCATTCCTTTCCTTATGATACCTAGCATTCTATTTGCTCTCTTGGCTGCCGCTGCACACTGTGCCGAGGGTTTTAACATGCTATCCACAATGACGCCTAAATCCTTTTCGTGGGTGGTGGTTCCTAATGTGGAACCTTGCATCGTGTAATCATAGTTTGGGTTGTTCTTCCCTAGGTGCATAACTTTGCACTTGTCCACATTCAATTTCATCTGCCATTTTGATGCCCAGTCTTCCAATTTATCAAGACCTCTTGCAATTTTCCACAATCCTCTTGGGTTTTAACAACTTTAAATAGTTTTGTGTCATCTGCAAATTTGATAACCTCACCGTTATTCCACTTTCCAGGTCATTTATGAATATGTCAAAAAGCAGCGGACCCAGCACAGATCCCTGGGGTACACCACTATTCACCTTTCTCCATTGGGAAAATTGGCCATTTAGCCCTACCCTCTGCTTTCTATCTTTTAACCAGTTCCTGATCCACAGTAGTACACTGCCTCCTATCCCATGACACTTTAGTTTTGCCAAAAGTCTCCGATGAGGGACCTTGTCAAAGGCTTTCTGAAAGTCCAGATACACTATATCAACCGACTCACCTTTGTCCACCTGTTTATTCACTTTTTCAAAAAAATATAACAGATTAGTAAGACAAGATCTTCCTTGTCTAAAGCCATGTTGGCTGTCTCCCATTAGGCCATGACTATCTACCTGCTGAGTAATTTTCTTCTTTGAGGGTTTCTACCATTTTTCCCGGTACTGACGTGAGGCTCACCGGTCTGTAGTTTCCCGGATCATCCCTGGAACCCTTTTTAAAAATTGGTGTTACATTGGCAATCCTTCCAGATCTTCAGGTATTAGAGATGATTTTAATGAAAGTTCACAGATAACTAAAAGCAGGTCTGAAATCTCATAAATCAGAACATTCAATAACCATGGATGAATACCATCCGGCCCAGGTGATATGCTACTCTTCGGCTAATCTAATAGTTGTAATACATCTTCCCGATGTATCGATATTTCCTTCAATTCTTCCGCACCTTTAAATACCACTTCAGTCATGGGTAACATCCCTACATTCTTCAGTAAAGACCAAAGCAAAGAATTCATTCAGTCTCTCCGCTATCGCCTTGTCGCCTCTTAGTGCCCCTTTAACTCCTCTATCATCTAATGGACCAACTGACTCTCTCCACAGGTTTTTTGCTACGAATATACTTGAAAAAAAATCTTTATTTTGCGTTTTTGCTCCGCAGCAAGCTTCTTCTCAAATTCTCCCTTTGCCTGCTTTATCAATGCATTGCATTTGACTTTGCCAGTGCTTGTGCTGTTTCCAGGTTTCGTCGCTTGGCTCTTTTTTCCATGTCCTGAAAGATGCTTTTTTGGCAACAACAGTCTCTCTGACCTCCCCCTTTAAAACATACTGGCAGTTTTTGGACTTCCTTCCAACTTTTCTTAAAGCGTGGAATACAACTGGGTCTGGGCTTCCAAGATAGTATTTTTCAGCAACACTCAAGCTTGATGTAAGTCTTTAACCTTTGCAACTGCTCCTTTTAGATGTCTGCTTAACTATTTTCCTCATTTTATCATAGTTTCCCTGTGGAAAGTTAAAAGATAGTACTGTGGATTTCCTTACTATCCCTCCTCCACTAATTAAATCAAAGGCAATCATGTTATGATTACTATTGCCAAGTGGCCCCAACACCTTATCTCTTGCACTAGATCTGGTATTCCACTAAGGACTATGTCTAATATGGCTTCCCCTCTGGTCGGGCAGGATAAGAGGTCACTAGCACTTTATTAATGAACAAACCCCAACGCGTTTCGGCAGGTGCCTTCATCAGGGGGCTAAAGGACTGCAAAACCAAATAAAACATATAATAAAACAACATTAAATACATAATAAAATAATAAATATAATGATTATAATGAACATACACAATGATGAATTTAACCATCCATATATAACCACAAGTAAAATATACTTACACGTTGTACTTCTAGTCATGCATATAAACAAAGCGCATAAACAATGTGTGACCAATAGTACCTAGAAATAGCTGTATTATTATTATTTTTTTATTTTCTCTTGGTGTTTTGTTGATGTTAATGTTATGATTATTTATATATATTTTCAAAGCATGGTGTTTCTGGTCTGGGTCTCCCATTTTCCTCCATTTTTTAATGTGCAATTGTATGTAGTTTTGTATTTTAACGCGGTTAGTTTTTTTTTCAGCTCTTTCTAGTGTACAATTGGTCACACATTGTTATGCGCTTTCTTTATATGCGATGACTAGAAGTACAACGTGTAAGTATATTTTACTTGTGGTTATATATGGATGGTTAAATTCATCATTGTGGTATGTTCATTATACTAATTATATTTATTATTTTATTATGTATTTAATGTTGTTTTATTATATGGTTTTATTTGGTTTTGCAGTCCTTTCGCCCCCTGATGAAGGCACCTGCCGAAACGCGTTGGGGTTGTTCATTAATAAAGTGCTAGTGCCCTCTTATCCTGCTCGCTCTTTTGTTTGTCTTGGACTCTCTGCGAGGTTGGTGCTCTCTTTTTTTGTCTTTGGTTTCATCTGAGCATGTTCTCCCCGTGGAAAGACGTTTTAAGTTTCCAAGAAAATGATTTGAAAAACATGTTACCGGAAGACCCCTTCTTCAACGAAGATGAGGGTTCTCCAAATAGTGAAGAGGACGGGGGAGAAGCTGTCCAGCTCACACAGCAACTGATTCGTGAGGGACATGCATGCTGCCTCACTCCTCGAATATTGCCGCAAAAAGATCATCCCTAGAGGGCTCCGTGTCCAAAAGGCTCCGGGGATGTTTAAAGACGATGAGGAGTTTAAGGCCAATTGGAGTAAAATAATGAACAAGTCTCTTTGGATCTGATGATTCTTTTAATTAACCTTCGAAACGTAAATCCGCTGCTTTAAAAGTTAAGGTTGAGGAGAAGGTTATTTTTTAAAAGACAATGATCACAAGTTTGATAAAATGAAGAATAATTTTGATAGAGCAATTCTTTGGAGTACAGTAAGATTGTTAAAGATAGAAAGTGAATAAATTTAAACGCGATGATAGTGACTATAAAAATGGTACAGTGTACTATTGATTAATGGGAAACCCAGACCACGCATCACCTCACATAGGTGGGCTGCGGACTCACCCAGACCAGGACCCAGTACCCATAATACTAAATCTGGTAAAGGTAAAGCTACGACCAGACTTTTTTCTCCTGATCCTTTTTTGGAACATGCTAATTAAAAGAAGTCGCAGTCATGTTGATGACAACATAGATCAGGACTCTTCGGCTCCCCTGTTTCCCTCTGCTGGTACCTCCCAGCATCCATCGGGTTTTTCAATGGATTCCCTTTGGAAGGGGGGAGGCAAGAAGTGGGTCCCGCCACACAACCAAGTGAAATCACCATATCACCAATACAAAACTTGGAGGCACGGCCCACTTCACTCCCCAGAGGCAGAGGGCCGAGGGAGAGGACAGAGATTCCTAGATTAACCACTAATAGTGGTATTTTCAATTTGTCTGATTGTGTCCTAAGCAATGTCCAGGTTGAAGTTTTGGAGAAAGGTCTTTCGTTCGTACCTTTTGCGAGACATGACCGTTTTACCACCCGGGTAGAGCGTTTAAATTTTTCAGAAAATTAAAGATTATAGATTTCTTCTCTAATCAAAGTGGGACTCCAGCGGACAATTCTGTTCTCGTTAAGCCCTCTACCTGGGTACCCACCCAATAATACGAATGCGATAATAGATGCCTTTGAACAAGTGTGTTGTCCCAGGTAGAAGCACTTTATAAAAAGAAGGGTCGGTCATTCCACAATCTCAAGTCTATCCAGACAGCAGCTCTCCGTGAACTACCAGAACAATCTGTCCATTATTATAAAACCGGCCGATAAAGGCGGGGCTTTAGTTATTCTTAATAAAACAGACTATATTCAGGAAATATTACGTCAAGTTAACGATATTGTTTTTTACAAAAAGATTTTTGACGATCCTACAGCCAACCTTAAGCATAGAGTCGATACTCTTATTTTTCTTGGACAACAAGCAGGCTATTTGACTCCGAAATAGATTATTTTTCTTACTGTTAAAAATCTGGTCATAACCACCAACAATGTTCTGCCTAAAATCAATACGTCTCTCCGTAATCCCCCTGGAAGACCTATCATATCGGCCATTGGGTCCTTGTTAAAATCTTTGTCCAAGTTTTTAGACTTTTTTCTCCGTCCGTTTGTTCCAAAAATTCCATCTTATGTACGTGATTCCACACACGTCATTAACATTTTGCGGGATTTTACAAACTATCACGATGGATTAATTTTGGCAACGCTGGATAGCAATTCGCTCTATACTAATACTTCCACAAGCAGATGCTCTGGAAGTTATGGTGAATACCCTTATTCAGCGAGAACTGACAGTACGCATTCCTACTAGTTTTTTGACCCAGATGGCAGCCATTGCGATGTGTGAGAATTTTTTCTGCTTTCAAGGTATTTTTTACAAGCAAATTAAGGGCGTGGCGATGGGGTCGTCCATGGCGCCAGACGTCGCGAATTGTATGTGGCTAATTTTGAGAGCACGTTTCTTCAGTTCCTTCCTTTTAAGAAATATATTAAGTTATGGCTACACTACATAGATGATGTTCCTCCTCATTTGGGATGGTGTGCTTGAGCGATATTTTACCAGGGCTTTTTTTCAGTTTGTTGAAACTCTAAAAGACGACAGCACCAGCACCTAAGTTTGAAGGTTCTTTTAGCTCTACGCCAATGAGTGTTTTTCGTATTTTCTGATATTAATATTAAAATAGGTAACGAATGGTTTTGAGAAGACAGATCTCTTTCGAAACCTACGGATCGGAATTCTCTGTTTCACGATATGAGTTAGTTTTCATAATAAGTCCATCAAAGACCAATTTACCCTATGGGCAGTTTTTTACCCGTGTCACAGCGGGTTTATGCACTTCAGTTCAGGAATTTGAGCGCCATTCTGCCAATATGGTTGAAAAGGTTTAAAGATAGGGGCTATCCGGCACATGTTATTCAAACTGCAGTATAGTAGGGCTACATCTATCTTTCCCAATATAGAAATGATCTATTGGCAGCTAAGAAAACATTGCCCAATAGACGACGATGTAGTATGTGCACCTTACCTTTTCCTCATTTTCTCAACAGGATATATCTATCACATATTGAGACGAGAATGGCACCTTGTCTCTCTTCCCTTTCAGGTATGACAAACGCAAGTCATTGTTGGTTGCATATAAAAGAAAACCGCAATATCAGGAACATTTTAGTTCCATCGGCCCTTTTTGCAAAAAACAAACCCAATGGTCAGAGTTAAGGGGCTATACCTTCACATGCGTGACGGTGTTTCCAGTCTGTTTAAATAGTTTGTCCCATTAAAAGATTCTTTGTACACCCCATTACTGCTCAAAAAATTTTTTCTTGAATCATTTTTCCAACTGCATCCACGAGTAATGTGATATATGTAGTCAAACATGTCCTTGCCAAGCTTTTGTATGTGGGGAAAAGACCACCAGCTCGTCCTATTAAAATGGGCGGCCATTATTGAATCACAAAAGGTGTTTGAAACAACCAGAAGGGCTGGGGAAGAGAAAAAACCTTAGTTACGTTGCAGCACTGGATCACCAAAGGCCATTTGGTCTCTGATCTTAAGTTTTTTTGTTCTTAATGTGGTACATCCACATTGGCTGAGGAGGTAAATGTGGACCAGGATTCTCCTTTAGGGTGGAGCAACGATATAATTTATGAGCTTACAGTCGCTGTGAACACGCATTAGGTCTTAATCAAGGAGTTTAATTTGTCTGTTTTTTTTATGAACAAATGTTTCTATTTATTATTCAATATTGCCAAAGACAATTTTTGTAAGGGGTTTGGTATTTTATTCTTTCTAGGGGGAAAAAAAGAAAAGGGAAGATAACAGGACAAAGAAGAGAAAAAGGGGACAAGAAATATCCCCCTCCCCTTTCCCTCCCCTTCCCCTCCGTCTCTCCCCCCTTTTCCCTCCCCTTCCCCCTCCCCTTCCTCCCCTCCTACCCCCTCCCCTTCCTTCTCCTTTCCCCCTCCCTCCCCTCCCTCCCCTCTGTCCCCCTTCCTTCCCCCCCTCCCCCGCCTCCCCACCCCTTCAAGCCCCCTTTTTTGTCCCACCCTTTCTCCCGACCATTTGGTTTTTTTATTGGTATACGTGGTTTATGATTTTTTTAATAAATATTTTTTAGTTATTTAATATGGTTTATTATATATTGTATATATTATCCACAGTCTATTTATATTTATTATTGATTTTTATGATTTGTTTTTATTAATAGGATTTTATTTTGTCTCTTCGGTTTTTAGTAAGACATTCTGTACAGGTGTTTGTTAGTGGGGAGGATGTTTGCTTTATGTTTCACCCGCATTTAGGTTTTCTATGCTGCACATGGTTTCGGTTTTAATTCATAACGTTAGCAACGTTCACAAAAACAATAGAAATTGACACATTCCGGTAGTTTTTAGTTAGTTTCAGTTTCTGTAATACATATGCATTCATGCAGCAATGGGTGTGTGATTTCTTCAAACGCCGTCAATTTTAGGTTTATTGAGTACCACATGCCAATCTTTTTAGCTTTTTTTAACATTATATCTTTGTTTATCACCTGTTTTTTTTTATGTTATCTCATGCTGATGCATTTATGCAGAAATTGGGTCTTGTGATTGCTTTAAAACGCTCCAAAATCCAGCGCATCGATCTAATGGCTGCCTCAGTTCCTTATGCCGGTCTGAAGGTTTGTGTCTCTTTATTATGTAAGGTCTTTATTCCCCTTTTTAAGTTTTTGCTACCACAATGTTTTTTAGTTTCATCATTATTTTGAGCGCAGTTCGTTATGCGTTATTCCGATATGGTTTAGATTTTTCTACAAATTGTTTTGTGCATATATGCTGTATTCTTTACTCCCTTCTTTATTTTACCCAATAGAATGCACTCACATCGGGCTGTTCAATCGCTTGCCTCGATTTCCCGCTCTGTATTTCCTTTTTGCCAATACGGTGGAATTCTTCATTAGGTTAGCATTGCATAACGCTTTTATTTTTTATTTTTTACTCAACAGCTTTGTTTTTTTGGGGGGGGGGGGGGGTCAATTGTTGTGGGCCGTTCTGGCTGTATGCACAGGATATGTCACTTTTGTCTCCGTTTTTAAATGCACCGAATTCCGATTGTTTTTTAAGGTTTCTCCTTCCTCATTTACTAACGGACTGAATTCATCAACGGTTTCTTAATACTTCCCTTCCCTCTTCCCTTTTTTTAATATTGAAATACCATGTTTCTTGATTTCATTTTTTGTAT